>JACBWW010000026.1:13029218-13123422 GCA_020086605.1 Lanius collurio
GGGCGCGGGGGCCGCGGGCGGGCCGGGGGCGCTGCGGGGCCGAGCCGCGGCTGAGCCCCCGGGCGGGCAGGCAGCGCTCCGCCGAGCCCTGCGCCGAGCCGGCTCCCGGCATGGGGGGATGCGCCCGGGAAGGAGCTGCCCTGCCGCTCGGCGAGGATGTCACGGCAGGCGCCGTCGCCAGGGCCATCGCGGGACCCGCCTCTGTATCTCCGTGTCTCCATCGGGCACACGGGATTTGGGGCCGTGCCGGCTTGATGTGCTGGGCGTTTATAAGTTCTCCTGAGACCTGTGCTGAATGGTTGCCTATTTGTGCCCTTTCTGTCTGGATTCTCTTCATTATCCAGTCCATAGCTAGCTATGGGGAGCCGGTGACCTTCCCAAAGCTAGTACACTGTTCCTTGTAATTGTGACTACGTTTCTATTATTTGGGAGAAATTAGATTCACACACATTAGGTTCACTCACCCTGGAGCGTGGTCTCGGACGGGCTCTAGAATAATTTTCAGTTTTATTTTGTTGCTATACATGTGGCAATGACGAATGGCCCCAACATGCCAGGTGCTATACAATACATAAGGAAGAAAGGCGTGCACACTCCAAGGATTCACTTTCAAGCAGGATGTGGACAGGGTTTGGGAGAAGAGGCATGAATGCAGACAGGATTAAAAAAAGGGGGCTTGAGCTCTGTGAGGTAATTTTTCAGGTGGGTTTTCTCAGAAGGCATTCGGCTAACACGTGAAGTCAACACAATATTGAGGGGAAGGCAGAGGAGCGCCGTACAGCAGGGAGGACAGCAAGTGCAGAAAAGATGGGAAGATGGCACTGGAAAGGGGGCCAAGACCCATGGGAGGGGTCCAGATTCCTTGCCGTTTGGCCAGCAGTGCCACTGCAGGAAGTAGTCCTAATAATGCCGTTGCCCCAGGCCGTTCACTTTGCCACCTGTAGAGCCGGTTTTGTGGCTGACTGCCAGCTGGTTTTAACTACCAGGAGCTATAGCTCTCTGCATGATTAAAGGGTGTGGGAAAGGTATCAGAGGTGATGCAGACATCACAAAAGAGAAAACAAAACGTGTGTGCCTATTATGGAAAGGAGGCCTGTTCCATTCCAGTCTGAATGTTTTCCCATGTCAGTTCTTTCTCTGAAGCTTTTCTTTACACATCCTCCCTTTCCTCTTGTGTTCCAGCCAGCTTTGACTTCAGATTTGGCACCAGGTCTCCCTAAGATCTGGAGGTGTTGAGAAATATCACCTTGGATATTCACCAGTGAAGGCATCCATCTAGGACTCAGATTTAGGCTTTAAAGAATGGATTCCCAAAAAAGCATTGAAAATACATCAGTTGTACTTATTTTTAAGTAAGAAATTAATTGACATTTTCTGGCCTCTTGGAGCAGTGTTTTCCTGTGGTGCTCTGAGTCCAAATCTGAAACCACCATGTCAGCACATCAGATACTGAAGAATAAACCATCTCAGGAACAAAAGTGAAAATTAACAAAGCTCCCCATTCATATTAAGGGAATCAAGGGTGCTGATGGAAATTATACAGTGTTGGTATATTCCCCAAGACTTTAAATGTGAGTATCAGTACACAGGAACTATGTGTACTGTGTGACTTGGGAGCACTCTTCTACCAGAAGACTTCTCACCTCTGCTGCATTGTTCTTTAAGCATATCACACGTAACAAGTCCACCTGTAGCCTGGAGAATTACAGCTGGTAAGAAGATTGGTGGCTCACACTTGGGGACATGATTCCCATCAACACTGCCTGGAGAAGGCAGATTTTTAGGGGCTATGTAAAATTGACCCTAGAGCAGAGGAAAGGACCATTATAGTATTTTCTGCAAACAAGCATGATTTCGTGTGGTAGAAGCCAATCATAGTGATTTTTCCACTAAATACTTAGCTTTGAAAATAAGGGAATGGCCTTTTCAAAATCCTGTTCAAATTGTATGCTTTTACTTCCAATTTTACTAGAATTTTAATTCTAATCAAAAGATTGAGATGGGTCATTGGATCTTTATATGGGAAAATGAGAGCATGCTACACAGTGCATAACTCATAACTGCCTTTCAGAGACACACACACAGGAGGGTTTCAAAAAGCACAGGAAAAGTAAGAGGGGAGAGCCTCTCACAGCCTGGAGTCTCATTGTTGGGGACACTCAGGCTGAGTTTCTTACAAATACTGCCTCAGCAGCCAGGCCAGTCAGAAAGTGGTCTGTGTCCACATGAATCTGAGTAACCTCCTACACCCTGGCACACAGAAGGCCTTGGGAAAATAAGCTGCTATTCTCTTAACAGTGTATGGTCTTTCCCTGAGGGACTTGGCACAGCCTGCGGGCGAAGAGTTGCTCTTCCTGCAAAAATCAGGGAATATTTTAGCAGTCATTTATATGTCTCTTTAATTCTCGACTATTTTTCATTAAAACATCCAGTACTAAATCAAAGCTTTAATAAAAGAACATGGATAGCAAATCCAACTGAGAAAATTAGGCTGTTCTAGAATAACAGCTGACTCAGATGCTCTTCATGTGACTTTTTTTCCAGATAAGTATCAAAAAGCCATAAGGAAAGAAGTAAATGGCAATTTAGCATGGGGGTGGTGGTGTTTATTTTTTTCCTAAATATCATGAATTCCAAAGATTTGCTATTCATCATCAAGATCATGATTTACTGTCCAGGCAAAGCACATTTACAGAAGGTTTGTTGGTTGAAGACTTTAGAGACAGAACCTCTTTTAAAACTGTGTGCTTGTTTTTACTTTTCCTTGACTTTTATTTGTTGTTTGGAAAAACCATACTTTTTCTGGACAATTCCAGTAGTGAAAATAAGGGCTATAGATACTCTAAAAAATGAGATTTTATTCTTGACCCAGAGTTAAAAACAAAGATATACTTTTGTGGAATGCCTAATACCACTCTGTTTTTGACTGGCACTTAAGCCTTCTGTTGCATCTCTACAAGCTTCTTCAAATTGAAAATATGAAATTGTTTCAGGGAATTATAGTAGCCATGTAATAGGTTAGGATTTAAGATTCCTCTGAGAGTCATATGATTAAAGGAAACATTTGAATAACTCACTTAATAATACCTAGTGTGTTAAAAGCTTCCAAGACAGGAGGCTTTAGGCTTAGTGAAGGGTAGCTACCTCTACACTTCTTTGTCTGTTTTATATTCTCTGTCTCACAAAATCTCCTCATTTGTCTTGGTAAGTGTAAACTGACTATATACTTTGTACTGTAACTGTAACTTTACAATCTCATTTTCTTCTTTCATCACATTTTTTGTCTTAGTGCGGTTAATAGCCAAAATCCACAAACTACACATGAAAGCAATTATTTTAAAATTGAATAAAGGGTGGAAATACATGTTTACTATTATAATTCTTTAGTCCTGATATTAGATCACTTCTTAATGTATTTTATCTTGTAATTATCTAGTAGAATTAGTACTCCTTAGAAACTAGCCATTATCAGAGAAGACACAGTATTTTAAATATTTGTCATCTGATGGTCACATTGAAAAATGCAGTTGCATTCAAGCAGGATACCATAGAGCTTCAGAAGGATTAGGAGAGATAAAAAAAACCAAAAACAGTTGGACAAGAAGACCAAAGAGGAACCTCTTGACCTGTTTGCAACACAGGATGTATTTATTAGTATTGAGAAGTGCCCAGAGTTTGATTCCTCCTTCCTGCCAGACTTTTAACTTTCTTTTCAGCTTTCATGCCAATTTGAAGTGAAAATTTAGGCAGTCTTGACATAAGAATTGGGAAAACTTAACCGAACTTTCTTTCCAGACTTTCACAAATAAGATACATTTGCATATTTGGCTGTTGCTAACCCAGCTGTTTCTTCTGCATGGTTTCCTTAACCAGGTATTCATAGCAAGTAATTCTCCCACCTGTATCTGAGGTGGAAACTGGTATTTGGCAAAGTTATCCACTGCCTTACCTAGTGATGACAGCTTCCAATCGAGTTGATTCTGTACTGGCTCATGTCCAAATACTCTTACAGCCACTCTACTCATTCCATTTCGAATATACCCCAAGCTGTTTTAAGCAAACCATATTGTCTACTGATCAAAGGCTGTAGATGCACAGCACAGTAAGAGGAAGAATTATACCACAAGAACCACCCCAGCCTAGGCTGCCATCATTGTTCGAGACCAACTGGTTTGAAGCCAGCTTGTGTATGCTGAACTGTGTCAGATTTCCCAGTGGATGTCTGATGCGTGTCAACAATCAGCAGCAATCGTAGTTATTCCAGCAGGACTGAACAAGGAGTGAAGCTTCAGAAAAAACAAACCATAATTTTAACAGCATTTAGTACGAGTGAAGAAAACAGACCCTCTTGAAGAATTAAACTGATCACACAAGCAGAGTTAGTCACATGATGACAGCAAAAAGTGGGTCAGTTCCACTATTTTTAGAGAGAGGGAATGGGAAAGAAAAGTTTTGGGGCTTGGTGGGTTTTTTTAGCTGAAATTAAGATAAAGGCTCAAGACATTGAATGGGCTGGAAAAAAAACCTATTGAGGTTTCCAGCACTCCTTCCAGTGCTTTGCATGGGTTTCAGATGGATGTTATCTTACCCTATACACACACTTCTGATCAAGGAATTTTCTAAAACAGAGGTAGCTTTTTATGTCATGCATCTATCACATTCTACAATTCTAGCTAGTAACAATAAACTTTACTCATATTTTATAGGATATGTGCAAATGCAGTTATTTTGTAACACACTAGACACCAGAATATGCCATCTTTCCAATAAGGAAAAAAGGGACTGTTAATCTACTATGGACACTGGCAATTCTATTCCTGATTATGTCAGTGAGATTCACAACTCTACTTGTTTTGGTTTTCGAAGCACCTAATTTTAACACCAACTCATGGAATTATTTAGATTGGAAAAGAACCTTAAGGTCATTGAGTCCAACCATTAATACCACACTGCCAAGTCCAACATTAAATCACATCCCTAAGTGCCACATCTACATGCCTTTTAAATAATTCTAGGGATGGTGACTCCAGCACTTCCTTGGGCAGCTGCTTACAATGCTAGATAACCCTTTCAGTGAATAACTATTTCCAAATATCCAAGAATAAACCTCCACTGGCACACCTTGAGGTCATTTCTTCTTGTCCTATCACTTGTTACTTGGGAGAAGAGACTGATGCCCACCTTGTTACAACCTCCCTTCAGGTGGATGTAGAGAGTGATAAGGTCCCTCAGCTGCACCTCATAAGATACTTCCCTTCACCAGCTTCATTGATTTCTTTGGACAGTATCTTTCCAGAGACAACAAATTTTCTTGTAGTTTTTGATTTCTTCTTCCTTAGCTGGGAATTCTGAGTCTTACAGTTTTATCTACATGTAAATCCCCATTTTGTGTTAGCATAAGGCACTGAGCAAAGATGTAAGAGATCTGTGTTGTAATGAAAAGATTTCCTTCTCCATAGCATCTATGGCATTGTCTTATCCCTGATTTCTTCCCTTTCTCTGGAACATCAGATATGAGCTGTGCTGTGGTTGCCTACAATTGCTATTAAAACTGCACAGCTCACCTGGCAGTTTCAGCTGGGAAAAACAGATGGGAAAATGCAGGAAGATAAAAGTTGTTAAGCTTTCCCTACTGCATGTAACTGTTTATCTTCTCCTTATATCATGTAGTACATCGTACTTAGTCTCTTCCTAGAAGGGATATTTTCAATGGAGTGCATTCACAGTAGCTGAACACTACTGTGCCAGAATCTTCAGAGGTTATTAGTTTGGCTGGGTCAGAAGGATCTGCTTTTCTGAAAGCACTATTACCCTTACCATTAAAATTCAAGTTGCTTTCGGATGTTTCAGGCTGGACAGTATGGAATTGACATGGACAGCTGCTTTTGAAAATCTTACTGGAAGTTTTCACCTTCTTACACTCAGCAGCTGTCTTTGACATAAATAAAATGGATATAAATGAAAAGTTAAGTAAAAGTATCACATCATGTAGATGTTGAAAAGTCATAATCCTCTGCTTTCCGAAGGGAAGACGCAACACAGTGCTTAGCACCAGTGCTACTAACTGTCCGTCCACAATATCCATCTCCTGGGCATAGTCATGCACAGACAATCCCAGTTCAGCACCTTTCACCTCCTTCAGGATGGGCTTCCAACAAACTCAAACCAGCTGCAAACCAAACCCACTGATCTTGGTTCTTCTGTTCAGCAATGTAATCTCTCCCAAAAGAAGAAAGCTCCTCATCTCCAACATTTCCCAACACTTTGGCGCTAATGTCCATTTAGTCTCTGCAGGGCATTTACAATTCCTGCAAAGCTTTTTGATGAGGGAAGGGCCAATTAATTACCTGGATGCTGAGATCCTGTGCATCTAGTGAACCCCATTGGAGCCACAGCCTTGTCAAGGACAGAAGGTCCTCTTCGCAGTCATTGGAGATTTTGAGCAGCAAAGCATAAAACTAACTGGAGCAAGCAGATTATGGGCTGAGGCTTCTCCTCCCATTTCATCTCTCTGCATAGCATTTGTCTCTCTACTGGAAAGCCTTCAGGCAGGGCTCATTCAGTAACAAAAATAATTTCATCTTGTTTATGTAATATGTGAGGTCTGTGAGGGAGAAATAACCAAAAGGAGCATAAACTTTCTTGTTTCTTCTGCACCTTTTACTGCAACATGCTAAGACACCATTTGAACGTTTCCAGAAAAATCACATGAAGAGATGCACTGATGCTGTTGTAAGAATAATTAACTCAATGTAGTTGCTTCTAGCTGTGTTAGTACCAGTATAAACCAGAAACTGTTCTTATGTTCACACTTCCATACACTCATGCTCACAGATGATTCGGGCTCTTCTTCAGCATTTTGTTTCAGTGAAACCAACTATAGATATGCTAGTAAGCTTATCATAACCTGAAAGCATTTACAGGAGACAATTCAAATTTATTTATAATGACATTTTCAGAATGTACATGGGTTTTTAAGCAATGGGCAATGTGCATAAAGGAAATTAGTGATGCAGAAAACAATTAAAACAATTTAAATGGGACATGAATTGAATATAAGGTGCCTTCCAGTTGCTATCAGTACATCTGGTCAGTTTTGCAAGCAAAGATCCCTGGTAATTTCAGCAGTGGGTGTGCTGCAATATTCTTAAAACTCTGAGTCTTTGAGGAGCTATGACTCATTGAACCACAGCTGTCTGAGGACTTTCTGAACATCACCATAGGATAAGATTCTTTCTTGCTCTCTTGGGAAACAGGCAAATGGTCACATTAAATCCCCAAGGGCAAGTCTTAGAGGGTTTTTAATAATCCCATTGAAGATTTTTTTTATTTTTAGTTGAAGACTTCAGTATTCAAAGACCTTTTAAACAAATATTTGTGACTGCTAGAAAAGTCAACCTAGAAAAGTCAACTGGTAGAAGAGGCCAGAAGTGCAACTATCTCATTCCTTGCACCTACTTTTTTCTAGGTATGTCAGACACAGGAGTCACTCTTATGGCTAATTTTTCTAAGAATTAAAGGGCAAAAGTAGAAGAGATTTGAGACCTCTCAGGTATTATATGGAAGAACAAAGATACAATCTGGGCTGAAAAATTGTGCCAAAATTCAGTTACCAAATAGCTGAACTTTGGTACAGGCTTGTTAAGATGTATGGCCCTACCACACTAGACTCACGTTTCAGCCACACAAATATGAGATCAGAGGGATAAAAATGGGTGAAGAATTGTCCTTTTACTAGGACTGTGTGACACCACCTACTGAAATGTTTCTGAATGTTACTGAACAGTTGTTTCCATAGCAGAATATAATGTGCAGAGGTTGCTGTTTTTACACGTGGTGCCTCAGATATTGAACTAGGATCCAAGTCACAGTCACCTCACTAATGTGGGGCTTGACCTCAAAACACCTCCAGCCTGAGAAAACAGACCACATCCCTTTTACAGCCAACTGGAACGCACAGATGACAGCAAAACATGGTAGCCGGCTGAACAGCTTTCTTTGATTGTGCTGCATGCCAGTGAAGTTGTCATTTGACAACACCTTGGGATGAATTGACACTAAAATTATAGAATTCTGCATCATACCCAGGCACTCTACTGGCAGGTGCTCTGACTGGAGGGCTGCAGTTCCTCACAGCCTGCACGACCGGGCAACTGCATTTTTGTTCCATGACCCTGTAGGCTGTCTGTCCTCACTGTACCCCATAGCCCTTAGCTCTCTGACAGCTCTTACTTTAAAAGCTCCTAACGTGATGGCTGTCGCCACTGAAGCCGTGAGATCATCCAGCAGTTTTAACGAGATTGCTCAGATGTGTATATATGGAGTATTCCATATACAAACCGACAGGAAGAGACTGTCCCACCTCGACGATATGGTTCCTCTTTAGGATTAATTTCTTCACAGAAGGGGTGATTAGACATCGGAATGGGCTGCCCAGGGAGGTGGTGGAGCCACCGTCGCTGGAGGTGTTTAAGGAAAGATTGTATGTGACACTCACTGCCACGGTCTAGTTGACAAGGTGCTGTTGGGTCATAGGTTGGACCTCAGAGGTCTTTTCCAGCCTAATTGGTTCTGTGATTCTGTGAAGGCAGGTCTGCATGCGGCCCTACAGACACCCGGCGCCGGGCCGGGGGCAGCGGGGACCGCGTACCGGGTCCCCGGCGGGGCGGCTGCGGGGCGCGGCTCGGGCAGCCCCTCCGCGGTGCTCACTTCCTGCGAGGCGGGGCTTGCTCCGACGGATGCGAGCGGTCCGGCGCCGCCGCCGCGGTCCTGGCGCAGGGCAAGGTGACTGCGAGGCGGCCGCGCAGAGCCTGGGCCCGGGCCGGGAACACCGCAGACGTGTGGGAGGCGGCGGGGCGGGAGCGGCGGGAGCTCCGCGGGGGCGGAATCGCGGCGGGGGCGCGACTGTGCCTGAGGGCGGGGCAGCGCTGGGGCCGGGGCGCGCCCCCGCGAAATGCGCGGACCCACGGTCCCGGAGATGCGGGCGCGGGTGGCCGGGAAATGCCGGGATCCACAGCCCCCGCAGGGCAAAGGTGCGCACGGGCACTGTCCGGAAGAACAGAGCGGCGGGGCGCAGGCGTGGCTTTTCCCGGGGGTGCGGAAGGCGGGGAATACCAGAGCAGACCCTCCGCTTGTGTAACAAGTGAATGGCCTGAAGTGTCAGGGGAGGTTTAGGGTGAATATTAGAAAAAAAGCTCTTCACGAAGAGGGTGTCTGGAAGGGGCTCCCCAGGGAAGTGGTCACAGCACCAGCCTGACGGAGTTCAGGAAGCGTTTGGACAATGCTCTCAGGCACATGGATGCTTGGGGTGTCATGTGCAGGGATAAGAGTCAAACTCGATGATCCTTGTGGTTCCCTTCTAGCTCAGCATATTCTGTGATTCTTGGTGTATCAGTATTCTGAGGAAGCACAGGGGGTGATCCCTCACACGAGAAAGGGGCCTGGTGAAGACATCCAGCTGCATTTTGTGGGGGGAATGGTGGGAGTGTTTTTTGCCCTTACACATGTGCAGGCAGATGGATGCTTTTCCAGTCTCACAGAGGCGTTAGAGGGTGTCTGAAGGGCTTGGTTTGGTGTTTGGTCACCTGCACTGGGCTGCAGGAACAGGCCCTGGGTGTGTGTGCCCACAGGCTCCATGGGTGGGGAAGGGTGGCAGGAATGCACATAACAGGTACATGGTGTGGGAAGAGTTCAGGACAGACTATCCCGTATGTCACACAGCAAAGCAAGTGGGAAGATGAAATTTCCCTCAACACATGAGCATACACAGAGTGTAGACACTGGGAGTATTTCAGGCTCTTTGCTTTTATAATGCAGTGTTTCAGAGTTGTGAATGTAGAATATACCGCTGGTGTCATTTGTTTGTGAAACAGTGATCGAGGGGTGTCTCGTGCTCTGGAGACTGCTAACAAATAGTAGCTGCTAGACTGCTGTGAAGTCTGGCCCAGAATTTCCCATTCTTAAAAAGTCCTTGAATCTGTAGTAATCTAAAAGCTTTAGGATGAGATACGGAAGAGCAGTAGACCAAAGCACATGGAGATTAAGTATTTCAAACAGTCCTTCATGGAAGACTGGTTTTTATCTTGTCCTTTCTACTAAAGATTGCTAGTCCCTGCAAGGCAGAAGAAGTATACCTTGGAACAGGAGGATCCACCAACTAGAAAGTTCTGTGTAGGTCAAAATCAGTATATCATCATCACCTAGAAACTAAGAGGCAACTGTTAGTGATTAATTATTTCAAACAGTTTTGGTGAACAGTTCTGAAAAGAGATGATTTGCCTGCAAAAGCTGATAATAAATTCTAAAATCGCAGTGGTAACAAAATTTTGTAGCTAGGGCATCACAGCTCTGCTTGAAGGAATTTACTGTTAATGGCTGAAGGGACTTGGCCATTACTTGTTGACAGTGAATACTGTCTGAAAATACAGAATTATTTTTGCATGTAGGCTCAGAAAAAAATTATTCTCAGGATATACAAATGCCTGTTCTTAAACTGTGATGTAGCAATACATCACACGTTTCTTTAGAAAACATTCATGTTATCCTGGCAGACAATAAACCACTTTAATTAGTGGTAAATTTCCACATGCAGTTGACATTTACATTGCATTGTTACCTACCTTTTGCTAGGGTAAATATTTTGGTTCTTCAGATAAGCAGGTGTTTAAAATTGACAGCAATAGAAAACCTGTCTGCACCAAGGCCAGTGCATGGCTCACTTGGCAGCTTTTTGAAACTATTTTGTTACAGAGTTTTAAGGCAGTACTGGAAATAATTCTGCTTTGACCTTACTGAAACATAATGTTAAGAGATGTTTAAATGGACAAATACCAGGAATTACCTTTAATTCTAGTCAATTCAGACAGATTTGGAGTGTCTCCACGTCTACCTCTGAAATTATTTCAAGAGACCATTATTACAGCCAGATACCAACTGTAATTAAATGTGATCTGCATGGCTGGAAAGATGTGTGGTCTAGTGATTCAGTTCTGCTGGATCTGTAGGTATGGTGAGACACGAGATTTTATTTTCTCACAACTTACAGACCTACTATTTTAGGAGATGGTATCTTCTGAGTCTGGATGGAAGGTTTTTAGAATTTTAGACAATGCTCGAAGAGAAGGAGGACAGAAAACTATTCTGCTTCTTAAAACCCTGTTTTGCATAAATGAAAAGAAGCTGCTTTGTCAGAGGGGTTGTGGTGATCCTAGCTCATACAGGTGACTTGGAGTTAACAAACAGATTTCAGATAATTTGCTTTGTCACTTCCTTATTTTGCAGTTTTTTTACTCTAGCTTCTTGGTTTATATAATATAGAAGTATGTTTGCAGCAGTGGCTGACTTGAAGAGTATTGTGAGACTAGGTATACTAATATTTTTGATGCAGTTTCAAAGACAAGCTTATAGGTGTGTCAGAAGTGGTATTCACATCTTGGAACACAATTTTATTTCAATCAGTGGCTGGTTTTACATATGTAATGACAGGATGTCCTGCTCAGAACCATAAAGAGGTGATTTTAGAAGGAGGAAAAGTAGTGAGTCTGCTAAATCTGAGTCTGGCTAATGTCACTGCCAGTCGTAGTTTTACAGAGCTATAATGGGTTGCAAGTGGGCTACAGATACCACTTTGCCTTTGACAACTTGGGATAGATTCCTGATCACCCTAACATTGCTACTACACCAAAGTATTGTTTCGTGATGTTTGGTGAAACCTAAACTAATGTCTTAAAAATAGAGAAATCGAGAAAAGTTGCTGGATTTTGTAAGTTTCATGCAAGTGTGAGGTCACAGTAGTCTTTCTTTGGAACTTTACTGAAAAAATCTGAATGCAATCTAAAAGGAGCATGGAATTGCTCCTGTTAATATTATCATGTATGTACTCTTGTGCTTTTCTACCTGGCAAAATCAGTAGAGAGATCGATACTGCTTTGAGTCAGAGATAGGCAACCCTTGTGCATTAATCCAGAAAAAGTTCAATCTGCACAGTGGAGTAAAAATCTGATATAACATTAGATTTTGTACCAAAGGGTGGTACTTAAACTCTTGCTAACACCTTAGTAATTTCTGTTTGGGGGGAGAGGAAATCTGGGTTATTTTGGAGGAGTTATTGCTATATCCTTTTTTAATAGGTTTATTTGAACCTAATACTGTATTATTGATTTCCTTAATGTACTTTGACCTACAAAAGGTTATGTAAGGCTTTAGAAGTAAATGTTTAACTCGCTTTACCTCACCAAAATGTGCTTAATGGAGATATATAAACTGACTTAGTCAAAAACTTTCTCCTTTTGTTTACAGAGTCTGTCGGTGGATGCATCTCAGCAATTTGTTCCATTCTGTCATTTTGGGATATGAGATTTTCTTTTATTTACTAAGGCAGAGTAATTTTTCTGCTTATACAGAGGTTTCCATCTAAACAGAGAAATTTCATTTTACTGTTAAATTACAGTTTAATTTCATAATACTTAATATCGTTTATACAGAATTTTTATATACTATTTATAGAAATTGAGGTAATAAAATTGAGTTTTAACCAGGAAAAGAATATATTTATATTCTAAATTTTGTAAACAGAATTTACTCATTCTGTTAGGTACTAGGTGTGTGTTATCAGTGCAGTAGTTACTGTGTGTTTGGGCTGCATTTCTGTATACTGCTCATGAAGTGTGTAAGTAAAATACTATTATTAATGGCGCACTTTTCTTTTCTCTGTTATGTCAGGAGGTGTACTTCAAGAATCTTTCAAAACAGAAACAAAAGGAAGTCATGGAGAAGAATGGAAACAACCACAAACTTCGTGTTTGTGTTGCTACTTGCAACCGTGCTGATTATTCGAAATTAGCTCCCATTATGTTTGGTATTAAGGCAGAACCACAGTTTTTTGAGCTTGATGTTGTAGTGCTCGGTTCCCACCTGATTGATGATTATGGGTAAGGTGAATTTTTTTCTGCCAATATGTTTCTGAGGTGTTAGCAATGATAACATGAATGTTAGGTAAAAAAAAAGTCTTGGCGTCATGAGTGTACACAACAAAGTTTTACATTTTTTTCCAGAATTTTATTTTGCAGCTCCTTCTAAGATAGCATATTTCTGGGATTTTTTCAGTCGATATTGGAATTCTAGAAAGTTACATGTAAGTGCTGTGATTGAGACCTTAAACAGAATCACAGACTGTATGAAGTGAGAAACTCATGTCCTTCATTTTCCCCTAAGAACCTGGTGATTTTCAAATGAAAATATGCTACTTTTTTTTAATATTCACAGAGAAAAGATCCTTCTCAGTCATTTTAAATTGCTTTTAACTGCTTTACACAGTTACTGGAGAAAGTACTTATATATTCCATATCCCAGGAGAATACTGTTAGTTCTTACTTCCGTGATTGTGGAGGCAGGAGTGTGGTTGTGTGTTTCTGACAAAATGCATAACAAAATGATAGATACGTGGTTATCTATGGTATATGGTTAGGTGGGAGAGAATAGAGTCCCCCTCCATAACTCTCCATAAGTAAGCAGTCACATCACCTGCCCAGGAGGATGAGATGTCTTGGTCTAAACCCCTTCCCTTGGAAGGATTTCCCACATTCCAGGTGGATATTCTCCTGGTTGCTGGGGAAAAGGTAGAAGGAACAGCATGGATAGTCTTTCTGGGATTGTGGTTGATTTTCGTCAGGCTGCATTTACCAGATTGGAGCCCATAAGTGAAATAGATATAAATCAGACTTTAGCTTAGGTCTGCAGCATATTGGCATTGTTGAACTTTTAGAAATGGATAAGCATATCTTCAAGTGAAGACACTTTCTGGAGTTTTTAATGAGAAATTTTGGCATTTTATAAGCTAGGATGGGAGGAAGTTATATTATCTCAAACTACTAAGACAGGATGTTCCACTGGTGACTGTTCTCTTTCTGCACATTATAGTGCTCTGTTCCTTGCTTTGTACTGGACATTGTTTCCATCCAGTAATATGGCAAGGTGAATTCAACATCACAAAATTAACCTGATTCAAAATAAAACCAGACAAAAAAAGAAAAGGTTGAACTTCTTGATAGGTTAGTATGTTGAATTGCACCCTGTCTGATTGGAGAAATAAAGTAATCCTATTTAATTTGCTAAAGAGAAGAAACATGGCCCTGATACCTCTGTATTACATAACCTTTTGCTGTCTGCAAGACCTGTGCAGAGTAATACAAAATCCTACCTTTCCAGTTCCAAGGTGTTCAACACTAGTCTCTGTATTGCAAATGATTTGTAATGCACAAAGCAAACAGTAGAGATTTTGATCTGGCAAATGTTTTTGCTGTTAGTTGCTTTGTGGTAAGTATTCTAAAACGTGGGTACCTTGGGCTTTTTTTCAGGGGCCAGCCCTGCACCCCTTAATCTGAGTCATCCTAGAAAATGAGTGGATCCTCAGAACATACATTTTCTACTGATGTGAATGGGGTAATCAACAGTAACAGAAGTCAAATGACAGTGATCCTGTGAAGTGCCTGTTACTGAAATACTTGGAGGATCGTAAAAGAAACAAAACTACCGGAAATGCACAGTCTTGTTTGTCCCCTAGATTTTCACCTTTCAAAAGGCAAAGAATATAGAAGCAAAGAGAAGAAAGTTCTCTGAGATAAATATGCATAATTGGGAAAATGGTTGGTCTGTGAAGGACATTTGTAAAGGGAGTTGGAAATGTAATGAAGTTTATGCTATATAAATGTGAGCCCACTTCACTCAGTAAAATAAAAAGGATTTGCCTTAAAAAAAATACAGAATCTGAAATACGACATGCTAGTTGCAGGATGTTTTGTTAAACATACAGGCCTCAGCTTTGCATCACATCTTTTGTATTTATACAGTTGTCCACAGAAAAGTCAACAAATATACCCTTTCTGACAGGAAATCATGCCACATCTATTCTCTGAAAGGCTCTGCAGACACATAAATAGAGAGTTTGATTTCTGAGGATTTCCAGATCATGTTCAGCACAGTTCCTCCTTAAAGCTGTCTAGAGAAACTGGATGTTTGGAATATTAGGTAGGATCTTCACATACGTGAGCATATTCTGTTAAAATCTTAAAAGCCACTTTCCTCAATGAAGAAGATGTGAAAAGCAGACCTTAGTTCAAACCGCAGTACAGCTGTTGTAATTTGCATTTATTTTGTGAAGTTACATTGCTGTAAAATCAAGCTGTATTTACTCTAACCCTTTTTCTCTGACCTCCAGTAATACCTATCGTATGATTGAACAAGATGACTTTGATATTCATACAAGATTACACACCATCGTGAGAGGGGAGGATGAGGCAGCTATGGTGGAGTCGGTGGGCCTTGCATTAGTCAAGTTACCCGATGTCCTCAACCGCCTGAAACCTGACATAATGATAGTTCACGGGGACAGATTCGATGCTTTGGCCTTGGCCACGTCTGCAGCCCTGATGAACATTCGCATTCTTCACATTGAAGGTGGGGAAGTCAGTGGAACCATTGATGACTCCATTAGACATGCCATAACCAAACTGGCCCATTACCACGTGTGCTGCACAAGGAGTGCAGAGCAGCACCTGATAGCCATGTGTGAAGACCACGACCGCATCCTTTTAGCAGGCTGTCCCTCATATGACAAGCTCCTCTCTGCCAAAAACAAGGACTACATGAGTATTATTCGCATGTGGCTAGGTAAGCAGGCCACTTGTTTTTCTCATGTGACTTTCAACACTAGACAAACTTAGTAAGTAGGTTATCAAACAAAAAGTAATACATTTGTTAATAGTACCTGGTATTTATTTCTTTCTGCATTTGCTTTCGTTCTGTATTCTGCCACGTACAGCTGAAAAGCTGCAAATCTGTTCTACCAAACACTTCTGGTCCTTCTGCCAAGTCAAAAAGAAACTCCTTAAGTGGGTAATTTCTCTGAGCTGAACCATTTAAAAGCAGAATAGTCGTATATGAACAGTTATTTTGGTGTAAAGGATATGTTTAAATAGAATCAAAGCTCTTCAGGCCTAATACAAAAAATACAGAATTTGTATTATGAACCTTTTTTTGAGGAATGCACTGCAACAGGACAACATGTGCCAAAGGCTTTTGGTGTTTCATACTCATTGACTTACAAATAATTCCTGTAAACAGTGGTGTTTTATGTTTGCTTTTTATCTTTGACAAAGCAGTCTTCCTGTATGGCTACCATGTGTAGTTGGAAGCTGGAATCTTTTTCAATCAGTATGCTTTGCAGATAAATGTTTATCAAGTGTAATAAGACAAGTATGATTGATTATTTTAAAGTAGTAGAAATGAAGTCTTTGCTTGAGAATGGACAACTGACAGAAAATCTGAGCAGCTTCAGGAGTTATTCCAGATTTAGAGTGGTGTGAGAACAGTCTCTCGATTCTGGTACAGTCTTGGAAAACTTTAGAAGTAGGCTTGAAAGTTAACATTTTGTTGACGTTTAGATAGTGGTCTCTAAAGTTATAAGGTGCACTTAGAGAGGCAAATAACAAGCTAGATTATCCTGCAACTCTCCTAATTTCTATTCTCACATTGATCCCTATCTGATATATCCCATTCAGTGCCTTGACTTTTCAGGCTTTCACATCTGTAGTTTCAAAAGTATGTCCTGCCTTCCTCTTGCTATTCTATGCCAGTGAAAAAACTTTTCTTGCCCTCCATTTGGACAGGTGAAGATGTCAAAACCAGAGATTATATAGTTGCTTTGCAACATCCTGTAACCACAGATATTAAACATTCCATAAAGATGTTTGAGCTGACACTAGATGCACTCATCTCCTTCAACAAGAGAACACTTGTTCTGTTCCCCAATGTGGATGCAGGTGAGTACAATACCTTCATGACAGAGTGACACACAACAGATTGTCTTTAAAAGAGTGCTTTTATCCCAGGTCCTCCAGCCAGATGGAAATAGTTGGATGGGGTCAGCCTTATGGATGCATCTGCTGCAGCTCCATGTTCACATTGCTGGAGGACATTTCAGCTTTTCAGTGTGGGAAGGAAAACGCAGAGAAAACATGTGACATGTAGGAGCAATATTAGTGCCTCTTAAATTAACTTAAAACTACAAAGAGCCTTTTGCAGTGAATTCTTGGATCAAAGTTTGGCTTACTTGCCAAGTTATGCAATTTATACTATAAGGATAAAAAGAGAAACAAAACCTATCCAGAGCTGGCAATTCAGTGAATGGCTGGCTACTAGATCCATTGCATCTCTGGGCTTTGATTTTAAATGCAGAAGTTAAATCATTTATTTACTTCGTTTTTCTGTAGGAAGCAAAGAGATGGTTCGTGTGATGAGGAAGAAGGGCATTGAACATCATCCCAATTTTCGGGCAGTAAAGCATGTGCCATTTGACCAGTTCATTCAGCTAGTTGCTCATGCTGGTTGTATGATTGGTAATAGCAGCTGTGGTGTCAGAGAGGTGGGAGCGTTTGGTACACCTGTCATCAACCTGGGGACACGTCAGACGGGAAGAGAAACAGGTACATGTTCGCTTCACTCTCTAGTGTTTTGTTATGCAGGACAATGTATCAGAGGTGTCACCACTGCTTCAGTGGGAGCAAGGGGAGACACATAACTGATGAAGAGTAATGTCAATCTGGTGGATATCTTTCCCTCACAGAGGAAATAAAAACATTTTTTTTTTTAATTTCTAGAGCAGCTCATACTCTAATGCAATTTGAGGATCTGATCTGTCCTCTTATGTTAATTTTTGTCGTCTAGGTGAAAATGTTCTTCATGTTCGTGATGCTGATACACAGGATAAGATTCTTCATGCTCTACAGCTGCAGTTTGGGAAACAATATCCATGGTGAGTACATTCATCTTAATTCATTGGGGGGCACGTTAAAGCAGTAGAGTAAAAGGCATTTAGTCCTAAGGTGTTTCCTCATATTTGATTGGAGTGCTTTTAATGCACTGATGTGAGATTGCAAATGATTTTTCATTTCAAAACCATAATGCAATATCTGGTAGGCAGTAGTATTTATAGACCAAAATGTTACTAGTAATGTTTCAATACAAGTAGTCATTTAACATCCAACAGAAAGCAGAGGACAAAATTCATGCTAACTTAGATCAGTGTGATTAAGAGCTTGTTCTATAGGAGCAGCATGGGGGAGAACATCCTGTCTGCCCACTCTGACTTGTGCCTGAAGGACACTTTTTCATGTGGGTACAAATGACACCAGGAGCTGAAAAATGGGAAGGATCAAGGAAGTCTATAAAGCCCTAGTGAGGCATGTGACAACCATCACTGCCCAAGTCATCTTCTCATGTATGCTACCAGTTAGAGAAATCGGGACAGCCAGAGGCAGACACATTGTGCATATCAGTGTCTAGCTTCATGGCTGGTGCCATTGAGAAGGTTTTGGCTTTTACAACAGTGGGTCGTGTTTTTATGATTGTAGCCTGTTATGGGGCAATGGGACCCCCCTGGCTAAAAAGGGCAGGACAGTCTTTGGCAGCATGCTGGCCATTTTGGTCCGATGGGCTTTAAACTGAAGGACTTGGGATGTGGGGTCCAAATGGCAACGATTGTGCCGTTGCTTCCAGGGGAGTAGGTCGTACCAACCTGCGCAGAGACAGATGGTCCTTGGCTGCAGCTCAAGGATCTGTCTTGGCTTGAGACAATTTAAAGAGGTGGGCACTCTAGAAATGAGTAACTTCCCCCTTGATTCCAGCTGATCCCTTTGCACCAATAAGGAACAAGACACAAGTAGATGTAAGTGAAAACAATCAGAAAGTCAAAGGGAAGGTGACATCACACCCTTCCCTTCCAAGATGACCGCATGTTCCCAGGAAGGAAGAGGCAGGATGGTGACAACGCCCACAGGGAAGGCAGGAGCCCACAGAGCAGTTCTAGAGGCAGATGGGAAGGTGCTGGTTCGTGTGGGGTCCGTGCCACTGCAGCCACTTCCTTCTGCCATTCGCGGGCTCTGCCAGCGCTGCTGCCGTGCTCTGCACCATGGCTGTGGGATGGGGTGCTGGGGAAGGACTGCACCATCAGCACTGCCACAGGGTGTCTGACCCCAGGAATTCGCTGGATTTTTTGCTGCCAGCAGACCTTGCAAAATCCACTTAGAAACAGTTTCTATTGGCAAAATACAGTTTCTAGAATGGCAAAGCCAAGGCTGCCACAAAAGGAAGAGGCTCTACTCCCATTGTCTTCCCTCCTGGAGCATCTTGGACTGGGGCAGGAGGGCCTGCCCCACTCTGCAGCAACAGGCAGGCACCTGTAGACTTTTCCCCAGGACTGCCCAAAACCACCAACTTGAGTCCCTCCAAGACAAGGTGGGGTGGAAAAAATGAAAAGAGAACCCAAAAAAGGAAGGGAAAAAAAGCCTCTGCTAAAGCAAAGATGAAACAGTCAGCAAAGCAAACCCCATGTGGCAAAAGGCAGGAAACTGCCTGGGCAGGGCGATCATAAAAATGCATGCGATCACCCCCCCCTTCCCACTCCCCACACACACAAGGTCCCCAGCTGCAGGGTCTTGAAGAAACAGTAATAATTTTTGGCACAGAAGGTACAGAGTACAGTAACATAGATCACTCCAGGACAGGATCATAGGGCAAAACATATCAAGGGTTTTTATGACTATGGTGTTAATGACTCTCACATCCCTTCAAGCAACCTGGTTGATCCTTGATCCTCTGTGAAGTGCCTGTATACAAATGCACACAGCAAGTGGTATAAACAAGATGATGTAATAAACTAGAAATCTATGTGAGGTTGCAGAGCCATGATCTCATTGGAATTATGGAGCCATGTCTAGAATGTTGTCCTGGATGGCTATATATTTTTTAGAGAGGACAGGTCAGAGAAGCAAGGTGCTGGAGTTGCTCTTTGTGTCAGAGAGCAATTGGAATGTATCAAGCTCTACTCAGGGACAGAGGAACAAGTTGAGAGTTTATGGGCAAGTTGAGAGTTTATTTGAAAGGCTAATATGGGTGACACTGTTTTGGGTGTTTACTACGAGCCACCTGATGAGGAAGAGGAAGTTGATGAGGTTTTCTGTGTGCAACTAGAAATAGCCTCACAGTTACAGGCCCTGGTTCTCCTGGGGACTGATATTTTTTAAGAGGAACAGAGCTTGGCACACACAGTTCAAGAAGTTCCTGAACAGCAGCTCAGTCGAGATAACTTTGATGCAGTGGTGGAGGAGCCACTGAGGAAAGGTGTACCTTGTACTTATAAACCAGGAGGCACTGGTTGAGGACATGAAGGTTGGGGACAGCATTGGCTGCAGTGACCATTAGAAACTCAGAATCTTGCACTGGGGAAGCAAAACAGCAAACAGGACTAGAACCCTAAACTGGCAAAGAGCTAACCTTGACCTCTTCTTCAAAGACCTATATGAAGGAATATGATGGGTTAGGACTCCAGATGAGGAGGGTGTCCAAAGAGCTGGTCGATATTACTCTGACCTCAAGACCAGTGCATCATCCCTGTGATCTAGAAATCAGGCAAAGAGGGCAGGAGATTGAAATGGATGATACTCTAGTAAAACTCAAACAGAAGAAAGAAATTTATGGGATGTGAAAAAGGGACAGGGCACATGGGAGGACTATAGGAACATTGTCAGAGTATATAGGGATGTGAGGAAGGCCAAATCCCAATTGGAATTCAGTCTGGCAAGGAATATTAAGGACAAAAAGAAGGGCTTCTACAAGTTCAGCTGCAGCAACAGGAAGAACAGCGTACATGTTGGGCTGCTGCTGAATCATAGGAGTGTCCTTGTGATGGAAGACACAGAGAAGGTGGAATTACTGAATGCCTTCTCTCCTCAGTCTTTACTGCTGAGAACAGCCCTCAGGAATCCCAGACTTCAGAGGTAAGAGGAAAAGGTTGGAGAATGGAAGTCTTGTTTGTAGAGAGTTAGGTTAGAGATCAGTGAGGCAGATTAAACACTCATAAATCTTCAGGCCTGATGGGATACACCCAAGTGTGCTGAGGGAGCTGGCAGATGCTGCTAAGCCAGTCTTCATTGTCTTTGAAAAATCACAGAGAGTGGGGGAAATGCCTAATAATTGGAGGAAAGCCAATTTTACTCCCATCTTCAAAAAGAGCAGGAAGGAGGACCTGGGAAACTACCAGCCAGTCAGCCTCCCCTCCATCCCTGCAAAGGTGACAGAACAGATCATTCTGGAAGTCACCACCAAGCATGTAGAAACACAAGAAAGTCATTGGGAGTAGTCACCATGGATTCACCAAGGGGAAATCATACTTGATCAATCTGATGGCCTTCTATGATGGCATGGCAGGATTGGTCAATGAGGGGAGGGAGAGCAGTGGATGTTGCTACCTTGACTTCAGCAAGCCTTTTGACTTAACATCCTCATAGCTCAAGAATTGTGGGTTGGCTGAATGGACAGTGAGCTGGATCAAGAACTGGCTGAATGGCAAAGCTCAGAGGGTTGTGATCAGCAGAGCAGGATTCAGTTGGAGGCCTGTGGTGGTGGCATTCCCCAGGAATCAGTCCTGGCTCCAATCTTACTCAGCTGGTTTATCAACAGCTGGGGTGAAGGGGTAGAATGAACCCTAAGCCAGTTTGCAGATGATACAAAACTGGGGGAGTGGCTGACACACCTGAAGGCTGGGCTGCCACTCAGAGGGACCTTGATAGGCTGGAGAGTTGGGCAGAGGGAAACCCAATGGGGTTCAAGGACAAGTTTAGGGTCCTGCACCTGGGGAGAACAACCCCAGGCACCAGCACAGCTGGGGACTGACCTGCTGGAAAGCGGCGCTGCAGAGAAGGACCTGGGGGTCCTGGTGGACAAAGAGCTGTCCATGAGCCAGCAGTGCCCTCACAGCCAGGAGGGCCAGTGGGATCCTGGGGGCATCGGGAAGAGTGTGGCCAGCAGGCCAAGGGAGGGGATTGTCCCCCAGACTCAGCTCTAGTGAGGCCACACCTGGAGTGCTATGTCCAGGCCTGGGCTCCTCGGTACAAGAAAGACAAAGAGCTACTGGGGAGGGTCCAGTGGAGGCCACATCATTGATAAATGGCTAAGGGCTGGTGCCATCAGCAGAGTTTTGGGTTCTTTGATCACAGGGCAGCTTTTACAGCACCTGGCCTGCTGGAGTCAGATGGGCTCCATTTGTCTAATAAGGGCAAAAGGATTCTAGCACATGAGTTGGCTGACTGAGAGGGCTTTAAACTGGGTTTGAAGGAGGAAGGGGATGTAAGCAGTCTCTCCAGAGGTGAGAGGAAGGGAGGCAAGCCAGAGTCAGGAGTGAAATCAGCAGGCCAGCTGAAGTGCATGTACACTAATGCACACAGCACGGGTAACAAACAAGAGGAGCTGGAAGACATGGTACAGCAAAAAAGCTGTGACCTTTCTGCCATCACAGAAACGTGGTGGGATGGCTCAAATAACTAGAGCACTGCAGTGGATGGCCACAGGCTCTTCAGAAGAGACAGGCGAGGGAGAAGAGGTGGAGGGGTGGCTCTGTGTATTAGGGAGGATCTCAACACCAGAGAAGTTGAGATTAATGACGTTACAGTCATGTGCCTATGGGTAAGAATGAGGGAGAAAGCCAACAAGGCTGACATCCTGGTGGGAGTCTGTTACCAACCACCCAACCAGGATGAAGAGGTGGATGAACTGTTCTATAAACTAGAAAATGTTTCAAGATTGCCAGCCCTTGTTCTTGTGGGAGACTTTAACTTGCCAAATATCTGCTGAGAACTCAACACAGAGGTGGAGAGGCAGTCTAGGAGGTTCTCAGAGTGTATGGAGGACAGTTTTTTGTCTCAGCTGGTGAGAGAGCCTACTGTGCTAGACCTGCTGTTTTCAAACAGAGATGGGTTGGTGGGAGATGTGGTGGTTGGGAGCCATTTGGGATACAGTGATCACGAAATAATAGAATTCTCAATAATTTGTGAAATAAGGAGGGGCACCAACAAAACTTCCGTGCTGGATTTGGGGGGGGGGCAGACTTCAGCCTTTTCAAGAAGCTGAGTCAGAAAGTTACTTGGGAACAGCCCTTAAAAACAAAGGGGTCCAGGAAGGATGGACATACTTCAAGAAAGTAATCTTGAAGGCACAGGAGCAGCTTTTCCCTATGTGCCAAAAGATGAGCCTTCAGGGAATACGACCAGCCTGGATGGGCAAAGAACTTCTGAAGGAACTAAGGGAGAATAAGAGGAAGTATCACCTTTGGAAAGAGGGGCAGGTAACTCAGGAAATGTTTAAGGATGTTGATAGGTTATGTAAGAAAAAAAAATAGGGAGGCAAAAGCCTAATTAGAACTTATTCTGGCCACTTCTGTGAAGAATAATGAAAAATATTTTTATAAATGTAATAATGGCAAAAGGAGGGGCAAGGATAACCTCCAGGAGATCTCCTTCATTATTAGATGGAGGAGGGAATTTACTAACTAAAGATGAGGAAAACGCAACAGTACTTAACACCTTCTTTGCTTCGGTTTTCATCAGTAAGAGTCTTCAGGGCAACTGGTCTGAGCTGGTGGATGGGGTCAGGGAGCAAAGTAGCCCCCCTATAATTCAGGAAGAAGCAGTTAGAGACCTGCTGAGCCACTTAGATGCTCAAAAGTATATGGGACCAAATGAGATCCATTCTAGGGTGATGAGGGAGATGACAGATGAGCTTGCAAAGCCACTCTCCATCATTTACCAGCAGTCCTGGCTTACTGGGGAGGTCCCAGATGACTGCAAGCTAGCCAGTGTGACACCCATCCATAAGAAGGGCCATAAGGAGCACCTGAGAAACTACAGGCCTGTCAGCTTGACCTTGGTGCCCAGCAAGGTTGAGTGCCATCACACAGCTCCTACAGCACAGCCGGGGGATCAGGCCCAGCCAGCACAGGTTTAGGAGGGGCAGGTCATGCTTGACCAATCTGATTGCCTTTTATGAGCAGGTGACCTGCCAAGAGGATGAGGCAAAGGCTGTGAATGTTGCCTACCTGACCTTCAGCAAGGCCTTTTGACACAGTCTCACATGGCAGCCCACAGCTAGGACAGGTGCACCCATCTCTGGGTTAAGAACTGGCTGGATGGCCAGGCCAGAAAGTGGAGGTGAATAGTGTCACATCCAGCTGGGGGCTGGTCACTAGTGCTGTCCCCAGGGATCAGTACTGGGTCCAGTCCTGCTTAATATCTTTACTGATGGTCTGGAGGAAGGGATCGAGTCCACGAATAGCAAATTTGAGATGACATCAAATTGGGTGCAAGTATCGATCTGTTGGAGGGCAGGAGAGCCCTGCAGAGGGACCCGGGCAGGCTGGATAGATGGGCTGAATCCAACAATAAAATTCACAAGTCTGAGTGCCAGGTCCTAGACTTTTGCCATAACAACCCCCTGCAGTGCTACAGGCTTGGGGCAGAGTGGCTGGACTGCAGCCAGGCAAAGGAACCTGGGGTGCTGGTTGGCAGCTGAGTGAACGTGAGCCAGCAGTGTGCCCAGGTGGCCAAGAAGGCCAATGGCATCGTGGCCTGTATCACCAATAGTGTGGCCAGCAGGACAAGGGGAGTGATTCTTCCCCTGTACTCAGCACTGGTGAGGCCACACTTTGAGTGCTGTGTCCAGTTCTGGGACCCCCAGTTTAGGAAGGACATTGAGATGCTTGAATGCACACAGAGAAGGGCAACAAAGCTGGTGAAGGGTCTGGAACACAAGGCCTATGAAGAGCAGCTGAGGGAGCTGGGGTTTAGCCTGGAGAAGAGGAGGCTCAGGGGCAACCTTATCACTCTCTACAACTCCGTGAAAGGAGATTGTAGCCAAGGAGGAGGTCGGCTTCTCCTCCCAGGCGACCAGTGACAGGATGAGAGGATGCAGTCTCAAGCTGCCCCAGGAGGAGTTCAGGCTAGGTATTAGAAAAAAATTCTTCATAGAAAGAGTGGTTCAACACTGGAATGGGCTGCCCAGGGAGGTATGAGGCTATGAGGTATGACTTTATGAGGCACTCAGCGCCATGGTTTAGCTGATAAGGTAACATTAGGTCACAGGTTTGACTCGATCTCAAAGTTCTTTTCCAATCTAGTTCATTCTGTGATTCTGTGGTTTGGAGCATCGCTCTTGGGAGGAGAGAACATGAAAACCAGCCTTGTCTAGACAAGACAAGACACAACTGAGAGGGAATCTCTTCAATACATAGAAATATCTCCAAGGCAGGTGCCCAGAGGATGGTGCCAGACCCTTTTCAGTGGTACCCAGCACCAGGACAAGCAGTTATAGCCATAAACCAAAAGACAAGTTCCACCTCAACATGAAGAAGAGCTTTATGTTGAGGGTAGCAGACCAGAGGCACAGGCTGCCCAGGTAGATTGTGGAGTCTCCCTCCCTGGAGATGTTAAAATCCCACTTCTGTGAGTTCCTGTGTCACCTGCTCGAAGTGGCCCTGCCTTGGAAGGGGGGTTGGCCTAGATGATTTCAGGTCACTTCCAACTCAAAGTGTTCTGTGCTTCTGTCACGTAATACTTTATAGCTGATTTGACCTCATGATAGAGAGCCCTGAGTGCAAGCTTCCAGGGAAGCTGCAGAATTCTGGCAAGAGGCTTTTCCTTATCCTTAGCCCTAATGAGTATTGACCCTCGTTCCTCTAACAAGTAAGTTTTTACAAACTTTGACACATAGTATTTGTTCAACTAAGGACATGGATAAGAAGAACATTTCTTGAGAATCTAAATAGAGCAATAAAACTGAATTCTTTAATACCAAATATCTGATGCCAGGTATGGTATTTTAGAAACAGACATGTTGAAAACTGACATGAATGTAACAGTTTATTATTATGTAGTTGGCATCTGTGTGATAAGTACAAATTATTTGGATTTGTAGCACATACATAAACTGTCCATATTTTTATTTCTGCTGTATGGTGTGGGTACCTTCATTAAACTTCATTTTACAGGGATTTTGGCATCATTAGTTTCCAGTTTTCTTCATTCCAGTTTTGTACTCCAAAATGGAGCTAGTGCCAGACTTGAAAGAGCTGTGTGTGTGTTCTCTAAACTACTGTCACTATGTACCGTGTCTCATGACTGACTTTCATAGTGTGAGCTGCGGTATTGGCACAGCAGCCAGATCATAATATTGTAAAGACACTATTACACTCCTCTGTCATATAAAGAACTTTATAGATTGCAATGTTACTTGCAATTACATGAATTCTTTTTTGTATTATAGCTCAAAAATATATGGAGATGGTAATGCTGTTCCAAGGATTTTGAAGTTCCTTAAATCTATCGACCTCAAAGAACCATTGCAAAAGAAATTCTGTTTTCCTCCTGTCAAAGATAATATCTCTCAAGATATTGACCATATTCTAGAGACACAGAGTGCTCTGGCTGTGGATCTAGGTGGAACAAATCTCCGAGTAGCAATTGTCAGTATGAAGGTAAATACTCTGTTGTGCTTCTAGATAATCTGCAAACTTCATTGGGCTTTGTGGATATGGGCTTGTAATGCCAAAGAGCTCTAAAACAAAGCTCTTTTGTTGAGGGATAAAGATTTTTCCCCTTATTTGGGGCATCTCTCATACAGTCATGATACAACTTGCTTACTGGATTGCACATCTAAGACTTATGTTAAACTAGCAAGGACCATTTGCTGGTGCAAGGTCATAGCTGCTGCTTCTCTCTGGGTTGACTACAGACTGTGAAGAATAAAACAACTTTCAGATATGTTGATTCTCCTTAAAAGGTGACTCATTTCAACCTGCAAATTCTTATCTATCAAACAAAACATGGAATGCTCTAAGAGTAGACTTTTTGCTTCCCTACTGCCTTACACTGCCATGCAATAGACACACAGGACCATTACAAGCAACAACTAGCATCTAGCAAATCAGTTTACTGAATTCTGCAGATTTTCAAGGATGTGAACAAAACTCATGATGAGAAGTCTTTGGCTTTTATTCTCAACAGTATTGGACAATTACTCCTACCGTTATATTGCATATTTGCAGATAACTAGATCTGTTCAATAATACTTACCCAGAAAGCAAAGTAAGAAAACAATGCAGAAGTATGAAGGGTTATGTAAAGTGACCTGATACAGTCCAGAATTTTCGCATTCATTTAAAAGGAGATGTCTGACAGATCTTCAAGGTCTTCTAAAGCTTTTAAAAGTGTAATATTTTTAGAAGTAAAATTGACTTCACTTTTTTTCCTATGTGTCAACACAGCATGGAAAAAATTAATTTAAAAAAATTCTGCCTGCTCTACAGAGCTCAAGGTGACATTTAAGAAAGTTGAAATGCTAGCAAATCAGAGTGAAAACAATCAGACTTTCATAACAAAATTTACACTACAGATGTAAGCATTTAAAAGCCAGTGGCAGAATATGAGATTTGATTTTATCACAAAAAAAGTGAGTTTTCAAAAATTCCTTTTAGAAGCTATTGCATCTTCTAATAATGTTTGCTGCATCCTCTTCTTCCAAAACAACTTCTCTGATGCCCCCTCCAAACTAAAAGCCAAAAAGAAACTAAGCATCCAAAATCCACAAACTCTTCCTGCTCATGTGATGCTGAGATGGTGGGACCTAATACTCAAAATCATTGTCGGTTTGGACTTTTCCAAGTTCTTTGGCAACAATGACTCAGCCTTGTTGCTGATGGACTGTCCTTGTTACTCCCCTTCGCTCAGTTGCATTAATTCAGTGCAGTTCACTTAGATCCCTTGTACAGGGGATGTAACAGGGACAATAACACTGTTAGGCAGGGCACCTTCTGCAGTCTCCTGGCTTAAACCTGCAGTATGAACACTGAGTTAAGATCAGCTCCTCAGTACCCATACATTCCAAGCATGCATCATGAATACTTTCATTACCACTGCATGAGGCCTAGGGTTGAAAATAATCTTCACAGCCCCTCCCCACCCTGTCAGAAAGGATTTACAAGGGCATGCAGTAACAGGACAAGGGGGAATGGCTTCAGCCTGAAAGCAGGTGGGTTTAGGTTGGATACTCAGAAGAAACTCTTTACTGTGAGGCTGGGGACGCACTGGAACAGGTTGTCCAGAGGAGTTCAGGATGCCGCCACCCTTGGAAGTGTTCCAAGGCCAGCTTAGAGGGGGCTCTGAGCAATCTAGTTTAGTGGAAGGTGGTCCTTCCTTTGAGGTCCCTTCCAAACCAAACTATTCTATGATGTATCACAGTAGATGGTACTCCAGAGATACTGCAAGTGACTCAGAAGTGTAATTGCTGAGAAGAAAAGGTATTTCTGAAAGTATATTAAATTTTGCCTTGAAATTTCTAGCATTTCTCTCTGACTCTCCTTTTTTTTGGTGAAATGACATTTTCTGTGACATCAAACCCTTCATGCAGTCAAACTGGAAAGATTTTATTCTTAAAGCACTGTGGGTTTTCTGTCCTTTTTAGCAACTATTACTCTCTTTTTTAACACTTTAGTGTTCAGCTTAAGTGCATTGCTCTATCATGGTTTATGCCTAATAACAGTTGCAGTAGCTCTGGTGATACTTCCTCACATAAGCCACGTGTTCCTTAAAATGTGTATTTAATTTCAGATGGGAGATTGATTAAAGAAGCAGAATGTAATGCCTCATCTTGCAAAATTGTCCCCCAAGGGTTGTCAAAAACCCTGCCTATAGGCCCAAGATCTAAAGCATAGTATCTGTATTTTTTTAAAGAGATAAGTTATGGCTCTCTATATCCAAATTGACATGTAATTTAAATGGGAATTTCATCATAACATACATTTCTCTGGGGCATGTTTTGTTTTTCACTTCTAGGGTGAAATAGTTAAGAAGTACACCCAGCTCAACCCTAAAACCTATGAAGACAGACTAGCATTAATTCTAAAGATGTGTGTGGAGGCTGCATCAGAAGCAGTAAATGTAAACTGCAGAATTTTGGGAGTAGGTAAGTTAACAAACACTAACTTGGTTTTTACATCTGTGTTTTTCAACATTAAATCAAATCACTACTCAATTTAAAACACGTTTCTAAAATGGATCTCATGTACTTTAAAGTTCTTACATATTTTGAATAAACTTTTTTAAATGGCTGAAAATGAGAAGCTGACCATAAAGACTGAAGTTTGTAACAACCATTAAAACAATCTCTTAAGTTATAGTAAACTATATCTAAAATGTGTTTATGTAGTTCTCTGGATTTTGAAGCTCTCTGCTGTCTTGGCATTGTGACTCAGATGCTCAGTGTTTATCAAAACAGCTCTTGAAACAACTGCAGCTGAGTGATGTTTTCTCTGCTGTCTGTAAGCCTTTCTTTATGGCTATGACCAACTGTGCAGCAGAATTCTCAGAAACACTAGGGCAGACTAAAAAGGCTGGAACATTAGGACTAAATTTGTAGCTAACAGAGACAAAAGCAGCCATTTTGCTGACTTGTAGTCCACTTGCAGTACCATTCTGCTTTAAATTGCATGTTCATATCAGACAGGACTTCTTCAGTTAAATGGTGACTGGGAGATTTGGCCTTAATTAGTTATTTATTAAGATGTTGATTAATGTGTCCTGGATTTTTAAGAAGGACATAGAATCTTCATTTTAGCTGAGAAATGTTCCTAAAGAAAAGTAGCTTGTTCCAGATGAAAACTTTTCTGAATTGCACAGTACAAAGGAAAATTAGCTTGAACATGTAGTATTCTTTAAAAACAATATTAAGTACACAAAGCCATACAGAGAAATGTTAGCGCTTCAAATCAGATCTTCCTTACAGATTTAATGTTCAATCCAGCTGCTTGTCTTAGAGCTTTAATGGCTGCTTTCCATTACAACATTAACCCTGGAACCATCTTTATATATGACTCAATTATATAAGCTCTGTACAATAAAATGTTTGAATTTTATTGTCTAGAGCTAAATACCCCCATAATTGTGACCTACTTGTCAGTGGTCCTGAGAGACTCCACCAACTCTGGAAGCCTCTCCAGCTAGGCAAAACTGGTTTGGCTAATAGTGCCTACTACTGGCCTGCTCTGTTCAGTAGACAAATCTCTGAACACACTTTTGATCTTTCACAAAAACAGTGTAATTTTAAGTAAAAATCACTACTCTAGGTCTAGTGATAATTTTTAGTCATTCTAAATCTTGAGAGTTATAGCCGGCTTCCAGACACTAATAATATTCCAGGGTTTGAATTGTGTATTTTCGCTGTTATGTCTTTTGTACATCACTAACAAGAAACACAACTATTAAGTGATTTGCTGCAATCTTGCCTGAAGTAGGAACATTAACTCTCTGACTAACATTAGCCATTACCCATCTGGTCAGTGTTAAGATACTCGGCGCATTGTTATTAGAGCCATGGCATTCTATGAATTATCTTCTTTACTTTGAGGGTGACTGAGCACTGAAACACACTGCCTGGAGAGGTTGTGGAGTCGCCTTCTCTGGAGATATTCAAAACCCACATGGACAGAATCCTGTGCCACTTGCTGTAGGTGAACCTGCTTTGGCAGAGGGGTTGGACTAGATGATCTCCAGAGGTCCCTTTCAACCCCAAACCATTCCATGCTTCTGTGTTCTTCACATGTCAAAAGTTGCACTGCCAGGGATACTTAAGAAATACTGAAGAAATTTTTACTTTCATGCTCTTCTTCAAAGCCTAATTTGAAGGAAGGGGGGGGGGGCAGGGAGATGACAGAAATCTTGCCATTAGAAAAAGAAAAATAGATTTTTACTTTAAGTCTATTACACAGACTTAGTTTTCATTTTTCTTTCCTGTATTTCTTGGACTTAGGTATTTCCACAGGTGGACGGGTAAACCCTCGAGAAGGAATTGTGCTTCACTCTACAAAACTCATTCAGGAGTGGAGCTCTGTGGATCTCAGAACCCCCATATCTGATGCTTTGCACCTGCCAGTCTGGGTCGACAATGATGGAAACTGTGCTGCTCTAGCAGAGAGGAAATTTGGTCATGGAAAAGGAATAGAAAATTTTGTAACACTGATTACTGGTACAGGTGGGTATGTTCAATGAAACACAAAATCCGGCACCATCACTTAGAGGCTCGGCTGTTCTTATAGGCATAAATATTACCACTGTGCCTGGAAAACCAAAAATACTTTTGCTATGTTTGGTTTAGGGTGCTTTTTAATTTATTCAGGCAAATAAAACCACTTCCATAGTTTAAACTTCTTGATGAAAGAAGTTCTGCTGGTACAGCTACACAGGCAAATAAGGAAAATCTGAGCAACCTTAGCTGGAATTATTTTGCATTTTTTTAGCTTTATATCTTAATTCTCTTTAAACTTTAGAAATACAAGTCAGATCAGAATATGTATCTAGAAGATAAACAACTGAATATAAGAAAGTATGTTTATTAAATCTCATGCAAATGTGGGGTAACTTTCCTCATTTGTAAAGTATATTGTCCTTTAGATGGTGACAGTAATAACTAGCTGATGAATCTACACCCAGTTTGGGAAGGGGCAGCAGAGGCCTGCACATTTAAGTGTCCTGGCCCTTTAACACACTAGTTTAACTGTCTAAATACAGCATTAGAATTTCTCTGAAGTGCAAAATTTTAAGGCCACTTGGATAGTTTTTTTGCATAAAAAGCATGACTCACAAGCTTAAAAGATCTGTCATAGTTCAGTGCCATCCATCTTTTTAAAAAAATACAAGCATTATATACCATTTTGAGCCATATATGAATAGGAGGGAGCTATGAGCTTGCATATTAGGTGTGTCAAATAGGGAAGAGTTCTTTAACAACTAGTAATTCTTGGTTTCTCATGTAGATCATCACTGATACAAATTATTTTATCTTGCCTCTATTAGAATAATCAAATATCAGTGTCTCATGTAACTAGGGCCTTTAAAAACTGTTGGGGAGCAGGGGCCGTTTGGCTTTTTTTTTTTTTCAAACCATAGAAGTCTTATTATCTTTGCAGGAATTGGAGGTGGAATCGTTCATCAACATGAATTGATCCATGGCAGTTCTTTCTGTGCTGCTGAGCTTGGACACATTGTCGTATCCTTAGATGGACCAGAGTGCCTGTGTGGCAGCCAAGGATGTATAGAAGCATATGCCTCAGGAATAGCATTACAGAGAGAAGCTAAGAAGCTGCATGATGGTATCTATTTACTCTGGTTTACAAAACACAGTTACTAAATTGCAGTATAGAAGAAATTTTCAAAGAAAGTATTAAGAAAAAATAGATCTGCCTCCTTTTTCTAGGAGGAGACAAGAATGGGTGTACAGGCAGCCTTTATAGTACAGATCTTTTTCAGTGGCAAGGAACATTTGGAACCACTGGTCTCAGAATTACCAGAAGCACACAGTAGAGCTTGTCTCTTCTTTTTAAGCTTGATGTAAAGTAATCTGACAGGCACTCTGTGATGTTTGGTTTCACAGTGACTGTCTTTCAGCAAAAGCTTCTCAGTATTAAATAAGTTTGAATATTTATATTTTTTTTATTTTTGAGTCCAACAAGACTAGTGAATTACTACACCCTAATTGTTTGAATTTGATTCCCTGCTTCTGCAATTTGTTTCCTGAATAATGTGTATATAATTACTTCAGCTAAACTCACGGTTGTACAGATTGTTCAGGATTCAGCATACAAGTAAAAGAAATGAAAATATTTTAATTCCTTTTTTTTTCACCCTCTGACTTGCCATATTACCATGTTTTGCTCTTGGCTTTCCCTTTCAGATGATCTGCTTTTAGTAGAAGGAATGTCAATGAAGGAGGAGGAGATTGTTAGTGCTGCACACCTAATTCAAGCAGCTAAACTTGGGAATACAAAAGCAGAGAGCATTCTCAGAACAGGTGAGAACATAGCCCAGAGTGTGAAACACATCCATTATTATATTTTTGGGATATAGAAATGGTAGTGCACTGTAACACTACAACAATCTGAACATGTTGAGGATCTCTCAATATAGAAATTAGTGATGGTAATGAGATTTTTAAATACAAATGTTGGAGAAAATGTCAGCAGAAGTGTTTAAAGTATCTGCTGAGAAAGAAGATTAAAAGGTTCTGCAAAGATCAATTTTAAAATCTAAGTTCTCAACATTCTTAAATAGGAAAACTTGGGGACATTTCATTGTAGGCAAGTGAATGGCTAGTATGAGGTAGCAAAGGCAATTTATGTGTTAATTTAAATGGGATATTTTACTGGTTTACTAGCTTAAGCACAGTCCTCCCTTATACATAGTTGTTAACATTATTATGGTAGAGTGATGCTTTCCTATTTTCTCTTTTCTTAGCATGATTCATGAATTGTTTTGTCTTTTCACTTTCATGACATTGAATAATGCATTATTGCGCAAAAAAATTGCCTTTTTTTTTTTCTTTTTACTTTTGAAAGAAAAGTTAATAGCAGACATATATTACTTGATAACATAAACTCAAAACTCTGCCCTGTGGAACAAAATACTACACTGACTTTCCAGTGTTATTTGCTGCTAACAGAACTGTTTCAACTACTGATGCCAGAACTGCTTTGAGTATTCTACTCATTTTTTTTTTTTACTTCATCTTTTCAGCTGGGACTGCATTAGGCCTTGGTGTTGTGAACATTCTACACACAGTGAACCCCTCTCTTGTGATCCTTTCTGGAGTTCTAGCTAACCACTATGTTAATGCTGTCAAAGATGTGATAAATCGACAGGCTCTGTCCTCTGTTAAAACTGTGGATGTGGTGGTCTCAAATCTAGCAGATCCTGCTCTCCTTGGAGCTGCTAGCCTGGTACTGGATTATACTACACGTAGAATATACTAGAAGAATTACAGAAGAGTTAGAGAATTGGACTATACAAATTCCTAATGGGTGGAGGGAATACTTTGCCCCAAATTTTTCTTTGATGAGAGCAGCTAATGAATCAGAGTAGTGTTCTGAGTAATTAGTAACTACTTCAGTATTTCCTAATTGAGGTATTATCTTTTTGTATTTTTCCTAAATTTCAGCTGACTTCATTGGAAGTAATGTGCAATTCTGGTTTTTTAAGCACCTCTGTTGGTAAGCCTATACATTACTTTTGAGTGTAGCTGAATTATTTATGAGCATCTGTTGGTGAATGGGGATAATGTGTATGGTGTGTAAAATTGTAACAAGCACTTGGGGATCTATATCTCATTTCCCACCTATGTGAAATGAGAAGTTTACCAGCTTTTCAGTTTCCAGGATTCCACCCACAAAGTAAATATGATGTAATCACCAGTAGCAGGTAGTAATTTCAGTGGGTGGAAACAAGGGCCTCTACAATAAAAAAAGGCTACACCTAGAAATTCCTTTACATGAAGGACTTGGTATAGGCAACCAAGTTTATTTATTATCTCTAAAGGGCAGAGTCCCATTTTAGAAGCTTTTGCATATGAAGGAAAAAATCTACAGTTTAGTGAGCTTACAACCTGCAGAGAAGTCTAAACAAGCTGGTAAGTATAGCAGTGAGCATCTCTGTCTTCTGGCTATGGCCAATAGTAAAGTGTTTGCATTTTAATCTTGGGGGATTTCTCAAGGGACTTCATCTACTACTCTAGGGGAGGGGAAGCTGCTTATTCTTCGGTAGCCAGTTAGCTGAAATTCAGCCAAGTGGCACATCTGATGACAAAGAATCTACCTTTCACTGCAGGGTGATACGGTGCACTCCCTCAGCCATTCCGGTAGCTGCACGTGCACTGTTCTTGTCCTGCTTTCACCATCAGCTTTCAGGATGGAAAGTCAAATCTGACCCTTATCCTCACCTTCAGGGCAGAAGCCTAGGAGGAAAGTATGTCAAATACCAGTGAAGGCTTGCCTAAGGAAGCTGTTGTGTGTATTTCTTAAATGAGTCCTTGATATATAGTACTGTCTTTATCCAGCTGCTTTTTTAGCATACTTTCAAGATGCTGGAAAAATTGAAAATCCTATCCATCTATCAGCTAATCCAGATAGCTAGCTCTGGAGGAACAGTCACAAGACTATCCTGTCCTGCATTTAATGACCTATTTTGACATTTAACTGAACCACTGATATTCTCAGAAGTCCAGTAATATGTTAGTACAGGGGAATAAAAGGGCTATTTCCACTCTGCTCCAATCAAAATGAAACAATCTTCTGCAATCACTGCCCTCTGCTATACAATGAACTTCTGAATAGCTCTTAGTACACTCGCTAATGCTGGGATATAATCTATACAGATTGTCTTTACTTCACCCTCTCTTCCACAAGGAATGCTAACTCTGATAACTCACATCTTCACAGCAGATTTCAAAACCACCACCAGATCTCCTTCCTGCTGCCTCCAGGAAAAATCATGCAGCCTCTATACCATAATTTCTCAGACTTGGCAAATACTGGTTCTTAACTGTTTGCCAGTTGTACTAGGCTTTATGTAACCTAGGAGTTTTAATTCCTTTTCCTACATGTCTTGGTTTACTGGATCATTGCCATTACCTTCAGTACCAGAGCATTAGGTCTATCAGCAGGTAAGGAGAAACTGGCATTTCTCTACAGTGATAGTAGCTCAGATCAGGAGCATTAAGGTTCTGACAGTGAGGAGGCCTGTCATTTGATCTTTCCATCCTGTAGCATCACAAGGAATGCCTGGCTGGCACGACTGGCTGAAAAGTGGGACCAGCTTTTGCTTTCCAGACCGTCTGAAGCTCTGTGTTTTTGGTATCTCAGACTCCAAATGTTTTTCCCTAGCAGCTGAAGGGAGGGTGCAGGCACAGAGGAAACAAGACTAAAACTCAGTTGAAAAGTTTTACACCTTTAAGGTTTAGTCATGTTAAGAAAATGATGATTCAAATGCTTTTGAAAATGCTTTTTTCTGTCAACTGGCCAAGAACCTGCTGCATATATACAAGTGGTTTATAAAATCAGAAAGAATAAAAAATCATATTTAATAGTGTAATAGTCATTCTGTTTGTTTCTCATTCTTTCCCTGTTCAGAAGTGTCCTTTGAACTTCAGGTATTTTAATGTGGACCAGAGATTTTATGGACATTAGCACCCAATAGTATCCAGTCCCAGAAGGAGCAAACATCAGATGTTCACAGAATATCTGCAGTAATGTGCTTACTTGATGCCAGCCCAAAGTCCTTTAGAGTAGTCCATACTATAAAGATCATGGACTCCAGTGAGGACAAACCAACCTTTATATATTCAATAATAGGAAAAACGTGCAGGAGTGAAACCCGTTCCCCAGCTGTTACTAGCACTTCAGAGCCTAAAGCAGCAGGGCATTCTCCTTATCTGCATTGGCAGCACCTGCTCACATTGCCTCTTGCATACTGGTTGGTTTTGCAGTGTCCATGGTAAGTGCATGTGGTATCCCAACTGCAGAAGCCTTAGCAGGAATGCCACCGTCCAGCCCTCCAAGCAGAACTACATATGACATCAACAGCTTGAGCAGGACAAGTCCCCTCACAAACATGCTTATAATCAGCATTACATAAGCAAGTGGCAGCAGTAGAGCACCAAAAGGTTGGGAAGCAAACTAAAACTGGAGTTCTTAGTTCTCTTCACTTTTCATTCATGGAACCAGTATAATGCTCTACAAGTCATTTACCACATTGTTTCTTGCAGCTGGTGGAAAAAGAATGCTTTGTCCACAACAGTTCTGCGTTACCATAGAAACACAAGAGCCAGGACTTGGGATCATGAGGAGACCAGTTGACAGCTATCTTTTTACAGATCATTGCTGATGCTTTGCAAACCACATAGCTAATCCATACGGAATCAAGGTTTAGAATTTCTTTTTGGTTTTGTGACCAGCAAGTTTAGTTATTACGTATTTTGAATCTTTGATCTGCCATCCAGACACTTGGAAATAACAAATTCATTAGTTTTCTGGTGGTCTTGAGACACTGTCCTTTCTCCGTTTAATTGTAACAAAATTTGTCAAAAACTTGCATGTATTACCAAATAGAGGCAATGCCAATTTTGTATTACAAAAACACCACAGAAAGTGAGGTGCAGACAGAATTTGTACTCGCATTCAGTGAAATCTGATCACAGTGTCCTGCATTAGTAAATATAAAACACCTGGGCTGTACACCCCTTGGATCATTCCAGATAATCTGGATTAGAACCAGTGCCACAGCACAAGGTTCTGCAGAGGAACAAGCCTGCCTGCATGACAAGTACTACTGGAGGAATCCTCTTGGCAAAGATTATAGACACCCATGTTGTCGTGAACTGTATTTCATGTACTGAAAAACAAGTCAGTAATCTGTATGTTACCCTCTTAACTGGCTGCTCAGGAAAAAAAAAAAAAAAAAAACACATCAGCAAGAAAGAGATAAGCCACACTATGTTGTTTTATGGCTGCTTAAAACTTACCGTATTCCACAGGCTGAGAATGAATGCACAGTGCTGTTGTTTTCAAGCTCCCTTTACAAATGCTCATTGTAATTTCAGACTGCCTGACTGCTGGCTGTCACCTGATCAGCAGCTAAACAAAGCAAGTTCTATACCAGGATGTATTCAGCAAGTCCTCTCAATACTGCTTGAGATCTTCACACACGTGTAGCTGGGATTATGTTTGAAGGACAGGAAGCGTCCAGGGTTTTTTTCCAGATTCCACTGACTAATGCTATGGAGATAAGCAGCAACAGTGGGAAGTTAAAGCCAGTAAACAGGATTGAACATGCACAGCTAGGCCAGAGGTAGCACAAAATTGTCACATGAAGTCACAAAACCAAGTGACAGATGCTGACCTCTGAAGAAAACAAGTCAAATGTTTAGAAATAGACAAGGGCATTGATTTGCCCAAATAAACCTGAGTATTCTTCTGCTGTGTCACAAGGTCTAAGTATCTGAAGTAGTTCTCAGACACAGAAAATGTCCTGACTCAGGAGTGCTGGGTTTGGTTCTGAGCTCCCCAGTACACAAGAAACATAAGCACACCAGAGTTCAACAAAGAGCCACGAAGATTATAAAGCAATTACAGCATTTCTCCTGTGAGGAAAGGCTGACAGCTGGGACTGTTCAACCTGGAAACAAGAAGGCTCGGGGGAATCTTATCAATGTATGTAAGTACTTGAAGCAAGAGTGCAAAGAAGACAAAGTCAGGCTCTTTTCATTTTTGCCATGACAGGAGACACTGGGCACAGACTGAAACACAGGAGGCTCCATCTGAACATTAGGAAACACCACAGTACAGGTATCAAAGCACTGGCAGAGGTTGCTCAGAGAGGTGGTGGAATTTCACTTCCTGGAGGGCTTCAGAAGCTGTCTGGACATGGTCATGGGCAACAGGCTCTAGGTGGCTCTGCTTGAGCAGAGGGGTTGAACCAGACGACCTCTAGAGGTCCCTTCCAACCACAGCCAGTCCATGATTTTGTGACAACACTGATAAAGGAGACAATGAGCTAGCATACTTGAATGTAAAATTAAGGTAGAAGAGGTAATCTGCAATATCTCTGCATCAGAGTTAGCAGAGGTAATCAGAAACCACACAGAGCTGTATTTTAAGTGTTCCAGCAAGATGAAATACGTAAAAAAACTGCAAACACATTCTTAGACTCTGCAAACACAACATATAAAATACTGCTTTAACTTCTGTAACATTGCTTTAGCCTTGGGTTTGAATCTTTGCTCATCTTCTTGGATTGCAGCTCTAAACCACATCCATAGCCAGATAAAATATTCTGTAACACAGGGAAACAATGGTGATCAATAAATACCATAATTCAGTGTGCAGGAACCCCTCTAACCTGTTGATTTTTCAAATTCTCCTAAATTCATATTAGTACTTTAAAGACTGTATATTTAATGTAGTGGATTTTTCTTTATTAAATTTTCAGCTCATTTTGAAAGCCTTTGTTTTTAGAGCTTTTGAGTGAGCAGCGAAAAGGAAATTTTCAGTCAAGGTAAATGCCTAACTAGTCATGGCTTGCAACGAGTATCAGTATTCTGTGGACTTGCTCTCTTCTTCAGTCCTGTTGGACTCACCTGCCATGCTGGACTCAACTGCCATGTGCAGTTCAGCAGGTATCTTCTTGCATTAATCTTTCATGGAATCAAGCTTCCAGACCTTTAATCTACTATCATTGTTATCACCACCCATCAGTAGTGTGCAAACATACTTGAAAACATGAGAGTTGCTCCTGTCACTACAGACAACACTAAGGTACAGCTTAACTACTGCAGCCCAACTGGAAACTGATTATTCACTATCTTACCCACCAAAGGGATACAGCTTGCTAGTAAGACAGTTGCTGTGCAGCAACATCCTGAGCCTTAGTACATTTTAGTCTGCATCTGCAACCCTTTTCTAATTGCCTGGACTAACCTTCCAGCTTGTACATAAAAGGTATTAAAGCAATTATGCTACACACCAATTAAGATGCTGTGTCTTTAATAAACATGGTGCAATAATGTAGGAGATTGAACAGATTAGTTTTAGAAGGTAGACAGCTACAGTAAGGTTTAACAGTGCAAGCCTAGAATACAGCTCCTGTGAATGCTGTGTGAGCCAAGGAAGCAGAACAGAGATTTTCTGGATCAGTTTGTTTCAGATTCAACCATCTTGGCAGACAGAGCTCCAACCTGCAGATGATCAGCAGCAAGAGCAAGTCTTCCCTTCTCTTGCTCTCCAGTTCTCACCACCATAGAGGTAGGAAGTGTCTGCAAAGGTCAGTGAGGACAAGGACACAGTTCAAAAACATCCAAACAGCCTCTACACCACAGATTTTTGCATATGAAGACAGCATTGAATACCTAGCAGAACAGAGTAAGCAGCAGAATATCAAAGGTCTTAACTACTCGGTGCCCTCTACTTTTTGTTGAGCCTGAGATAGGGCAGCCAGAGTGACAGCAGAAAACTACACAATGACAGAAGAAAACTATACAGAACTGCCTACCTGCAAAGGCAGTGTCCTCAGTCCCACTGGAAGCAAGATAAGCCCTTTAACAAGGCTGCTGGTTTAGTTCTCTTGAGCTTCTGTCTAGTGTGATAAATTGGATAGGGGAGCAGTTTTTAAATTAAAGCTCTCAAGAGCTTTAAGAAAGCTTAAACAAGCAGGACAGCCATGCAGAGACCAGAAGCAATGCTGGCTGGACAACCACCAGCAAGATGAAATCACTAGCAATTAAGAGAAATGTTTAGTCACACTTAATTCAAACACCCTCTGTCAAAAGGAAGCAGGAGACCTTCTTAATTCATCCAAAGTCAACACATTTTGCTGTTTAACAGATCTTTAATATCAGTAATGTGGGAAATGACACCTCAGTGCACAACAGCACAGAGACTACAGTTTTGGAGGTTCTCCCATTTCAGACACAGAAAGGAAACATCAGGAAGAACATGCAATCAAACAATGATCAGCTCTAGATACATCACGATGTGGTCCAAAAAAACACATTGAAACAATTACTCAAATTACTGCAAACATAGCTTCTCTGAGTAAGGTTAAGATATTGCATCTGTAGTGTTTCCATTGAGCTTTGCTTCAGCGAACCAGCGGAGCCTGCTTGAGTGAGATGAGGACTGAACGCATGCGGGACACATCTTTTGCCTGCTTACTAGACTTGGGATTAAAGTCACAGAGCTGAGCCACACGTTCCCACTCAGTGCCCGGAAAAACTTCTTCCGCATCATTCACAAAGGCTTCTTCAGCTGCCCTAAAAGCAATGCAATGCACCTCGTGTTAATGCCCAGCACATAAGGCACTCCTTCCCTCTTACAGAATGCAGTTTCTTTCAGCATGTTTCATAAGAAATATGACCTGACAGCTGTTTGTGGACATTATGACCACTCAAGCTCCCATTGCACCAATCCTGGAGATGAAAGTAGATTGCAATAGTATGCTATGCACAAGCAGTGCTGAGGATTGCAGAGGATTGTGTAAAATGTTGGAATACAGGTGTTTGGTTTTAAGAACAGTTATTGAGTCTTTGCCGAAGGAGTCACCACACAAGCTTCCAGGAAGTAAAGTACTTCTATGTAGGCATTTTATTTATGGAGAAATGCCCAGGTCTTAACTAGTTAAGCCTCTGCCACTTGACGGCTTATACTGGACATATGCCAACTGGCAATGTAAATCTGCCTGCAAGCATGTCTTAAACAGATTCCATCTGACGATTTAAATCAGCCCCAAGGCCTACAGACCATCATAAAACTATCTGCTGATGATTCCCAATGCTGTAGTGAAGCAGCATGAATCATAAGGAATTTAAGTCATGAATCCCCTGCCTGTGAGTGCAACAGACTACAGCAGATCTTGGCAGAGGAGATAACTTGTTTGAGGTCACCTCACAGAATAAACATATTGCCCCTGCTCTCACCCTAAGGAGACTCCAAGGAGGTTTTGTATATAATGTACTGGATAATGCCAGTGGCTTCCCAGCTGTATTATTTTGGCTTTTCTATGCTGCCAATAGTATTGCTTCAATGCAGGGATAACACTCCAGCATCTAGTTTACATGAACTGTGGGGCCCTGGTAGCTGCCTGAGTGCAGAAAGCAATAAGCATCAAGAGATCAAACCAAATCCATCTACTCCAACAAGCAGTACAGAGAAAGCAGTGAAAATGACTCTCCCATGAGGGTTCAGCACTATTCACAGGGATGATCAGGTTACAGACACCACTGAAGACAAGGATCACTACAACACTGCTACTTTATGTGACATGACACTTTTAAGGGGCAGTGAAGATTTTTTTACTTAACTGTTCTAGGCTGTAGCAAGGATGATTTATGTTTGTGCTTAAAGGTGAAGAGAAGAAAAAAAACAAGGAGAGAAAGTTTAAGTCAGATATAGAAAATGAGAATGAGTTTAATGCAGATGATTAGCTGGCTGAACATGCACTAGTAGCTACATTCAGGAAACAGGCAGCCAGTTTTATTATGCAGCACTTACACTGCACATTTGCATTGAACATATGAAAAAAAAAAATCTAACAAAACCAACTCCAGGAGACTTCAGAAAAGTTAAACACCACCTGTAAATCCATCATTTCACAAGTCTTGGTTTACATCCACCTACAGTTAGCTGTGATTTTCACACCAAACCTTCAATAATAATGCACTCAAAGCCACAACACGGCTCACCAGTACACCTTCTAAAGGTGTCACCTTAAAATCTGTGACACGTCCATCTTTCAATTCAAGGCTACAAATTAAGGGAAGAAATTAAAATACATGAACAAGCCAATGAACATTGCAATCCTTCTATCCCTCAGAAACTACCACACTCGCTGGGACTTGAAAGTCACGGTTCTGTTATCACTAACCTATAAAGCTGGAAAAATATCTGCACTGCTCCTAAATGTCTTCCCAGCATCTTACGCTGATTTCCCAATACCACCTTCTTGTACTTTCCATTTGTTCTCTAACAGCCTCCTATTTCTATATGCACACACATTTTCTACCCTGATTTATATCAGGCAATTCCTTTCTACCTTCCTTGGTTTGTGAATCTTTATGTGTAAGCATTGCTTGAATATTTTTCTGATATGAAGGCAAAGCAGGTAGTCACTGCCTATTACTGAGTAAAACACTGCTTCTCTGTGAAAATCTAAATACAGCACCCATGTGAAATTGCAGGCACTAACCCACACCCCCAGCAAAGCATCTTGCTAAGCAATGTTCACTGGCCTGGAAACAACTGTAAACACTTAGGTCTAAAGACTACAGAAGTCATTACCAAAGTTCCAGTGGTATGTACAATGCATGACTAAATCTGAAAGTACTAGGCTTTGTGCCATGCATACAAGAGAATGGCACTTAATACTGCAGACTAGAGTCGGTCCAAAACAGTAAATATTCAGAAGCCACCTTCAGACATTCAGCACTATTTCTGATCTTGCTTATTGTCATGTCGACTAGCAAGCAGAATTAGTAGTTAAGCAACATACACATAACCAATCACGTCAGCGAAGGGTTGTTTGTAGAAAGCTTCATCTGCCACCCTAGGTAGCAAGTAGTCCAACAGGCAGGCAAGCAGGCAGGAGAAAAGAGATAAGGATGATAAGTACGGAACACAGTTGGAGGCAGTTTTAACAAGCACATTAACCTTGTATCACCTAGACTTACTGTAACAGGAAAGCAGTTACCACATGGAATGAATCAATTAAGCCATTGGTCACAGGGGCAACACAGAAATTCTGCTACATCCTAGAAAGTCTAAACCAGCTAGTTGAGGACTACAGCCCCAATGTTAGCATTAGACTACTCCCAGAGGATAGAAAATACCATCGGGCAAGAGATCTCACCAGGGTGATGAGAATGCCAAACGCTTCTGTGCAACACCTGTTTAATGAGCCCTGCTCCAGACTCCACATCGTGCACTCAAACACTGGCCATAGCAAAGCTATGAGGGTATCATGAGCTCTGGTCACCAACTAGAACAGTAGTAATCCTGTTTCCCTTTCTTCAGCCAGCCAAAAGGTAGTGAATGGAAGTGGCAAATTCATAATTCTGTAGGCAGTGTAGGCCTCCCTTCTTCCTTTAGAAAGAGAAGTAGTCTATCTAGGACTTTACTTAATAAAGACAAACCTGACGGCCATTTTGAAAAGAGAAGTGGTGTTTCAATTAAAGAAAAAAAGAACAACAAAATGAACAAAACAGCAGTTCATCTTGAAGCCTGTGAGTTCCCAAAATATAAAGCAGTCTTGATGATTACCTGGACAGAATGAAGTAGAGATTCAAGAGGCATTTAATCAGTTCTATCACATTTACCTTCATGTAGCTTGAAGTCAAAATCCCACAGGGAACCTCTAAGAAAGTGTAAGAGCTTACTAGTCCAGCAACCAAGACATCAGCTTCTGCTGCAGGACCCATAATTAGACAATTCAAACTGCCACAGACACAGTCTGCATTTAGTTTTTTACTAGTAGAACTGAGTCATGTTATTTCTGAACTGCTTCCAAAAAAGAGCAGCAGAAGGTTTTAAGATATTTAATGAAATAACCTTTAGCAAAGATTACCTAGGATGCCACTTCCATATGTTCTAAAGAAAGCAAGTAAGAATGCTAATCTCGGGGTAGGTAAATGCAGTCACTGAAGGCCTGTGCAGCTGGGATCATGCCAACAAGTGGGTAGAATAAAAAATTTTCTGGTCATGTTCAAGCTTCATGTCCTAATGAATCTTTAGTAATTCTTGATCATCATCTTAATGCTTCCTCTTGCTATTCTTGGACATTTAATCTAGATTATTTTTAAAAATTTTAAAAGGTAGGCAGTAGGAGCGCTTGCTTTAATGATCTGAAGGACTATTGCCTTAGGACATACAAGAAGTATTCTAACCTCCCTCCCCAATTATTTTCATATCCAGTACCATAACCCTTCTGATGGCTGGAGAAACTTTACCTGTTACTGGCTTTTGTTTTCTCAAGCTTTTCATCTTGCCTTGCATACCACTCTTCCAACTCTTTTATTGCTTTCTCTTTCCATTCTGCTTCCTGCTTTCGTGAGTTTGCATCTGAAGATTTAAGAATTGCTTTGTCAGTCACATTTGTATCCAAATGCATCTTGCAAACATTTCAACTGATGGCTCAGGGTGCACTCTAGCGCAGAGAGTTGCTTCACCAACTCGGGTAAGGTTTAGGAGATTTCCTGATTTAGGCTATGAGAACTCTTAACTACTACAAACGTTCAAAGGATTAGCTAAACAGAATCCCTGTGCTGAGTAACTGGGACAGTCCACTTCAGTTTGGGATAGGCATTTTGCAGTGTAGTCCAGTTTCAGTAAGTCTGTAGGGTCTGCAAACTCCTCAAACCAGAAACAGTCACCTTGCTATGCCAGTGCTGGAGCAAAGCTTAGTAAAGCCCCTATGTTTAGGCAAAGCAAAGGCACTTGGCACTTTTACACACAGCCTACAGTTCAGGACAACCTCATCTGCTGTACCTAGCCCAAAAGAGGAGCAAGAGTCAGCTCTATCCAGAATCATATTTTACAGAAGGTTCTGTCCTAACAATTTCAAGCAAAGGCTCCTCCACCATGTAAGTGGGAAGCATACCAGTTTGTAGTCTCTTAGACACTGTCCATGGGTAGGTACCACTGCATTTGATACCTGTATTTAGTTTAGTTAATAATCCATTACTTTCTTAATTTAGTTATTATATTTGACAACAGATGGCCTCAGAAATTACAAAATGAGTAATCTTTATCCTTTGAAATAAAGTACTAATGCCTGCAGTGTTTATTATCATCTTTTTAGCTTACAAAAGCTGTTCCTTTTCTGTCAGCTTATCTGTAAGTAAAGGTTCAGAGAGCCACTTGCTTGCTGACACCCACACCAGTATTAAATCTGTTTATCAGAACACTCATCCAGACTTGCTCCTCAAACTCAGGAAGCATGTTAGGACTCCAAAGAGGCAGTGCGATGGTTCAGAATTCTACTGCTTAGGAATCAGAGAATGGTTTGAGTTGGAAGAGGCCTTAAAGATCACCTAGTTCCACCTCCTCTGCCATAGGCAGGGACAACTTCCACTAGATTAGACTGCTCAAAGCCCCATTCAGCCTGGCATGGGACATCGACAAGTTCTCTGAGCAACCTGTGCCAGTGCTTCACCACCCTCACCACAAAGAATCTTTCCCTAATGGCTAATCCAAATCTACTCTCTTTCTGTTTAAAGCCATTACCCCTTATAAACTACACACCCTTGTAAAAATTCCCTCTCCAGTTCTCCTGTAGGTCCTTTTTAGGTACTGGAGGGCTGCTCTAAGGTCTCTCCAGAGCCTTCTCTTCTCCAGGTCGAACAACCCCAAATCTCTCAGCCTGAGAGAAGCTGACACTAAGTTACTCAACAAATACCATGCTTACCAAGCTGCTCCAGGCGCTCCTTTTGCTCCTCTCTCCACTTACGAATACTTTCTGGTTCTGATTGCAGTCGATCTACTTGGGAAATGGCAGCATAGCAGTCTGTGGGACCATTACTCTCCTTGGAGAAAAGGAATAGTACAGTCATTTGTGCATAACAAGTAAGTATTTCAGATAACTGCCTGCCAGCTACATAAAATTAGGCTCAATTTGAACATGAATGTGTTACTAAGCCAGTAACACATTCATCTGATGTTTTAACACACTTCTACCATTAACAAGAAAAACATCTTGCCACAAATTATAGCAGTATTGAAGGAAATTAACACTGGAGTGCCTCCAGAAACCAGGGATCAAACAAAAATTCAAGACAACCGGAAAGACAAGTTCCACAAACACTTAGTGCCAGAGCACTATGCCTGAAGAATGAAGAAGACAATGCCTAGCACTTCACAACTGTAAGCCAGATATTCTCTGAATTCATCTCAGATTAAATATTTGCTGTAAAAGTAACCTTCTTTATGGTTTTGTGCACAGGAGTTTGAAACATTCTTTGCAACTTATTTGTCTACTTCGAGAGACATTTGCATACCACATTACAAAATTTGGATTACTATATGCAGCTTATAACACAAGAGGCATTTAATCATCAAAATACTTTGATGATTTAATCAAATATTTATATTTAATCATCAAAATACTGAGAGTACTAGCATCCTTTTCGCAATATAACATCTCAAAGACTTGAAATGAATAGGGCTAACATTAACAGGCCAGATTTACAAAGCTAATGAATATTGTACTATTTGCTACAGAAAATACTCCAAGTTTAACAACTTTTGTTGCTACATCGTACTCCTAACAGAGTTAAGAAATACTAGTCCTGAGAGTACTAGATCAATTGCAGCTGGAAAGAGATTTGGCTGTGCCTTGCCCCTCTTTGGACCTCCTGTAGCCCTCAATGAAGGAATAATGCTAAGAGAAGAAGCTAGACCAGGCTTCACATTTCATCCAAAGCAAAATAAACTGGCCAGCTGCAAGGCCAACTAGTTACAGGTGGCTAAAATGAAAGTTACGTACAGCCCATTCACTCTCTTCTTTCTCATTAAGAGGAAGCTCTATCAGCCAAAGCAACAGGTCTCTTAGAAATCCAAACACAAAATCAAGGCATCTGAAGGGGACAATCTACCTTCTGTTGTAGAAGGAAGCACAAAAAGCCTGTAAAATACAAGCTGTCCCATCAATTTCACAGTAATGTTGAGCATTAAAATGTCAGCAGCAGTGAAAGCTGTTTGTGTCTCCACAAAGCTCAGCATTCACTTAAAACTCTAAGAAGAAGTTAACTACTCATATGTTGCTTCCTTCCCAAGCATTCATTTAATCAGGGCTAAGGAGCCAACTGTGACACCAGGCAATGACAATGCCTTGGACATGGCATTGTGAAATTCAGTTACAAGACAGCGATTGCCTTAGCATGCCTCATTCCCCCCTGACATCAATAAAGGCATCTCCTCCTTTTGTCATTACCATGGCTGTCTAACATGTCTTCATACTGCAACTGAGCTTTTTAGCCATCAGCTTAATTTCGTGCAACTTCATGGCACTAAGAAATGTTTAATGTTTTCAGTCCATTCCTTGTAAGACCATCTTGATAAGACAACCAGGATGCATGAATTATCTTTAAAGAGCAAGCAAATCTGAGAACTCTGCTTTAAACTCAATAATCAGAGCACACTTTCAGCTTAGCAGCCAGTGGCAAGTCAATGCAAAGCCACATCACAGAGCCTGTCAGTCTGCTTTACAGTGCTTATGTACTGCTAAGCCACATTTCAAAATGAACTGCTGCTTTAAGTTGCCTCTAAGTTCAGAAGAGGGGCATAATTAAGAACATTGACAGTTTCATGAGATGAGCTATCAGAATAGAAGTTCATTCTCATATATGAGACAAAATTACTTTAAAGACAAGAAATAGGAAGCATTAGTCTATATTAAGGTAAAGTTCTCGGTGTAGAACAGCACATTCTAAGTACAGAATACTTCTATCTTACCTGATAGACATCCCCGTTAACCACTCCATCAACAGCATCTGTAAAGAGGTGACTTGTTTAGTCATTTGAGAAAAGATAGAACAGCCAGATTTACTGATTTCTGTAACTTGTATTGAAAGCTTTACTCGAGTATGTAATGTGGAAGTTGTGAAAGTGAGTGTTACTTGATACCCTGCAGGACACCTCTTCTCCCTGCACTCTTCTGGACAGGCATGAAAAACCAAGTGAGCCATCATTCTGCAGAGCCATAAATACAAGGTCATTTCTTCATCATGAGATCCTGCTTCTAACAACATAAACAGCAGAGCTGATACTGCTGAGAAACTGCTACAGACTGCATTCTAAAGCTACTCCCACTTTGTCCTCTCTCTTAGAAGCTGAATACTATACAGCTGTTCTGAAGTTAAGAAGGATGACTGCCACTTTTTTAGTGTCTACCTGGCAGATTAACAATCCTGCAGCCAACACTTAGTAATTCTTATCCTAGTGTGATTACCTCCTAATCAGCTATAAAGATATAGCTAACATTCCTAGCAAAGTCACTTTTCTGCTACCATCTGTCATGACATACTTGATAGCTTCCTACTTCAGTTGCAGCATTACTATCTCTGAAGTGACAGTGGCAATAGAGCCTCAGGACAGGGCCAGCTACAAATCTTTGCCACAGAATCCTAAAATTTCATCTTTTTAAAGCATAGCCATAGGGAACATGTGCCAGTTGTGAGGCAAACTTTCAAGTTTTTGAAACTATTTAAATCTCTGGACTATGCAAAATACACCAAGATTTTCAAGAACTGCACAATCTCAGCAGGGCACCTCTCTGGAGCAGTGCCATGTAACATCTGTCTGCATGATATACCAAGTAGTCCTGTTACTACCTTTCTCTCACCCTTAATGCCACCGCAGATAAATCAATCACACATAAGTGTTTCCACCATGTTAATACACCCCTCAGTGAAAGGAGTGACTATACCAAACAGTAAGCAGAAAAACTGCACCACCTTCTCAGAAAAGAATAGCTGATTGACCTAAAACTAAGTGAGTTATGCTGCTGTTTCCTCTTGTTTGTGTCTAGGTGTGCACCAGTTTCATACTACTAGTGAATGGACACAGGAAGTTCTTTGTATTCCTTTATCAGGGAATTTGGCAAGTGTTTTAAGTCTTTATCTCTGAGCCCTGAAGAGCAATCATCAGCTGTGTTGGGGAGAGGACTGCAAATTCACCAGTTCATAACTAGCAGTTAAATTGGAGGATACTAGTCCCCAAGAATAGAGTTACTAACTTTAGTAAGACAAAACTTAAATTAAGAAAAAACAGTTTTTCAGTTGTGAGAAACTGGTATTTTATAACTAGACTCCTATAACTGAGAAATGGTTGCTACTTTGTCTGATTGCTACTCTTCTGCAAGGTATAGGAGGCCTTTACAAAGACTAAAGTCAGATGGGCAAGAAGGCTCATAAATCTTGAGGATGCTTCCAAGAACAGTGATAATATGGTTTTCTTGTCACACCAAAAAACATTCATTATGGTCTTCATTACTCAGGCTGGCAGTCTGCTCAGGTAAAAGGAAAAACATCATTGCTTAAGGCTGTGCCTGAACTGAAACACATCAGTTTGTCTAAGGGCTGTTTTTGTTCTGCACAGAAACAGCCACTAACAGACACTGAACTAAGTGTTTGCAGAGAGCACCCAGATCAGAAGCATTAGCAGCATTAGAACAAATTTCCCATCTGTTCTGAGCTCCCTAGAACTTGCAATTAAGCTGCAGAGTCAGCATGCTGACTGAGCATATCACAAGCAGAAGAGGAAACAGAACTGTACCAGCATGCTGTCATATGCCAATACAAGTGTGCTTACTGGAACAAGACCAATAGTCAACCATTCCTTCACTTCATCTCTCCAGTCTCCATACTTGTACAATTAAGTATGAAGTCTACAAAAACCATGTGTTTGCTGGCCTTCGTATCAGTAACCAATGCTAGTTGTGTATCAGATTTTTCTGTTCACAGAAACATGCAATTTCATAACCAGCTTCCCACAGAAAAAGCCTAAATACTGGTACTGCCATCAAAACATTTTCACCAGCCATAAACAATGAGACACCTCTACTGGCCTCAGAGTCCATCCAATTCTATCACAGTATCGTATCTCCTGAAGTTAACATCCACTAATTTAGAACTATCTCGGTTTGTAATGATTGATATTACTTGTTGTTTGCTTTTGAACTTAAGATAAACTCTTATTTTTAAGGCCACTGTTGCAATGAACACGACCAAACATCTACAGTTCTGCAACACAAGCTGACAATATGGTAATATTGAACTTTCATACAGCAACACAGATACTTTTTAGAGTCTGGAAGAGTCTGGAGAGGATAAGTCATATCAGCTGCCTTGCATTTACAGGAGATACAACACCCAAGCTCACCAGAAATAGAAAGCTAGCATCAGTGCCCTCCACATGTACTACAGCTTACCAAAGAAAAGGCTGGGTAGCTTGAAGATAAATACAAAAACCATTTTGCCACTTCAGCCCTAGAAGTCAATATACACCCTCAGAGGTTTATCACAATGATGATCAACTTCTCTGAAGGCTACTACTGGCATTATACCACTCAGCACCTCTTGGCCGAAAAGGAAATTTGCTTAGCCTTCTTCACCAGTGTCTGTAAAGTCTTATTCTCAATGCAAAACAGGACTGTTACCAGAAAAGTCAGAGGCAGAGCTCTGCAGTACATTGAAACACTTTTCTTAAGCAGTTTTAAAATAGAAGCATTTTTTATGAGTTACCTTCAGCATCTCTTTTAAAAAATAAGTACTCTAAGTACTGCTGCTTTCAGTGAGCTAGCAGTTCAAGTTAAAGCAACACAAGAACATAAAGTTTAATATATTCTGACACAAGGTTAAGTAACTTTACCACTCAAGGCCTAGTTTCCCATCCTTTTTCTTTCAGGCGCCGTCATGCTTTCCTTTTACCTACCTCTCACCCATAAGATGATAAGAAAGAAGACTCTTTTACAAAGCTTTTGTTTACATAGTTATGCAAGAACCTGGTGAAGAAATAACTTTTCTAGCCATAACTCATTCTCATGCCTGTGTGCAAAATAAAGGCAAGCAGGTCAGGAAGAGTGCTTCTTTCCCGTGTTTTAGTTCTAATCTGCTATCTTATCAAAACTCATTAGTTCCCTCATTTTTAGTATAGTCAATAGGCTAGAACTAAAACACACCTGCAATAATGCTGTGCCATTATAGCTTCTGTAATTTTCCAATGTAACAGCTTCTGCAATTTCCACCTTCTGTGCATTTCCAATAGTATTCTCTTGAAAACAACAACAAAAAAATTATTCTGTCCTTACTTCATAATAATGCAGCATCAATAATATAAGCTAAACAGATACCATCCCTTTATCATACCTTCCTCAGTGCTGCTTTATGGGGCTCTGAAGCCTCAGATGCAGATTGCATAGCAAAGCCCAGATCAATGGCTGTTCAAACAATTAAGAAAAAAATCAACAGTCACAGACAAGAACTTTTTCTGTCTGTGGTGCTAACTACAGAGACAGTAGGAATCAATTCTTTCCTAAACAATTTTCAATCAAGTTGATATTCAGTTCCTGAAAGGCTATTAAATGAAATACCTAGACAAACCACCAGACACCATAAATTTTCTTAATTGCTAGAGGCTCATGAATGTCTTTGGAAGATAGAGAAACATAATTCAGTCAACTTCATTTAAAACTTACAGAGCTTGAAAATGTGAAAGCAATGTTTGAGATTAGTCAGCCTACATTAAACTTGTGTGTATTTGCTTGATTTTTAACATATATAACTGCTTGTATTTGAATGAAATTCACCATAAGAAGCTACTCGACAAACTGCCACAAGGATTTTTTTATTGCCCTACAGCATCTTAGAAGCCACACATTTCTACCTGAACTCTCTCTCTCCTGCTCAGAGAACGTATTAAATGAACTGATACAACCTCAAGACATACTATTGTCAAAATTTGACTGCAAATACATGGATTCATCCCTGAAAAAGAAATCTCTTAAGACTTCATATTCCTAATACCTAGGCAACAGCTTTATAGAGCTTGATTTATACAATACTCCCTGCTTTCTGAAGTAAGGATTATGCTTCCTCTTCCAAGGGAAGGAAGATCAGGTTTTCCCATGCCCAGCAGTTTGCTGGCATAGCTGTTTACATAATGAACAGCCTACTGGATCAGGCCAGTATTCCAACACATATTCATGGCAACATGAAGTGATGCTGTGTGAGACTCACGAGCTTGGCAACATTCTGCCAGTCCCCCCATACTCACCCAGTGTACACCATTACAACAACAGAATTCCCAATATTGATATTACAATTAATGAAGCTCACTTCTGTCCATGTATTTGTCTAATCATTTATCAAGAGAATGAAATTTGAAAACTGTTGATGAGACACTAATGACCCTTAAAACGTATTTCAAGAAGCAGACTGTCACTATATCTGAAGTTAAGATCTTCCAACTTCAGTTGAGACCTGCCCAAGTTATTACTTTTGGCCCAGTAATTAAAAAGAACTTATCCAACAGACCTGTAAATAAACAGTTCAAAAAAGGTTGTGGTTATAAAAAGTAAATCCACAAATCCCTGGTCACAATGCTTAAGGATTTACATAAGAACTTGCATTGATTCAAGAAGAAATTTGAATTCACCTATGCAATTACAGAAGATTTTAATAAGCTAATATGCCAGAGACTACAATTGTCTGATATTTAAGGTACAGATCAGATGATAAATGTCTAACACAAATGACAACAGAAATCATTCCATCATTTATCACCATGCTTGAACCAGTACATTTTGCATGGCTGAAGTCTGTGCTTTTTAACATGGAGGGAGAAGAATACAGGCTCTGACAGTCAACAGATATCAGTGTTCTGTTAAAAAAAAGGACAAACCAAAAGCCAACAAGCATCGTCTCCCATGCCTATTTATCAGGCCAGAACACAAATGCAATCCCAGGGCATAAAAGAAAGCAAGATGACATACAATTCCTGCCTAGACTTCCCAGATCCTTGGATCATATTTATTATTTTATGAACCTTTTTCTAAAGTTCTCCAATAACACCTTTGCATTTCATGATGAGTCAACTTACATGACTTGAGAAAAAAACTCTTGAAAGGCAGATTAAGAACTACTTTTAAAAATCAAACCAATCTGGAGGCATTTAATAAATTGACTTTTTGATAAGAAAACACTTTGCAATAGTCATCACTGCATGCATGTAGAGAATGTACTCTTTTAGTTGTTCAAGTATCTTCTAAGAAAGGCAAATGATATTTTTTTTTTTCAACTAAATTTGTATTTAGACAGCTACTTCAATGTTCCAGAGTCTATTCTGAACATAGAGCCCATGTAAGGCACAATATTTGTCTAAGGCTTCTGAAAGTAAGAAGGGAAGCGTCCATTGTGCCTGTTTCTGCACACAACACAGAACACGGAACTCAAATTATGTGTGATACCAAAACAGGATGGTGTTCTGATAACAATTATCCTCAAGTTCTTGTGCTGGAGCAAGACAGTCCTCAGTAAACACCTTTTTTTTTTTCAGGAGTATGTAATCCATTTGTTTTGGACCTTATGAGTGAGCTGACATTAAGGGCAGTGCTACCACTAAATAAGCACTGGAAGGTCTCCATTACCCAATTTATCCAGATGAGCTTTATTCCCAGAGATACTACAAACCTGCCTCCTCATACATAAGATACGTCAGTAATTTCTGATACCAGGTTGCAAAATTAAGACTTAATTCTAAAGATGTTCCGACAATGAACTGGGGAAGAGTTATTCAATTTAGTCTGAAGAAGAGTGGCATTCTACTTCAGTGACAAAGGGATGTCACATGAGAGCAAATAGGTTCCTGTGATCCTGGTGACAAGTAGAAGCAAAGTCTTCCGAGAGTGTTGCAACATGAACTCCTTTCGACTCAGACTTCAGCTAAAACCTTTCATAATGGGAAGTGTTTATTTTGGGCAGCTTTAGCTACCACTAGACTAACTGAAAACACACTAACTATAGGTCCCAAAACACACAGCTCCCACCCTCCTCCAAACGCGGATTCTGCAGTGTCGGGTTTGCTACGGTCCGTGCAAAGGTTACCAAGGAACAAAGGCTAAAGGTTTAGCAAAATTAAACATTAGCTTAACTGTTCTCATGGTTCAAGACTAAGATCACCCCCGTGAAGACAGTAACTCAAAGTGGGGGATTTATCCAGCTTTCAGGAGCCCTTCCTCCAAGCAGGAGGATTAGACGAGATCAGCACCGTCCGCATTAGGATATGGGCACGCCTTAGGCATCTTTAGGGGATACAAACTACGACCGAGGGAGCCGGGAGATAGCTCACCTTATGGCACAGCGCACCCAGGACGGCCCCGACCCACCCCAGGGACCCCCCCTGGGCAGCGGAGCCCCGCTCGCACAGAGCGCCGGGGCGAGGGTCCCGCCGCTCCCGCCCCCGCCCAGCTGAGCGCCCCGAGGGCACAAGGGAAGCCGGGACTCCTCGCCCCCAGCCCCACCCGTCCCTCAGCAGGGCGTACCCGCGACGAGGCCCTCGGGACCCTGCAGCGCCTCGGGCACTTCGCCGTTCTCCAAGATGCCGTAGCCCTCATCGTTCTCGATGCCCGCGATCTCGTTCTCCTGCTGCGCCAGGAAAGCGGCGGCGGGATCCTCCTCGCCACCGTCGGGCGCCCCGTTCCCGGCCGGCGGCTGCTGTGGCTGCTGGGCACCGAAGAGCTCCATGTCGGCCATGGGGAAGGCGGGCGGGCAGCTGCGGCTCCGCACCGCGCCTACGCCGGGCAGCAGCGCGGAAGGGGCGGGGGCGCCCCTGCTGCACCAATGAGCGAGGAGCACCGCGGCTCTGGCCAATCAACGAGCCACATTGGCGGGGCCTGCGGCTTGCGAGCCAATCAGCGCCCAGAGAAGAGCGGGAGGGCGGGGTGGGGCAGAGCGCGGCCGCGGTGCCCGGAGGTGCGGGCGGCAGCGCTGGGATCGGCTCCTTCGGGCTACGGTGGGACTGGGTTGCATTTGCCAGCCTGGCAAAGCACAGGCGCTCTGCTGGGACAAGAGGTGGGCTCGTCGGCAACCTGGAGACAAATTCAAACCCGCAGAATACGTCAGTAAAAAGACTGGTTCTCTCAAACATCGTTCTCTCGTGATTTTGAATGTCTTCTGCCTGACCCTGGGAAGCTTAAGTCACAGAAACACGAGAAGTGTCAGGTTGGTGGGGACCACAGTGGTCATCTGGTCCAACCGCCCTGCTCAAGCAGAGTCATCCCAGAACACCTGGCACAGGACTGTGTCTGTCTGGTTCTTGACTGTCTCCAGTGACAGAGACACCTACTCTGGACAATCTGTTCCAGTGCTCGGTCACTCACACACTAAAGTTCTTCCTCATATTCAAGTAGAATTTACTGTTCATTAGTTTTTGCCAGTTGTCTCGTGTCCTAGTGGTGGGCACCACCAGGCTTCATCATCTTGGCATCCCTGTCTTTAGATATTTACACACATTAATGAGGTCAAACCAGTGTAAATTCAGGAAGCATGTGTTCCATTGACCATGTGTTGACAAAATGTTTGTTGAAAGAGCAATGATTCCTGATACAATTTTTTGACAGTTAGTTTGATCAGTTCCTGTATCTGGCTTATCACACAGATACAATTATACAATTGTAGAATGTTAAGGGGTCAGATTGGATTGAAAAATCATCTAATCCCAATCCCTGCTGCCTTGGCAGGGATACCTTCCACTAGACCAGATGGCTCCAGGCATTATCCAACCTGGCCTGCAACACTGCCAGGGCTGGGACATCCACAACTTCCTTGAGCAATACTCCCTGTTCCTGTGTCTCCCCACCATAAGAGTAAAGAATTTCTTCCTAATAGCTAACCCAAATTTCCTCTTTTTCAGTTTGTACTCGTTAGTCCTTGCCCTGTCACTACAGTTCCTGACATTGACTCCCTCTCCAGTTTCCCTGTAGTACCCTTCGGATACTGGGAGGTTGCACAACCTTCTCTTCTCCAGAATGAACAGACCCAACTTCCTCAGTCTCTGTAGGGAAGGGGCTACAGTCCTCTTACCAACGTCGTGGCCTCCTCTGGACTTGCTCCAACAGTTCCATGTCTTTCTTATGCTAAGGGCATCAGAACTGTGTGCAGTACTCCAGGTGGGGTCTCACATGAGCAGAGAGGGGGACAATCACCTCCTCTGACCTGCTGGCCATGTATATAGTTTATTAGCACAGCAGAGAGGGGAGGGGAATATATTGCTGTAAGAAAGGAGAAAATTATAATGGCAGCCCTCAAGTTGGTTCAATTGCTGCAAGAGGTACTCATTTAATTCTCTTTACATGTTGCCTGTAAGTCTGTGTGTATGTTTCGTGAAATATTAGAGATGCCACCCAGGCTTACGTTATAGTCCCAAACAATAGTTCAAATGCTTCAGAAGGAGGCCAAATTCACAGAAAAAAATTAACTCTGAAAGACAGTTGTCTCCCATGTGAATTTAATGGTGTGAGATAAACCACATGCAGAGTTAAATTTTTTTTCCCCTGTCCATATCATTTGCTAGGGAAAAAAGCACAAGTAAAATCCTGCAGTATGACAGAGAGTTCTCTTCACCTCATTTAGTCAAATAAAGATGTGCCTAGTTTCTCCTATGAAAACTCAGAATCTGGTATGGCAGAAGGCTAGACATTCCTGAATTTTGTCTTTCATAAGAACACAGCAAGGTTATTTATTTTAAATAATATCCAGCTGCCATGGGAAAGCTAAAGACTTAAAAGTAATAGCAGTAAGCAGGCCCATAACTCACAACAGGAGACCATAAAAATGAAATGCCATCATGAAGCATACGCTGCGCTCTCAGAGAAACTTGCTGACTTTGTTCCACAAGTTTTGCTAAAAACACATTTCCATGTTCATTTTCATCACTCTTCTTTCCTTATGTGTAAATAAATGTAATATCGCTCTGCTTCCCTTTAACTATGAATAGTGAATTTTGGATGACAGTATAGCTACTTCCTCTTTTGCTTTTCCAGTGCCTCTCAGCCCTCTGGGGGATTTCTGATGGCACAAACAGAAGTAGGACATTGTGACTTAAAATGTAAAGCAAATCTGGTTACTTGTCTAAAAATTGCAGAGTGGGGATTAAGGCATTTGAAATATAAGCAGAATTACAATTTTTAAAATGGCCCAAGAAAATTATTTTCTGTGTTCCATCAGAATGAGTAACTGAATGTTATTTGCTTTAGAAGCAAAGGAAAATACTGTGAGCCATTAGATATGTTTTGATGATGCATTCAAAAATTTGTATGTTACCTGTAATTCAGATGCAGCATGAGGTGCTCTTGCACTGAAGAAACTATTATTACTTGCTTGCTTCCTTACCCTGTGAAAGAAGTCAAGATGCCTCCTTTTCTAAAGGCAGATGTTACTCCTTAGAGAGTAGTACAAAACATAAGAGTAGCATACCCTTTGTTATTCATCCATAGCGGTTTAATGATGTGTCACACTGGGGAGAAGAGTTTATTACAGAAATACTAGATTAATAAACCCTAAGGAAAATAAGAAAAGGTAATCAGACTACAAAGGATTATCAGGATTTTTCCTGTTTCTCTCCATTCTTTGAAAGATGATGACATTTAATTCTGGTTTCTATATGTACTGAGATTTGCTTTAGAAGTAGTTTTAAAATATGTTTTTGAGCATTTATGAAAGTATGGGTTTGCAATTCTCTACTTCCAACATTAAGAAAGTGATTGCAACAGGGCAGTGGGATTTCTCTGATTCTTTCACAATGTTTTTAAGAAATTAAAATAATTAGTAGAACAGATGTTTCTAGAGAAAAAAACTGAATCCAAGTCCTTACGACACTCTGTTCAATCTGTAAATGAGAAAGGCCTTGCACAGCTGTCATCTGGACATGAATCACTTCTCAGGAAATCTAACTAGAACCTCGCTGCCCAAGAGCCCACAGTTAACAGCAAGTAGAAGGTGAGAGCACATAATGACCAGGACTTGGTCCAGTTCCACTGAAACCAATTAAGTGGTTTCCTCAAACTCCTGATGGCTAGCGATTTTCAGGCTACAGACAAAAGTTAAAAAACCTCCCACCTTTTCACTTATGAGAACCCAGTATTTTATAACTAGACTCCTGTATGAGAAAAGATGGTCCCCACTTGTGTTGCTGATGGAACTGCCTGGTCACTCACAGTGACAGGTCTGCAGCGGTCAGAAGACCAAGATGAAGCTGGTCTTGCTGCAAGAGAGCTCTCAGGGTGCTGAATGGTCTGCACTCGTAAGGAGAGGCAAGAAGGACCGAGAAGATGCTGGTATAATACTGAAGACTCTTATCCTCCCCAGAGGAACCAGGGACCGAAGACTCCAGGAGAGGGGGGTTACACAGCCTTAAAAAGTGGGGTTGGACAAGGGGCAGTAACAATCTCAGGGCCAGTAGGAAAGGAGAAAGAGGAGGGATCTTAGGAACAAGGGGAAGGGAGAAATTAAAAGGAACCACTGGGGTATAGAGGGGAGAAGAACTTTCGAGAAGGGGAAGGAGAAAGGGGTGGTGCCAACCAAGGATTGGCAGCTAAGGCAGGGCGTGTACAATGTAGCAAGGGGAGGGGAAACTACAAACTGACCATGAAATGAACTGGGACATACCAAGTACGAGGGGAAAAGGTGCACTGCAACATACTTGGAGTCAGATTGCCTCTCCTTTGCAAGGTACAAGAGCCAAAAAGAACTGGTTTGAGAAGCACATAAAGCTACCAGTATCAGTCTGCTCCACAACAGCTACCCTGCACATCACTTCACATCAATCTGGAAGCTCCCTCAAAGCAGATTTGTAAAGGTCACTGCACATAACACTGACTTGGGCACTTAGAGCAACAATTAACAGTTCTACTAAATGGGTTTATGAAGACTAAAGCCCACAAAGAAACATTCTTACACGTCACTGCCATTCAGCTCAAGCCCATCTGCACTACAGATTCATGCTGCAGCTGTTCACCTTGTTTTGATGGTGCTGGATTTAAAGCTGAGCCAGGGTCTATAACTCCTATTCACACTAGCAGCTTAAATAAACCATCTGCCTGCCTTGCCTACCTAGGAAGACCAAAGAACAATTCACCAATTCAGACAATAAAACTGGAGACATGTTTATTGCTACAACCCCCAAGAGAAGTCAGTCTTTAAATATATGTAGTTCTCATCCCCAGAAGAAAGGCAGTGTTTTCCTGAGAGAGGCTTCTTGGGTACATCAGGTCACCAGCTAGGCAAGAAGGTTTGAAGTGGCCCACCCTTACTTCACATGCATATTGACAAACATGTCTTCTGCTACAAAACCTCCAGTACCACAGCAAGATACATTGCTTTCACTTTGTTATAGATGAAATGTCAATTAAATCGAATTAATAATTTGCGTGAGCCAAATTATTAATATAAAAACAAACAGAATTTATTTTTGATCAAATTGACAATCTTAATAAGCCACTATAAAGGAAAGCAGGGCCAAGCCTAGGTTCTTGACTCTGGGTGACACATACACAGCTCTGAACACCAGCAGTTCAGAGAGGCAGTGCACACCTTTGAGGTGTTTGAGTCCAGTTTTTATACTGTTTTTCTTGCTCCTGGCTAGGAAATCTTTTGTCCTTTTCACTTCTGATGATCCTCTGGCCCAGTGCTCAGGGGTCCATTTAGATGTTGATGTGTCCAAGGATTCTCTTTGTGCTTTGGTTGATGGTTTCCAGTAACCCATCTCAGTGTTTCTGGTAAGGGACCTGTTCAGATGATGATTTTTTCCGAGAAATCCTTATATGATTAAAATGAAGTGTCTTAAGCAATAGGTCCACTCATCAGCAGTGTCCAGGGAGTAACAGATCCTATCTCTTACTCCTTTCAGATGGAAAGGATTTCCTAGCTGGGTAGGATGAACTCATAGTAAGTTGATGGGTCAGATAGATATCTGACTGAGGTCACTTCTCCTCTGGGTTTGCCTTTGCTTCTTATGCTAATTTGCACCTTCTTTGAGCAAGATGCCAGGAAACATGCCAAGGTGTACTTTAAACACAACATATTTGAACATATATACAAGTTACAATCTGCTATATTTCACATTCTGTATTTCACATTCATAACTTATTTTGATATACAACTTTAATTCCTTATGAATTTTGACTTATCTATAACAACTTTATCAAGCAGATTTGCTGCCATGAGAATTTAATTAGATGGAGTAATGAAGAGATGTTGCTGGTAGTGTCTGCATTGTCAAACACAAAAATCCCAAGATTAAAGGTGCAGTTGCTTTCCCAGGAACACTCAGTAGTCAGTAAAATAAGAAACATACCTACAACTAAAAAACATGTGGTGCTATGTTGCTTTTGTTGTTGCTCCTAGAGCTGTATCTCTAATCATCACAGCTGTGCATGGTATTCAAACAGAATCTGAGTAAGCAGAACAGACATTGTTCCCTACTGAAGGGAAGCACAGAACTGCACAAAGATGAAGACAGTGGAGGGATAGACTGTCAGAGCAGAAGAGTAGGAAGTTAAATGACAAGAATAGTATAAATAGGCAGGTTTGCAAATACAGGGTCAAGATACTTGAAATTATGTGAATTACAGAGTAAGCAATACCATAAAGGTAAAGTCTTGTGAACATTTTGAATGGATAGAGTGGGCTTCTCCTTAATACAAAAGATACTTCAGTCCTTTAATAATCTTTATTGTCTTGTAAGTCCATGTCTTCCTTGTTCTGTGGACCCAAAAGTGGATTCAGCATTCCGAATGTGCTGAATGCAGAGGAAGGATCACTTCATTTCACGTGCTGGCAGTGGTCTTCCTAGTGCAGCCAAGGCTGCTCTTGGCCTTTTTCACCGTGAGAGCATATGCTGGTAGATAATAAGCTTCTTGCTCCCAAACACCCCAAGGCCCTTCTTTGCCAAGGTATTCTCCAGCTGCTCAGCCCCCAGAATGTACTCATGGCTGGAATTATTCTTATCCTGCTGTAAGTCTTCATCTTTCCCATTGTTGAGCTCTATGAGATTCCTCTCTGCTTGATTCTCCAGCCTGTCAAGGTCCCTCTGAGTGGCACCACAGCCCTCTGATGTAACAGTCACTCCTCCTGGTTTTGTATATTATGTGAACTTGGTGTAGCAGCTCTCTGCTCCACCATTCAGGTCATTAATGGAGAAGCTCAACAGTACTGGCCCCACTATCATCCCCTGAAGTATAATGCTACTGAACTGTCTTCCAGCTTGATTTTGTGCCACATATCACAGCCTCTAGAGTTGATTGTTTAGATAATTTTCAATTCACTCCACTATCCATTTATTTATCCCATGATTTGTCAGCTTGTCTTATTAGAACATTGTGACAAACAGCATTAAAACCCTATTAGAGCCAAGGTAAACGATGTCTCACTGCTCTCCATTCATGCAGCAGGCAAGGCAACTCACTGTGGAAGGTTATCAAGTTGGTTAAGTGTGACTTCACCTTCATAAGTGCATGGTGGCTACTTCTGATCACTTTTTATCCTTTCTGAGATTGGAAATGGTATCCAGGATTAGTTGCTCCATCATCTTCTCAGGGACTCACCTGAAGTTGGTTGGCCTGTTACTCTGTTGGTATTTTCTTGACTTTCTGGAAGACAGGTGTGACACTTGCTCTCTTCCAGTCTTGAGGAACATTCCCAATTGCCATGGCCTTTCAAAGATTATCAAGGGTGGACTCCCAAAGATATCAGTCATCTTTCTCTTTGGTGGAGTATGTAAGGTCTATTTGTTTATGTGCTCCTTAAACTGGTCCTTCTCCACTCAGGTAAGTTTCTTTGCTCCAGACAGTTTCTCTAGTCCATCCTAATCCTCTGTTGCAGAGCCTTGAGATTCTTGAAGGTTAGGATTATTTTATTGCAAGAGACCTAATAAGGTGCTCCAAACTTACTCATAATCCAAGCTGGAGAGTTTGATTTAGGTACATACAAATCCAGTGTAGACATAAGTGTCTCTCTGATAGTTGAAACAGTAGTATGTGGCTCCCCATGGATCATTACTTCCTCGGGAACACACAAAAAAACTAGAACTAGATTTTTGATGCCTTACCATTTGTTTTCTTAAGAAAAAAAACTCTTATAGCATGTTGCTTTTCCATAAAGGTGGTGACATCAACATTTTTGTGGTGTTATGAGATGTATATGAAATAATGAGGTAGAATGTGCTTGAAGGGTCTTTTTTAGTTCTTGGTACAAAACTCATTCATTATCAGGAAGGAAAAGCACTACACAGGGACAGAAGATAAAACTATCTATTTGCAGGTATGTCTGGAATACATTTGCAAGCCAGGTCATTGATTCCCCTTTTCAGGTTAAAGGCTTATTACCAAGAAGAAAAAAAAGTTACCATGCAGAGCTGAGGAAGCCTGCAAGAAGCCTCAAATTCCTGCCTTATTAAATTTGCTTAATCTACTTTTGTCTGGCATCTATGCCAACAAGGAAGATGATTGGTGTCATTGTGAGGCCACTCAATCATCTTTGAAATGTCAGTTGGGAAAGTTCCTTAAGCCTGAATAAGGGCAATTGCTGTTCGTATCTTCAAGAACAAGTTCACAGGAAAACATTTTGAATTCCTCACTAGTGAAAAATTAAAGAGAATCTCTGATTCCACAAAGCAGTGACATGTATACTTGACTTCAGTTTCTCATTGTTGTAGAATGTCCTGCATGTCAAGTTCTTACATCCAAAGGAAGATTTGTCAGCCTGCCTGAACTGACCTGAGAGAAAAATTAATTTTCCACAGATGACAATTTCCTAGCATGTCTCATCAAACTGGTTGCAACTGTGTAGGTAATAAGCATTTTTTCTGTTCCGTAACATCAACCCTTGACTTCTCTGACATAACTGAAGGGACCTATTTAATTTACAGCAGAAACTGTAAATTCCCCCAACATCATCAGAAGTATTCAGTGTAAAGTTTTTCTTCAGTAGTATATTTGAAAATGTATTCAGTAAATTAGTTTCCATCAAGTTTTCTTCGACAATCTCTATTACATCTTTGTTCTACAATTCGGATTCCTGAGGCTACTTCACAGTACATGGTCTTCGTCCTTCAGTATCACTTCTGAATGTGGAACTTCTGCAACTCCTATGGAAGTAAAATGAATTGAAATATTAGCAAATAATCTACCACTTCTTTCATGCAGAAAAGTCCTGTCGGCTTCCTTAGAAACAATAAAGCAGTGGCCTTTTCTGGATTTGATTTACAGACACAAAACCATTCCATGAGGTGCAGAATGAGTATTTCACCTTGCCCAAACCCAACACAGGCCACAAAAAGTTGAGAAGAATCTGACTCTGTATGAAGGAAGCATAAATGTAAGTAACTCTTTATTTCTACTGTAAACTGCTTTTCAAAGTGTGATTTTTATTTTATGGTATAATTGAACCTGAAATAAATTACAGCCACTTGAAATGCAGGGATCGTTGAAGTACATACTGAGTAGAAATCATGACTTACTGCAGACTCTTGCAAGGTAAGGAAGTTAAGAAGGCTCTGGTAGAAGGGAAAAGCCATTCTTTATTGACAGAGATTTTTCTTTTAATCTTTTTAATTAATTGCCATTTTTAAAAGAACTTTGAAAGGTAGTTTGAATATATGGAAAACTGAGTAGTCAAGAGCTTGAAGGATCTGCCAAGATTTTCTCATTTCTCTCCTAAAACAGCAACAGGTTTATGATTGAATTCAACACAGAGGGTGAGGTATTGCACCACTTGTCCCTGTCTAAGTGTCAAAGTAATCTATGTTCAGAACACATAGAACGCACTTATTCAGCTGACTTGTCACAATATAAATTAACTTCACTTTTTTTTTCCTGGGTAATCAAGGCAGCAGCATCTGTGTGAATGCTTATTTTTCCAGCCAGAGTTCAGTTTTCTTCCTAATGCTGTGCAAGTGTTAGAGATCTATTTCCTTGCAACAGCACATCTAGACTCCGATCTGTTAGAGGAAGGCAACTGGATCCAGATGCAAAATGTGCCTCTTGCAGTGGGAACTTGTGAGTAACACATATAAACTAGCTGGGAATGGGTTTGGCTGTGATGTGACCTCAGCCCACAGACTGTAGTGATGAGCAGATCCATGATGAACGACGTCAGCCAGGCAGGCCAGGAGGCTGAGATGTAGACTGGCACTCCTACCGAACCACTGAGGCAGGACTGACAGCCCCAAGCTAAGCTGAAAAAAAAAAATTCTGTTTATTCTGTTAGGTGTGTCAAGGGTTTCTACATCACACACTTTTCAACCGTTCCTCTGACAACAGATGTATTATTTCTGTCCTATGGCTCTCCCTTGTGCCTTTTACAGTATTGTGGAGGCTTCTTAAAGTAATAATTTACATTTACACACCTCTCAGAAAAGTGAGGGAGTATTATTCCTCTCCCTCTTTGCCCTCAATTTACAGAGTATACTCTCCTCCCTCTTCTGTCCCTACAGAGTAGAAATCAAGTACAACCAGATTAGAGTGGCATTTATTCCAAATAAATGGAGATATTTATTCCAAATAAACGGCAGACATGACAAAGACATGGTATTTTATATAAATATTGTGTTAGTTCAGCATATTTCTCATACTGATTTGTAGCTACAAGAATTCGACAGATCTGTAAACGAAACAATAACGCCTTGAATAAACCAGCTATAAGAATTCAGTTCAGCAATGAGATGTGAAAAGCTTATTTTAGGGATTAGCCCAGTACCATCCAGCAACTTGGTGGCAAAAACAGTGAATCAGAACTGGTTGATTTAGGGACCAGCTTTCTCTTCCCTAAAGCTTTGGTCACTGTCTCCCTGCTGTCTTCTAAAACACAGGATATACAGTCTAGGACAGTCACCTCCACTACATTTGGTAGAGTCTGGGGCAAGATTGCTCTTGAGGGGGATATTTTACTGACTGTTCATTAAGTATGCTAAAAGAGGCAAAACTGACAACTGAAAAATCTTAAAACTAGTAGGCCCTCTCATTTGAGGGTTGTGTAGCCCTGAACATGTGCTTTGTGTCATAGTGCTAATCACATGTATTGTCAAGTCAAAAATTGCAAGTCAGTGCATCCCAGTGATACACACAGGGTTGGAACATGGAGATCTCTGTTCCTTCAGTTCAGGAAATAACTGAAGGAGAGAAGACATCTGTACAAAAGGAGGGAGAAAATATACTGATGGTAGGCTTCTAGCTAAATTGTAAATATTTTTTTGAATTTTGAAAGGATCACAGTCATTCACTTGTAATTTTTTGGGGAAAAAAGATGATGTTTAACATCATCTGCCTTTTTCTCATGCAGACCCCTTATTTCTAGCTCCATTTGTCTCATATTCCTCACAGCACTAGGGAAAGGCTTTTTTGAGTTTCATGACTCAGTCCCTTCAGCTGCTATTTCCAGCAGCATTTCTCATGATACCAGTATCCTTCAAGTTCCCCTGTCCCGCAACTTTCAGTCCAGCTTCTTATGCTCCTCAGCTTTTGGGCTTCACAGCATTCTCAGCACTCTGCTGGCCCAGTATCAGCAAGTACCACTTTATTCTGTCACTGTTCCCTAATTTCTCTATATATCTTTCCCCTTCTGAATCCCTTCCTGCCTCTGCAACCCTTAATCACTGTTTGTCAGTAACAGTTGTCTCATTCACATCATCCCAGCCACCCCTCCCAAATATTGTGTGCAGTCTCGGTCTCTCACTTTGTCCTGTGGAAGGCATTTAAACAGTTAGTTAAACTCCACAAAATCTGGTGAAAATCAATCCATTACTGTAATTTACTGAATGGTTAGCGCATCAGGACTCATTCACAATGAGGCTTGCTCTCAAAGTTGCATGAGAAAGTTGGTCAGAGTAAAAGGGAAACATGCTGGTATTCTTAGCTTGTCAGAATCTGTGTGGAAACTAAAATTCAGATGCTGGGCTGAAATAAAGAAAATCTGCAGAAATCAAATTCTTGCTGTCACCACCAGGAGACGTACTGCCTGTCACTATTGTCTGGATGGGCCAACAAAAATAATACTGTCATTGCTAGTAAGAAACCTAATGCTAGCATTGCAAGGCCATAAGAACTGGTGGAATGTTAGGTTTGTTATGAGCTTGAGTGAATTTACTCAGTACAAACTGAAGCTGGGTACCAGGTGTCTTTTGTTATGATGTGGAGTTTAAATGTGGGATAATACCAGAGACCTTGAAAATACGTGCATAGGCTAAAAACAGAGGCCACGAGACTATAAACATCTCACTGGCAGTCAGCTTCTGGTTCTTGAGGAGTCACAATCTTAAGCATTGAGAACACTGCTTTAGACATAACAAGGAGGACAAGGAAGCAGTCAAACAACAGAGTAAGACAAATAAATTATGTAGCCATAGGAAGTTAGCACCCCCAGAATTGCAGAGTATATAGTCCTAGAAAGGAGACCACAGAATTAAAATTCACTGATAAACTCAAGCATTTTTGAAATGTATTAGATCTTGATATTTGAAAGGAATTGCTGCTGGCAAATGTTTGTCATTACTGGATCATCATGGAATTTTCTTCCTACAAACTATGTCAAAGCTGCAAGCACATTACCTGTTTCAAGGACTAAGACTCTTAAAACGTCTTTTATCATGCCAGTCAAGTTTTAGGGTTGTATAGAAGTCTATGTCTGAGTGCATAAACTACATTTTTTTCCTGCTTCTTTACCTGATGATTGAACAAGGAACTTGCCCCGGAAAGAAGGGTGTGTCTGTTCTGTGGAGCTGGTGGTAAATTGTTTGTGCAGGAAGAACCTAGTGCACCTAAGGAACTACAAGGAACAAGCTGGGCTTTTGGCCTCAAGCCATGTAGTTTAGTTGGAGAAATGTCTCATAGGGTGGTATACTAAAGTGTAAACCAAAATCCAGTGAGACATAGATTATTAGAGGCTTGCTTCAAACATCAAAATTAAGAAACTCTTAATGAGCTGCTTTTTCAATCAGATAATTTTTGGGGTAAACTTTGTTATAATTATTCTCAGTGTTTGTATGCATGCAGTATTAAGGTTACATTCACAAACTGTTTTGCATAGCCAGTATTGAATGTCAGGTGTTTTAATAGGTTGTTAGTTAAATTTAGTATCCTAAAGTTCAACAGATTACAGTATGGCTTTCAACTGAATGCAATTCCTGAAATTATGCTGTTATAGCCCATTTGGGGTATATCAGTATTACCTGCAGTATAGTTTTAACGTTCTATTTTTTCTCTGGAAAATTTTCATAAAAACATGAAGTATGCACTATTGATTGCATAAATGCAACCATTTTTAAAGGGACTGTATTTTACTCAGATCTCTTTCTGTAACAGTTGTTCAGCACCCTTAAAAAAGCTATGCCTGCATTTGTATCCCCCTGTGACTCTAGGCAATGTAATTCACCAGTAGAAATGGTTAGCATGAGTTCTGTTGTCAGGAAACTTTCTCGTCTATTAGACAGCCTCAGACAACTGACCTATTTCTAGAGAATCGGCTGGTTGTATACAGATATAAACATCTTATATGGTCTGCAATTCTTTGTCACACACACACAAAAAAATATTTATATTTATACAGTGCCCTTACCATAATTTACAAAATTCAATCCTCTGTAAAAGACAGCATCCTGTTTGAGAGCCACTGGCATATTGCAGTATGTCGCTTATCAAGGCCATTTTTGATTTGAAATTGAGGCTTTCTTAGGCTATCTCTCATGTAGTACTACACAGCTTAAAGTCTGCTGGTTGTGTTCAACCAGTCATTGTAGTCTCTCAGAAGGATGCGGTTTTCCTTAGGGAGAATGGCCAATACCAGCAAAAAGAATTGCTGTACTGTAAGTGCAGTATGTGGGGCTAACACTGTGTGTTGATGAGGCCCTGAGACTTAAGCCAGCTTCCTATCCCTCACCAAAACAAAACCAACAACCAGATAAAACAAACAAACAAACAAACACCAGACATGTACCACAAAATCCTAACAATTGAAATTACTGATTTTCATTTCCATTAAAAACCTAACAGAGAGGCCAGAATGTCACAAGTGTATCTGCATCTCTGTCACAGGAGGATTTTGGAGTAAGGTAGTCTCAGAAGCGGCCTTTGCCATTGCTTTACATTTTACCATTTGTTTACCATGTATCACTAAAAGTTTTGTCTGAACCAAGTCTGTACAACGCTGAAAGGAGGGTGTAGTGTGGTGGGGGTCGGTGTCTCCTGCTGCGCCTGCAGTGAGAGGACAAGAGGAAATGGACTTAAGATGAGACAAGGGAGATTCAGATTAGATATTAGAAAAAAAATTATCACTGTCAGGGTGGTCAGGCATTGTAATAGGTTGCCCAGGGACTGGAACAGGTTGCCCAGGGAGGTAGTGGAGTCACCACCCCTGGAAGTTTTTAAGAAGCACCTGGATCTGGTGCATATTATATACCCCTATCAATGCATGTAAGGGTCCCTCAGGTGGAGCTCCCGGCTGGTGTGTGTTTCCCGGGACGCCGCTCCCGTGCGGCGGTGGAGATGTCCCCGCGGGGATCGTTCCGCGGCGGGCGCAGCGCGGCAAGCGCTGAGGGAGGGAAGCGCTGAGGGAGGGAAGTGCTGAGGGCGCAGTGCTGCGGCGCCCCCTGCCGGCCGGGAGGGGGCAATGGGGAGGGCCAATGGGGGCAGTGCCGATTGGCTGCGGCGCCGATTGGCTGAGGCCCCGATTGGCTGCGGCGCCGATTGGCTGCGGCGCCGATTGGCGGCGGCCCCGATTGGCTGCGGCGCCGATTGGCGGCGGCCCCGATTGGCTGCGGCGCCGACTGGCTGCGGCTGTGAGGGGGCGCGGCGGGGCTGGGAGCGGCGGCGCAGTCGCGGCCGGTCGGTGGGGCTGTCGTCATCTCGCCATGGCTCGGGAGTTCGAGCTGTGTCCCGGGCGGCGCGTCGGCGGCGACCATCCCTGCTTCATCATCGCCGAGATCGGGCAGAACCACCAGGGCGACTTGGACATCGCCAAGCGCATGATCCGCATGGCTAAGGTGCCGCGGGGGGAGGCGGCTGAGCGAGAGCGCCGGGGCGCGGCCGGGGGACGCGCGGGAGGTTTGTTCCGAACACAGAGTGTCTGCAGGAAGACGCTTGCATTTGACTCTGGTGAAGGGTCTGGAGCGCTTGTCCTGTGAGGTTAGCCCGGAGAAAAGGAGGCTCACGGGGGAACCTTGCCACTCTCTACAACTCCCTGAGAGGAAGCTGTAGCCAGGTGGGATTCGGCCTCTTCTACCAGTCAGCCAGTGACAGGGTGAGAGGACATGGCCTCAAGCTGGACCAGGAGAAGTTCAGGAAGAACAGCAGGAGGAATTTCTTCACAGAAGGGGTGAACAGACATCGGAATGGGCTGCCCAGGGAGGTGGTGGAGTCGCTGTCCCTGGAGGTATTTAAGGAAAGACTGGACGTGGCACTTGGTGCCATGGTGTGTTTGACAAAGTGGTGTTCAGTCACCTCAAGGACTCGATTAATCTCAGAGGTCTTTTCCAACCTAATTGATTCTGTGTTCTTGTGTCATAGCTGCAGCTCCGCGGGTGGGGCGGGAGCTCACGGGGAATTTGGGAAGTATCAGGCAGCTGCTGAACCATCTCTAGTGAACCTCCAGCTTGACTTGGTTGACATTAGGGCTTTACTGCAGTAACAATTGTGTTGTCCAGTAGGACAGCCAGGCTCCTCTGAAATTCGGTGCAATATCCATTAGATAAAGAACTGCACATCATCCCAGCTCAAGGCATGGTGTATTTAGTTCTGTGACTGGAGTGTAAGTGCAGACTGCTCTGATGAGGATACATCTTCATTGTTTGTGTCAAATGAATTATTATTCCTGGAGGTGTTCAAGAGGTGTCTGGTGCTGGTGATGTGGTTTAGGGGTTACAGTGCTGGTGCTGGGTGGAGAGTTGGACTGGATGATCTTAAAACCAACCTTGATGATTCTATGAATTTCAGATTCATACTCCTTGCTCCACAGAAACCTGTGTCCTTTTTTAATGTAAAATTATCAGTGACAGCTAATCTGGGAAAAACACCACAGAAGTCAACTCTTGAATTAGTGGCATGCATAGCAAGAGGCTAAGTAATTTTGTAAGTTTACTGTAATTTCTCTCTAGACTGCTGCTCTATGAAATGTATAGGCACTTTGAAATAAAAGGGTTCGTGTGTGTGTAGGTCCACAGTCACTCTGACTGCTGTGATAATGTGAAAGCTTCACAACAGACGGGCACATCAGTTACTCACTCCTTGCATTCAGATTTAGGATGAGTGCAGTTTCACTTGCACTTCCACTCAGTGAGCATGAGCTTGTTTTGCAGGACTGTGGAGCGGACTGTGCTAAGTTCCAGAAGAGTGAACTGGAGTACAAATTCAACAAGAAGGCCTTAGAAAGGCCCTACACCTCTAAACACTCATGGGGAAAGACGTATGGAGAGCACAAGCGCCACTTGGAGTTCAGTCATGACCAATATAGAGAGCTAAAGAAGTATGCAGAGGAGATCGGCATTTTCTTCACAGCTTCTGGCATGGACGAGGTATGTAAGCCATACTGGAATGACACGGGGAGTCTGGCTGTTGTGTCTGTTGGGTATAACTTAGGTGTGATAGTTCTTACATGAAAAGAATATATGGACAATGAATTTCTAACTAAGAGACACAGAGTAATTTGCTAGTTCACCTGTGTATCTGCAATTGTTTGGAAGACTTGTCATGTGTGCTGAGATACACAGTGAGTAATATTAGGGACAAGGCTTCATTTTGATCTTCATGAACCATTGAGACTCTAAGAGTGTAGATCCAGATGGCAATCAGACTGCTCTCTAGTGTTGGTTTAAAGCATATCAGACTTCCTTCTGTATCTAAACCAGATTCCTTTCCTCTAATCCCTGATATTTCCCTCTTTTATTTTCCTCCTTCCTTGTTGTTTACTAGACCCCTGTGGTGTTTCTAAGCAGCAGAAATGTTTATGCCCCTATTTCTTTTATTAATCTCATGGAGAGGCTCAGCACCTTATCCTGTTACTCCTGAATCATTTACTGATTTTTGCCAGTGGGCTGTGGAACAGTCACCAGCTTCACAACTCCATGAAACTCCTGCTGTTCCCCCTAAAGACATGTATACTTGTAACTGTTGCATGTTGCCTACCGCTGAATGATGGTAGTGACAGTATTAACAAATGCAACATAAAATTGAAATGTGTAAGCTGGAAAGGGCAGGCAACACTTGAACTTCAGTATAAATGAGAGATTATAGATTGTTTTCTTTGTGGCCTAGAAAATACAAAGAACCAAACTGAAAGACAGCCGCCGAGAAGTAAGCTAGGCACTCTTGCACATGGCCAGCACAGTGATGTCCCTGCAAGTTGACATATCCACAATGGGACTAGGATGTGATTTACTTAATCCTTAAGGTGATCTATTCAGTGTCTCACTCTTGCAATGAGAGGAATTACTGATATATCAGTGTTATTCTTCTTTCTTATAGTTTGTTCTCCCACTTAATCTGATGATAGACAAATATGTTTTGTGTATATAGCAATAGCTCAGTGCCATGGATTCCAAAACAGATCTGTGAAAAGAGTGTGGTGGTGATGTTTGTTTTAGTGCAATCTTCAAGTCTAGAAGACCTGCTGAACAACGTGCACTCCTTTAAGAAAGGAGTAAATGAACCCAGGAGTCTTGGACTTTTTTATCTGGGGTCTTAAAGACCCACATGCTTTTGGGGAGAAAACCCTACACATTCCTTCTTTGATGTTAAAACCTGGTTTCTAAAGGCTGTGTGCAGTGCAACACAGAACGCCTTTCACAAGTAGCAGCTAAGATCACTCTCTGCTGTGCTCCTTTGTATGTGGCTTCATCAGCTAATTAACAGAACTGATACATGTTTGTGCCTTCTTTTTTGAGCAGTAATTACAGTACACAGCTCCTAAGATTTCTGGTGGCATTTTTGCAAGACAGGGGTTTGGAACTCAAGGAAAAATTGCATAAATTGCATAAATTAACATAATAAATCTTTGAGAATACGTTAACTTCTGTAAATTTAACATAATCTTTGGAAGTCCAGCTATGTCAAAGAGGTTAAATTGTGTGCTTAACTATATGAGGAAATTAATGAAGTTATGTGTGAAATAAACACAACGGCTGTGAATAACTTCTTTATCTATTCTGTTCCAGTATGTACTGGAGACAAAGCAGGATCTCACTGAACCACTCCCTTTAATGTGATTCCTGTTATTTGAAATTGCTTCCTGGTGCTTGAATCTCTTAAAGAAAAGCTGCTCGTTTTCAAGAGATCTTGACCTAACAAAGAGTGGCCTTAGGTACAAGGTCTACCTGTCATAGTTAATTTTTTGTCATCTTCTGGGACAAGATCTGTGCCTTTTTAATATAGAGTACTCATTGTCATTATGCACAATGCATCTGAATAAACTATGTTAAGTAGTGAATAAACTATATTACAGAGATGTTATACATCCTAGGTACAACAAATTTAGTCTCCATCATACTGATGATGGAAAAATTAGACTGAATAAGATGTGATCCTCTTCTGGAGGTTAGCATTCTTTCTCTGGCACTAAGTAAATGTAACTGTAACAAGGAAAGGGCTGAAGAAATTAAAACTGTTTGTGGGTGATTGACAGGGGTCAAAGGTAACTGTTTAGTTATTTTCCCCAGAGGTGAATGGAGGATTTAAATAACCGGTTGCCTGTGATAGGTTTGGAATTGAAATTTTCTTCCAATAAAGTACTAATATTTAAAAGGCCACTTACAGATGTAGTACCTGTTTTCAGAGAGCCTCTAATAATTCTTGAATTGTCTTCAATATAGCACACGTATTTTTAAATAAAGGCAGAGTATAATTGGCATTTGAATAAACAGTTTTATAGTCTTTGCTTTGGCATATTTTGTTGTCTAGTATCTCTCCTAAAAGCAAACTCATTCTGGACTTCCCTTGTTGGGCACTTTTGGGTTTTTTCCTAGTTCTTATTTAATACACTCATACAAGTTTTCAGTGTGACGAATCTATTCTACTGCCTGTAGTTTTAAATACTTTAGACACTTTGTGGTTTAATATTTCTGACCTGCAGGATGTATGTGTCAGGAAGACTGTGTGCATGCTTGTAGCACATTTCTTTTTCAACAGGCAAACTCCCATCTGCAGGTAGTCACTCTCTCTGATAGTGTTTAAAAAAAAGGGAAAAAAGCAAGAATGCTGTGCTATACAGGTTTGTGTTTAAGCTGAGGTGGATCTCACTTGTACTAAGCAGCAGAATGTACAGTTGGTGTGACCAGCTGTGGTGGGAGGCCAGAGACTGCCTCGAGACAGTGATCCCAATCAAAAACCTGCACAAAAAAAATAGAAGTATGAAAGAAGACACCATAATTATACTTCACCTGGAGGGAAATCAGAAACTAATACTGTCAGGATAGCAAATGTTACTTCAGGAGCAGTGGTTTTTAGGAAGATGTCCATAATATCTACCTGTTTAATCAAGCTTTGGGTTTGCTGTTTTGAAAGGTTGTTTATTTCCAACTACAGTAGTTCTTTATCCTTTGATCAAGCTGAAGTGGAGTGTTAAAACACAGTGATTTTTTTTTTTTTTTTCTTTGTAGATGGCTGTGGAATTTCTACATGAACTGGATGTTCCATTCTTCAAAGTAGGATCAGGAGATACAAATAATTTTCCATATTTGGAAAAGACTGCAAAGAAAGGTAAGCATTTTATTTGAGCCATGTTGGTGAACATCACCATTTCTCTGTAGCTCAGTTATTAGATTTTTTCTCCAATTGATTTTGGGGAAAAAATGTGAAGTTTCTTTAAAAGAAACTCATCCTCAGACTTTGGAAAAAAAAGGGGTTTACCAGCATTCTTTTCTAGTTTTACTAGGTTTGCTGAATTACTGTACTTAAAGAATTTAATTTAATATTGGGTAGCTTTCTTGTAGACCTAGCACAAAACTTGTGCATGTTTTCTAATGGCTAGGTCGCCCAATGGTGATTTCCAGCGGGATGCAGTCGATGAACACAATGCATCAAGTTTATCAGATTGTGAAGCCCATCAATCCAAATTTCTGCTTCCTGCAGTGCACCAGCGCATACCCACTTCAGCCAGAGGATGTCAATCTCCGTGTTATATCGGTCAGTGAGTAACCCAGAGCATGCTGTGATGTGAGTAGGGTAGCAGAGAAGGGCTGTGCCCTTTTGCAGAGAAACACTTCCATATCTTAGGTATGCTGGAATTCATTTCTGAGAAGTTACAAAATGTCCCATGTTCCTCTAAATCACAATGCAAGCATTGAAGTAAAAATATCCCCCGGGTCTTTTTTTAGCAGAACACATCTTTGAGGAATAGGATAAAGGATATTGTTGGAGTATTCACAGCTCAGCAGAGGAAAACATGACGTGGTAAACAGGTTGACCCTGTGCTCTGTAGTGCAAAGAAAAATCATGTAGACTGTTACCGTTAACAAGGTGCATGAAGTGAGAACATAGTTCTAAATAGGGAGTTAGACCAAAAACTTCTTTTAAAAAAGCTTCATGTGACTATCAGAGCAATGAAGAAAATTGGTTATACCCTAGAATAGTTTCCTTCATTGGAAGTATTATTTGAATATGCCAAATACTGATGTAAGAAAGTTTTTCCAAACTGAGCAGTATTCAAGCACTACCTTAGATTTATGCACACACAGTATGTTATTTTTAGTAGAATGCCACATAGCTGCCTTTAGTTGCCTTTAGGATTTGGTGACTGTCCTTTATGTATGGATTAAAAGGTTGCTTCAGATTTTAAATATAATGTTGAAGAAAACTGTTTTGGATACAGATTAAATTTAACCAATCCACTGGATTGTTGGATGAAAATAGGACACTGTTACTGTTACTTACACTGATAAAAGGCTTCAAAGACCTTGAATAGTAAAACTGAATTAAAAGGAGAGACATAAGTTGTAGAGGAAAACATGCTTCCTTTTTCTTGTCAGTATTGGTAATATTAGTCAGATTTGGAACGTGGTGATTGGTAATTCAGTGTGACTTCTTGAATTTAAGAAGTTGCATTCTCTGCATAACCAACTGCTTTTTTTATGGCACAGTATCTGTCCATTGCAGTTATCACTGTAAAATTTGCTTTGCCTTTGAAACTGCTGCCTTGGTAATTCAGACTCATTCTGTCATGATTCAAGGCATATCAGTCAGCTTTTCCTGATATCCCCATTGGCTATTCGGGGCATGAAACTGGCATAGCCATTTCAGTGGCAGCTGTTGCTATGGGTGCCAAAGTGCTGGAACGCCACGTGACTCTCGACAAAACATGGAAAGGAAGTGACCACCAAGCATCTCTGGAGCCACATGAACTGGCAGAGCTAGTGAAAGCCATCCGTACTGTGGAAAGAGCCATGGGTTCTCCAGTCAAACAACTCTTGCCCTGTGAAATGGCTTGCAATGAAAAGGTAACTTCTTATTTTGGTTTGTGTAAACCTGCAGCTAATTTAGATCTATAGCTAATAGCTCCATATTCAGAAAAATAGCTTGCAAATTGTTTATTGGAGTGGTGTTTCTGCCTCTGCACTTAAAAAATTTCTCGCTGCATAATGTTGGCCGTTTTGATTATAATAGAGTTTTATGTTTATGATCCAGTGGTTAACTAAGTTGAGTAGAAACATGGAATCATTTAGGTTGGAAAAGTCCCATAAGGTCGTTCAGTCCAACTGCTAGCCTAGCACTGCCAAGTCCAAACGCTAATGTAAGTGCTGTGTCTACACATGTTTTAAATAACTCCAGGGATCATAACCACTTCCATGTTCTAGAGTGTTTGAGTGCTTGATAACTCTTTTTGACAAGAAATTTTTCCTAATATCCAATCTAACCCTTCCCTGGCACAGCTTGAGGCCATTTCCTCTTGTTCTGTCACTCGCTGCATGAGAGAAGAAATCAACTCCCACCTGGCTACAGCCCTCTTTCAGGGAGTTGTAGAGAGTGATAAGGTCTCCCCTGAGCCTCCTTTTCTCCAGACTAAACACCCCCAGCTCCCTCAGCCCCTCCTCATAGGACTTCTGCTCCACCCCAGCTTTTTGGCCCTTCTCTGGATTTGCTCCAGCACCTCAATGTCTTTTGTGTAGTGAGAGACCCAGAACTGAACACAGGACTTGAGCTGTGACCTCACCAGTGCTTGGTAATAGTAGTAGGAATAATATGTCTCTATGATTGTGTATGAGCTGCTTTTACACTAAGCTGAAATACCGGTCATTCTAATGAGATTCTCTCCAGAATTTTTTGAAAAATTTCAGTGAAATTTGAAAAATGTCAAGTTTCAGAAAATATCTGCATGTTCCTGGCAGCCTGATTACAGTGAAAGATTCCATGCTAATTTAATCTTCATTTTGAATAAGTAGTGGAGAGGGCAGTTCTACACAATCTGTTCTCAAATAACTGCAAAATATTTTTTACCTTCTTTTGTTATACTTAGTCTAGTGATGTGTTTAACTTAAACGTTTCTTTTCTCCTCCCCTGTAGCTGGGAAAGTCAGTAGTGGCGAAAGTGGCAATTCCTGAAGGTGCAGTATTGACACTTGACATGCTGACGGTGAAGGTGGGAGAGCCTAAGGGATTTCCCCCAGAATCCATCTTTGACCTGGTGGGCCAGAAGACTAAAAGAAGTATTGAAGAAGATGAAACCATCACTGAGCAAGTAGTGGAAAATCATGTAAAAAAAGTGAAGTGCTAAAACAAAGCACTCCACTCCGTATTTCTCAATGTACTACTGCACGATGTGTCTAAGTATAGCAGCATGGTAGATTAGAAGAAAGGGGTGTAATTATGAGTATGCAAACAGGTTCGAAATTTCAGGTTCTCGTTAGCAGGACATTTCAGAAACAAGGGGATATAAATTATGCAGATTTTATTAGAAACTGTATAGTATTGTGCCTAGAAAATACCATGATCCTCTCTTCTCCATTCCACTTAACCTGGATCAGTTTGGAGTTTTGCCAAATGTAAGAACAGAGTCTGCTGCTTTCAAGTTTCCCTTTTCTGTTAAGAATACAGTAAATCATGAGAATTTTGTCTGCACTTTGAATTGTTCTAGCTCTGCATCTTTTGATATTCCTCTATTTTCTGCCACTTGCCTCACCTCTGTAATAGCAGGACTTTGGTTGGAGTTGAGTACAGATGAGTGAAAGTTTACATACACTGAACAGAAAATTACAAATGCAACCTGGGTGGATTTTTTTTTTTTTTTTTAAGCTGAAAGCCTTAGAAGTGTCATGGTAAAGCAGTGGGTTTCAGGAATCTGCACTCTGTGGGAAAATGGGCTTCTTGAAAAAGCTAGGTTCTCAAGGGACAGTACCAGGAAAGGAAGCATACTGGATATTTAGAAAGGTCCCATTTAAGGGGCAAGAGAGCCTTTTGTGAACTGAAAGGCAAAGGGAGATTGAGCAGAGAAGAAAAGTAGATCTGAGATGGATCAGAGGAAATAAGCGTAACCTATGCTTCAGAAATTGTGAAAAGAATCTATTGTGAGTTGAGTGAAGTCTGGAATATTAAGTCAATTCTGCAGTGCATTTGGATGCTTCTGTTTGGACATGGGGGGCAACTTCTCAGGTAGGAAGCCAAATGCTGGTGAAGCTTGAACAGCTTTTTTTTTGTTGTTCTAACCAGCAAATCCTCTTCATTGGGGTTTTTTATCTCAACACTGGTGTGTGAGATGGCTGAGGCTGACTGCCTGACTACATCACACCATTATGCTTCAGCATGATGGTCAGTGCACCTTCTGTGTGCTCTACTCTTGCATCCCTTCTTCTCACTTTTCAAGTAAGAAATGCAGTCCTACTCCCATTTCCTGCTGCTTTTCCTTTGGACCAGAAGGGAACTGTAGCAGCAGCAGCAGCTGCTGCAAACCAGTCATTCTTCAACTACCTTGCTTAGCACAGAACTGCTTTGGTATAATTCATCTGGTTTTTTTCTGTGGTGGAATCATTTGCGAGTGATGGTTACTTGGAACTTGCTACCTTTTGGTCATGAGTTGGTGAAGTATCTTAAATTTGGTGGTGAGTGCCTTTGTACCTATGAGCTGAAAACTTTCAAAATGTTTACTCTTGTGCAGTTCTGAGAAAACTGTATTCAAATCTTTAAATGGGAAAGCAGAGGTTGAGTCATATACTTGACCATATGTGAACTGTGACTGATGCAGTATGCTTGCCTTATGTTAAAAAACTACTCAATTGTTATTTTTTTTTTTTAACTTCAAATTTGAAAAATAAAACTAGCTTATAAAACAAGCTCTTGTTTCTGCATTTCAGGCTATGGTCAGACCTTGCCTTTGTCAGCACTGGTGATGATTCCAGGGCCTTTAATGTTTGAACACTGTAAGATTGCCTGGCCAGTTTCAAGTCACAGTGTTTTTTCACTAACAGGGCTGGTCCTGGAGACTGCTGTAAGCAAAGGCTCCAGAAATTTCCAGGACTTTAATTAATGTATTGGTGGGGAGAGAAATATCCATATGCAGAATCTTGTAAGCTGTGTCTCCTAGTTTTATGTGAATATTGCAGATTGGACACAAAGATAAATGGGGCACAAAAGTACCACTGGCCTAGTGTTTTTATTGCACCTGTGAGCCCTGTAGACATTTCATTGTCTGTTAGGGGCTATACACAGCTATTTCTCATGCTTCCACTCAGTGGGAAGAATAGGGCCACCCAAAAGTCCAATTCAGAGTTTCTGTCACACATAAGACCAGCTAATGGCTATTAAATGTGACCACAGAAGCTCCCACTTCAGAAGGGTCCTTTCCAACAGTCAATGCCAGTCTTTTGATTTTTCCAAGATTACACTTATATATGAGCTAATTCACTTTGTGCATTTATTATCCAAATCTGACCTTGTCAGTGATAACAATATGCAATATATAATCTTGAAGCTTGAACCAAACTAAACCTGTTGCCATACACAATTGCAGCATCTCCAGGCCGATGAGAGAAGGGAGTTCCTTAAAAAAAATCTTTTTAAAAAGTCAGTATCCAGGTTCCAGTCTGAGTTGTAATGTCTTTCTTTCAACTGGACTTCTTCCATTTTGCACATTGAAAAGTATTACATAGAGCACTTCAGGTGGTGTATCAATGCCATTTATAGAAGTCAGATCACCTCCCCCCATTCAACAATACATATACATTGAAAATTACAGTTGGTCTTCTTGAACTTACTGTTACAAGTTGAAAGAACTACAAAAATAGTACATATGGCACTTCGAGTGGTACATCAACATCATTTATAAAAGCAAGATAACCTTCCCTCACTGAAAAATTCATACACATTAAAAATCATAGTTGGTTTTCTTGAACTTTACCTTCTAAAAGCATGATAATTACAACTTTGATAAAACAGAGATGAATTCATGTAGATAATTGCTGAAGTGGCATTCACAGAAAAAGCATTAAATAGTAGGCTTTATTTTGCTGTGTTTCTTATGTTAGTTTGCATGTTCTAATGGACCCTTCCCAGAGTCTCAGGGCTGGATAAACTGGTTCTGTGAACTTGCAGCGGAACGTGTGTAAATGAGACATGCCATCACTAACATTGTAGAAGGAAAGGATTCCTGCTTCGTAATCTAGAAAAATGCCAATGCAATCAGGATCATCTTCTATCAGGATGGGGATTCTCTCTCCCTTGTGAAATGCCCAGTATTCAACATCAAACTTCTTAAGACACCAAGATGCTCTGTTCCAGCCCAGTCGACAGGCTTCAGAATCTCCTTTCCTGCCAATGGTAGGGTAGGCTGCACCAATCCACCATCCTGCTCCAGCATGAAGCAGGTCAACTTCCCAGTAATGGCTCCCGGAAAGGAATGCATCTCTGCTTAGAACTTGCCATAATTGATCGAATCTCTGGGGGCCACAAGGGTAAAATATTCTCCTCCAGCTACAGCTTACTTCAAGACGATCATCAGACAATTTCAATCTTGGGTGAATGCTGTCATATTCCCAGGTTGGTGATCTTGCATCTGCAGTCAAAGCCATAAACATACTTGCTACATTTATCATGACTCTTGGAAGAAGTGCAAGTTAAAAAACACCTGCAAAGGAGCCCAGAGCTGGCAATGTCTTGGGATAGTCAGAAAGCCTGCAGTCACAGGAACACAGGCTGGAAAAGGCATGCCAGGAGGATCACAAGAGGGTACTAATATAGCTGCCTCCACACCACAACCAAGGTGATGGGGACCTCAGCCGTAGCACCAAGGTTGCTTTATGCTTAGAGGTTAGGGCTCAGACAGAAATCCCACAGGTCCAAGGATACTGGGTCTGGAAAAGGCATTCTAGTCTCAGCAAGGCAGGGCCCCAACATTGCTGACTCTACACTTATCAAATCTGGGTCATCTGTTGTGATGGGGATGCCAGCTGCAGCAGCAACGTTACGCTAGGTAGGGATGGAGTTCACATAGCCACAGAGCCTACAGCTCCAGGGACACTGGGGCTGGAAAATGCCAAGTGCATAAAACAGTGCACCAACAGTGCTGCCTCCACACCTTTCTAATCTAGGCCACCAATGTGATGGGTACCTCAGCTGCAGCACTGTAGGGTCTGACAAGCCCCTGTCTTGGCAGGAAGCCCTTGTTTAGATAGAGGGAACTGCAACATCTCCAGACGTGGGGTCTGACAGGCCCCTGCCCTGGCAGGGAGGCCTGGAGATAAGGAGGTAGCACTATCTCCCTCCAGGCCCCTCTTGGGGAAACAAAGAGCCTTTTTAGTTAGAAAAGATAGATCCAAGATCCTCTAGGAAACTGTATGTAAAATACCCTAGTACCCATTGGTTTCTTACCCTTGTACGCCCACCTCTGTACCCCCATAAAAGAGACCCCTCTGCCCCGAGTCGGGGAGGATTCGTCTCTGGTCACCCCTTCGTGGAAGATGGAAGAACAAAGCTCCTTCTGCGGCACCACCAGCCAAGTCCTCTCCTCTCTCTGTCCGGGCCTGGCCAAGGGGGGTTTGCCTTGCAGAGCAGAGCTGAAATCACTGCTGAATCCCTGAGAGCTGATGGCTGCTGAGCCAGGCACCTCTGCAGGCACCCCCGGCCGAGGGCTGAGAGAAGCCACGACCCCCTGGGAGACGGTTCCTGATGGGATCACCTCTCTGGGTCTGCTACGGCTTCTTGGGTCTGAGCTTCTGACCCCATCCAGCCCGGGCCGGGAGAAACCCCCCGCAAGCTTAATAACTTTACAGCACCAAGCTGCCGTTTGAGTCAAGGAAAGGATTCAGAGAGCCACAGCCTACAGCTCTGAAGACTAGGTAGGGACTGCAAAAAGCAAGCCAAGGGAATCACAGCAGGGCACCAACACTAATGTCTCCTCACATTCCTAATCTGAGTCACTCATGGTGATGGGATAAGGAGAAGCCCAGCCATACAGAGAGTTACAGTCACTTGGTCTATTCAGCCTGGAGGAGACTGAGGGGAGACCTCATTGCAGTTACAACTTCCTCGTGAGGGGGAGAGGAGGGGCAGGCACTGATCTCTGCTCTCTGGTGACCTGTGACAGGATTGGAGAGAACAATCTAAAATTCTGTCAGGCAAGGTTTAGGATGGATATCAGAAAAAGGTTCCCAGAGGGTGGCTGGGCACTAGAACAGGGAGGTAGTCACAGCACCAAGCCTGATAGATTTCACGAAGAGCTTGGACAATGCTCTCAGACACATGGTCCTGTGCAGGGCCAGAAGTTGGACAGCAGTGATTTTTGTGGGTCAGTTCCAGCTTAGGAGATTCTAGGATTCCAGTATAATCATACTTACGTTTTAAGAAAAGCAGCCGATCAACAGGAGTCATGGTTTTCAGCACTGTCCCAGGCTCCTTCTTTGCAGTGGGATTCAGGCTACTGAAAACATCTGGGCAGAGATGAAAAGGGACAGTTTAGGGAGTCTACCAGTTTTTCAACTATCATTTTCCAACTTCCTGGACAGACTATGTTACTTTTTCTGGGGAGGGGCTACTCTATGTGCTTTTGATGTTATGTTTTTTGGATAGCATGGAGATGCTGGACCAATGTTGCCAAAGAACTACACAACTGAGAAGAACTCCAAGTAATCACACCTGATTCCTTAAAAAGTAGGACTGTATCAGTATCAGATGAAAATAGTGAGGCAGCTGAAGATAGCTGCAGATGTTTGCTGCAGAGCACCTCCAGCAATCCTACACACATCCTGCGGTGGCCTTTCAGATCAGGTCTCACCATTTGCCCCAGCAACCTGCTACTCTCAGTGGCAATTCTCAGATAAGGGATTATTAAAAGGCAGCTGGGTGAAATGTGATGGCCAGTGTTGCCTGCTCACTCAAAGAGCAGCAGGGTTTTCCCATGGTTATTTAGCTTTGTGGCTCTGTGTCCCATTCGGAAAATCTTGCCTTAATCATGACAAAGGTCACTTAAGGATGAAATAATAGCGCAAGGACAAAAGGATTTCTAAATAAAATATGTTAGCTCATCTTTACAGTACTAAAAATCATCATTTTTTTTCAGACTGTGGCATATCACCAGGTACATTAATTAGAAAAAGCTTTCAAATTTTAGAGGTAACCCAATGTCAGAGCACTTACACCCAACAGTAACTCAGAGAATAGATACATGCTGTAGGAGTGATGGACTACAGTAAATTGTATTGAAGTACTTGATAGAACTGCGGGGGAAAAAAAGCAGCAGACAAACCGAAGATAATTTTCTGTACTGAAGAAAAACCTCTTACATTCCTAAATCACCACTGCTATAGCAGCATTACACCCATGCTGTCAGAAAACAGTACCCATGCCTCAAACGCTTTTGTTTCTCCAGATGTTTTGGTTAAAAGTCCTGTTCTTACTTACAAAGCACACTTTATTTGCAAAGAGAGCAGAAGAAAGCAAAATCCAGAGCACTCTTCTCAGGTACCTTCTTTAAGCCGGTCTTCCAATGGTTTCTGTAGAATGGACTGAATAACTCTGATGAAGTGTTTATAATGGTTAAGTAAATGCTCAAACGAGAGAGGTATTGGATGCCACTCTTCTGACAGGTGCCTGGATTCCTTAATTTCCTTCTCAATTGCTGTGTACTTCTGAGGGCAGAAAGCCAAATGCTGTAATTAGCAGAGACTGTGACATGAAAGGACTCTTTCCTCACAGCTCCCCTATACCACATAGCAAGGCCAGCTTCATCACTAGGTAAATCTATGGGCCATAACAGGCAAGCTTTGCTGAGTTCAGCCTGCCTGTTAGCTCATTAGCCTGCCCATTACCTCCTCCTGCCTCTGGAGGCAGCAGCCACTCCAGGCATGGAGAACCCAAAGGCCATGGTTAAACGAGAGCCCTCCAGGGTGGGAAAGAGTTTATCCTGGCCAGGACCCTTTGTGGGAAATCCCATCAATGGCAAAGTCAAACCACTCAGTTCTAAAAGCAATCTGAAGAATAAAATCCAACCTCCCCCACAAGAAGATCACCACAAAATCATGAAGAGCAGCTCCTGAGTGGAAGTGTGTTGCTAGCACACACAGCAGAATGCCAGGGCCTTATCACAGCAATGGAAATTCAAGTCTGCCACATTGCAAGGATGCCAAAATGCACCAGAGGCATCATCGTGTAACGAATGGCATCTTTTGGCTTGTGTCAGGGCATAGCCACCCTTCCAAAGGAAGGTGAAGATCATTAGGAGAGAGAAGCTGATGTTTATATGTAGGCAAAAAGTAAAGCGCTGCCTCCTCCAGTGAAGTGATGGCTATTGCTTATGATGAGTAGGATTTCTTGCAATTAAAGAAATTACACATTTTAACTTTCCTCCTGAGGTTTCCTGAGGCCTGCCTTTTCTCAGACCTTCATATTACACTGGACAAGGAATGACTTGATACAGCATTTCTCTTCAAGATTAAGAGGCACATATCTGTATTTTTCATATTTGTTTAAAATTAACATGAATTTCATACAGACCTGAAATCAATGCCATAGCAGGAACACCTCATAGTTTAAAAATCAGGAACCAAATTTGTCCACCAAAACACCAACACAAAGCAAATTAAAAAGCAGTTAGAAAGATGCTGCTTACATACAGAAGGATCTGTAGAAGAGATCATTAGAGAAATTTACCAAGGACTATCAGGGTAAGCATAGATAGAGACCATGCAATACCACCTCCAGCAAATTAATAGGATCACTGTCCTGTTGTATTTGTCTGATTTGAAGTGTGAAGGTCTCTAGGGTTGCAAGTGCTTCTTGACAGGACTCCAACTGCTGATCATGTGCTCCCAGGGCTTGCTGAGTCTTTTCATCAATGAAGTTTTTTGCCAAACTCTCTTCTTCCCGAAGAAGTAACTGAAGCTCTGTCACTTTTTCTGACAGCTGCCTTTTGATCCTATCAGCATGTGCCTACAGATGAAGCAGAAGACTGTCTCCCCCCTGCTCAACAGACCATAAACATTTCAGACATTTCTCTTTCAGGCTTTCAGTGCTACATTTTTGTTGAATTTTACTGATTTTCTGCATCTCTTCAGAAACATGTCTCTACCACTGAAAAGAGGGCAGACATGGTTTACCTGTTGATATCTGGATGGAAAAGCTTGAGGGAAGATTCCAAGATGCATATTTATGCAGTAAATTCTGTTTTCAGCTGGAATTAATGGGGTACGAATTGCAACAGAAGCAGATCTGGTCCTTCAGTAGTGAGACTTTTACCCCTTTTAAAGCAAGCTAGAGACAAATAGATGGTAGGAAGAGAAAGCCTCCAAAACAAAGTGACTTCAAACCAAGTCTCTAAAGCCCCCTCAAGCCCTTACTGACATTTCTGTAACAGAACTGCTTGCAGATGCTTCTTAGAGCAAAAGTAATTCCATGCTCTATAAATTAAGTGCAGTTTAGCATACACTCCCGTTCTTGAGACTAAATCAATAGAGCTCTTCTTGTGTTTACTCAACTCTGAATCCTGACAATTCAATAAAGCAGTTCAGTGCAATGCAAGATACATCAGTGAAACCAGAATAACATAGGCAGCTGGGGCTACCTGCTATTCCTCTGCATAAAAATTTCAACCTTGATCTTCCAGAGGTGTTACACTGATCAAGAAATGAGGACCAGATCTTTGGAGACTCTCCCTCTTCTCTCCCTTTGATGGTGTAATATATTATGATGGATACAGGGGATACACTCTTTTCCTGAGAAGCAGTATTCAAAGACCCAGTAGGTATCTGGGTCTTTGAATAGCTACAGAGAAAATAAAATGTCTCCTCTTGGAAAATTACCATGCCGTGGAGAAGGAAACCACAGTTTACCTTCACATCATTTACAGCCTGCACTATGTTTCTTCTGTTGCCAGCCTCTTGCTCTTTTCTCTCTTCTAGATTCTTCAAGCACAATGCCATAAGTTCCTATACAGCAGTGAAACAAAATAAAACACTGTTTCATAACAATATCTGTAAAAATCAGAAATAAGTATCCAGCTTGTTTTCCATATAGAGGAGTGTATCACTTAAATACTCAGTTTCAGAATCATAGAATCATAGAATATTCTGAGTTGGAAGGTATGAATGCCTTTAATGAGGCTTATTAAGGCCAGTATAGTGATGAAACTAAGCATTTCAGCATTTTACCTGGTGGTTATACTGCTAAGGTTTGGAGAGCTTAAGGCATGGTGGTGAAAATTAGCACTACCTTCTTAAGGCACAAAGAAGCCCAAAGCAAAAAAAAAAACATTTTCATCTTTAAATATGTGGTGCTGTGCATTTCCAGACTACAGCTAGTAGCTGAAGGGCAGCTAAGTATTTTTATTCAGAGGATCAGCGGGAGGCTCCATCTAGAATCAAAATTCAGTGAATGTTCAGAATGCTTCCCAGTGTACAAATGACCAGTCAGATACCCGACTATCACTACAGTGATGTTGTAATCTGAATGTCTACAACAGCTAATTGTGTCAGGATAGCTGGCAATCAATCACAGTATCTGTGACACTTGTGGTGTTCCCAGCACAGCATAATCAATGTTCTGCTTATGTCTTGCTCCAGTTTCTCACCCACAGCCCTCTGAAATCGGCTGACATCTGCCCAGCAGGTTGAACAGTCTTGGTGTACCTCCTGATGCATTTTTGTCATTAGTACCATGAAGGATACAGTCAATGCTGCCCCACGCTCTCCATGCACTGGTGCAAGAAAGAGAGGCCCTCAGCAAATACCAGGTGAGCTAGCTCAGCTGTAGCTGCTATCAGGGTCCTCTTCTGCAGCTGAGACCCAGTCAAGAGCATCTGCACACACATGTACCAGTCCACTGCAACAGCCTCAGGACAGTACAGCATTTATACTCTGCAGCATGGACAAACAGAGCACAAAGTGTTGCTTCATGCAACAGTTTGCATTTCTGATGTTTGTCTCCTTAGAAAACACATTCAGTTTGTCATTTGATTATGACAGAGTCAGAAGAAAATGGGCTTCAAGCAAAAGCCAGAGACTCTGCATCTGGAAGGCCCTTGGCATGGATACATCCATGCAAGCAGATAAATGTTCTTGCATAGAGCAAGACACTCATGCTATTTATTCCAGCCACAGTTTTCCAGTCTTCTCACTGAAGAACCAGAAGAGTTCTATACCACTAGAAGATCCAGAACTTCTACCAGATACCAGCTTTCCTTAGTTTATTTTGCAGCCTACACCTCATTCCCTTCCTCAAAGACTGACAAAGACCACAGGAAAAAAAGCCAATCTTCCTTCTTTGCTGGTAACACACATCACTTTGTGCACTCACACCCTCACAACAGTGACCATATGCAAATGCTTACATCAGTCCCAAGCATTTCTGGTTAAGCATTACCTTCTTTACAGAGATGCATGAAAGAGCTGCTTCCTACCAATTGAAGACCATTCCAGCAACCCATTCATCCTGAGCAATCAACTCCAAAAGAACTTCCTTTGGGGATTGCCTGGATGCCTTAACTCATTCAAGTGAAACACTGTAAAAGCAAGGATTTCTGAGATGACACTCCTAGCTCCAGTCAGGCTCACAGGACACATACCAAGTGCAAAAAATGCTGATCCTGTGTACTGCATTCAAGAGTACAGGGAGTGTCTTTCTTGACAATTTTAAACAGATTCTGCTCCAGGGATGAAGCAGCTTATGAACCTCACACAACAGTTCTCATCTCTTCTCAGCATTCACAGCTAAGATTTGCTGAAAGAACTGTGGAAGATTCTCCGTGGAAGAACTGCTGCCTGGCTCATGTCACATCACAAGGGCTGTACAGAATAACTGCTCCCAGCAAACAAAATCACTAGTCAAAATACCACTTCTTGGGCTGTAACTATTGATAGTTTGTGCACAAAATCTCTGCAGCCCTTAGCCAGTAGATGTCAGCAGAAACCGCTCAGGGATAGAGGGCCACGTGGGAGTACAAGTTTCTACCCTGCTCACTTCCTGATTTGGCACAGAGACAACTCTTTATCAACAGCTGGTGCTTCCTTCCCTGTGTCCATCAGACCCCCAGAGTAGCAGCACAGCCTGTAGCTTTGTGCACTTTACTTTGCCTCAGATCAGGTTGCCACTGCACAATACCTGCATCATCCACACATTACCGCCCTGGCCTGAAGGGAATGCAACGCTGTAGTGAGTTCCCACTGCAAGAGGGACACTTTAGATGAAAGCACACCAGCAGGCAGGAGCCGTGCTCTGAATCGCTCAGACGTCTTAAATGGTTTTACCTCTGTGCTGCTGTTTGTGGCAGCCTGGTGCACAGCCCTTTGCCCTTGTAATGCTCTCTAACATGAAGTGCAATAAAATGCCGTAAGGGTTTATCATGACCTGTGTACCGGCTCACAATCTGTGTGAACTTCCAAGCAGGAAGTTCTGTAGGAACTGTTTCTTCCTGGTGTTTTCTGTAGGAAATCTCCGAGTAACACTGCTCCAAAATACCACAAAAGGAGTGGGAAGGAACTTTCTGAAATTGTAGCAGAACCAAAAAAAAAAAAAAAAAAAAAAACCCCAAAAAACCAAAACAAAACAAAAAAAAAAAAAAAAAAAAAAAAAAGAAAAAAAAAGAAGAAAGCTTCTGAGCATCAAACCTTTGTGTTACAGCATTTTAAGTCTCCCAAGTTCAGCACCACAGCGTGCAGGCCCCAGCAAGCCTCCTGGTAGGCTCTCAAAAAACAAAGCACAAGCAGGAGTATTGGCAAGCTTGCAAAAGTTCCTGAGGATATTTGGTGGACAGCTACACTGGGATGAAGAAAATCTTAGAGAAGACCTGTCAGGCTGGTTGTGGCTGGGATGGAATCAATTTTCCTCATAGCAGCCCATGTGGGGCTGTGTTTCAGATGTGACTGTACTGTGAGCTAGGAGGGGACACAAGCAGAAGATGATGCCTACTAACCAAAGAGCTATTCCGTACCATATATAACATCATGTTCAGCAACAAAACTGGAAGTGGGGTGTTTAGGTGGGTTTGCTGTCTTTTGCTCAGGAACTGTCGGGTGAGTGTCTGCCTTTGCATCAGTTTCATTGTTTTTCTCTTCCCTCCACTTCTCTTTCTCTTACTATTTTTGTCTCAACCCATGAAATTTCTTGGTTTTAGTGTTCCTCTTCTCCTGTCCCACTGGGCAAAGCAGGAGAATAAGCAGGCAGCTGTGTTGTGCTTAGCTGCCTACTGGTGTTTACCCACAACAACCCCTGCTCCCATCCCAGAGGAGTTAGCAGAGAACTGTGCATGGACAGTCACTGTGATCTAGCAAGCTACAACAGGGGGGGCATGGGGTAAATGGAAATTACCTTTCCTCTTCCCCTGAGGCATCTGTGTTTCTGTCAAAGGTACTTCCAGCCTGGCAATAAAACCACATTTTCTAGGGCAACCACACTCCTCTGATTCCATGTACAAGGTCTGAGGATAAAATGCTGCAGCGACCTAACAGTCAAAGCCCCTTCCTCTTTGTCCCTTGATTTATACACCTGTTTTGGGGACGCTTGGGTGTGAATGATTAACTCTTTCGTGCAAGAACCATATCCTCATGCAGTGGCATCAGGCTGATCCTGTCTGTATGGGGTCTACTAAGCACTTGCTGAAGTACAGAAAGTACAGAAACTTTGTTCTGCTAGTCAACACAGCCTACAAACTTTGAACTCCACAAGATATTTATAAGGCAAGCAAAGCAAGGCTGAAGGCTGAAGATCGTCATAGTACTGTGGCACTTCACTAATACTCACAGCTGCCACCATCACACCCTGGCAAAAGAAAACTCAGTGGCACAAGTTTCAGAAAGGAGGGGGAAACCAGCAAGACATGAAACCGAATCAGGAAGTTGTTGGCTCAGCTCCCGGTTTATACCCTCTCTCCACGGCTGCCGGCACTCACCTGTGCGCGGCGGACGGCGTGGGGCAGGAGGCAGGCGCGGTGCCCGCGGTGCGCGCCCAGGGCCGGGCACAGAGCACACACGCAGCACCCGCAGTCCTCGCAGAACAGCTCCAGCGGCCTCCCGGCGTGGACACCGCACACCCGCGGCCCCGTGGCCCGCGGCTCCCCCTGCGCCATGCCGTAGGCGGCCGGGAGGGTGGCAGAGAGAAGGATGCGGGGCGGGCGGGTGCAGGGTGTGCGCTCCGGGTGGCAGTGCCGCACTTCGGGCCGTGGCGGTGGCCGTGGCGGCGGAGGGTGGGTGATGCCCCGCCGTGCCCCTTGCCCCGCTCAGGGGCGGGCGGGGAGCAGGGCTGGCCCGCCTCACTCGTCACCGGAGAGAGGAGCCGCGGAGGGCGTGTCGGGCAGTCGGTGCAGCAGGAGCTGTGCCCCGGAGCGGGAGAGCCGTGGGAGCTGCCTTCGTCCGGGGCCCGGGCTGGAAAACGGATTAATTTGTGGAATTTCAGCAGGGTCGATGGAGGGTGGGCTTCAGTGTCGTGGCTGAGCAAAACATTTACCTGATACAAAAATGTGGGAAAAAATTGTCTCCAGGGCATGTTTTGTCACTTTCTATTTTTCAATTAGAATTTTGTGCTCTGAGAAGTGTAATTTACAGAAATTTAAATAAACTGCTCGTGCTCTTACAGAGTTTGCACACTTACTTTCATTGGCTAAAACTCCTACCTACATTCAACCAAGTTCATACTGGTTTTTTAATATGCTTGGTTCTTTCTGTGAATAAAAACAACAGAGTAGTCACACACACACACGCACAGAGACATTATATGAAAAAAATGGGAAGATATTTAAAAACCAAGCATTTTGGTGGAACATTTGAGAGTCAGAATATGTATCAGTATGTGAGAATGTGGAGCACTGAGGAACAAGGGCAGTAGTGCTGAAATCAGGCAGAATTTCATCTCTGCAAAAGAACTGCTGACATAATAAAGGATTTAGAAAGTGCCTTGTACATACAAAAGTCATGGGTTTTTTTCTTGGAAAGCGTTTCATGCAGACTCCACACTATAGTCATGGAATCTTAGGGATCATTATATATATCTGTAGATTGTTTTTTCTTGTTCTACACACACAAAGAAGAATACTAATGCCTTCTTTCATGAAAAAAGAGTTTCACATCCTCTTTGGGATCCTGTTCTGGTGTTTGACCATTCTTGGAAAGAAAACTTTTCCTACTATCAATCAACATTTTTCTCATTACACCTGGAGCCATGTTGTTTCCCTGTGCCTTTCCGAGGGGAGTTTCAGTTTCATCTTCTCAATCTACACCCATACAGGAGCTGTAGGCAGCACTAGGTTCTCTGACAGAGGCTAAAGAATTCCAGTTTTTAGCACACGTGTTTTGAAATGCTAAGCTTCAGCTCCAGTACTGTCTTTGTGGCTTCTGCAGGAGGGTTTGCCTGATAGAGTCAATGTGTATCTTGTCCAGAGGAATGTGTGTGTTAAGTAAACATTCCCATCTGACCGATCAGGAGCGCTCTGGCACTCACACCATCAGAGACTGTCACTGCTGGGACTGAAGCCCCTTCACAGGGGTCACTCCAGTGCAGGGTCCCTGCCTGACTCCCTATGAACCCTGCACCCACACAGTAAGACAAGACTTCCTTTAACAGTTCAACCGTAGGTTTCCCACAGCAGAATCTCAGATCTCTGGATCCATGAGGAGATTTATTTATCATTCAGTAACAGTTACAGCTCCAACTGGTGCCTCAAGGAGGAACCCTGAACAAAGGATTGTGTGGGCTTTTATTCCCTCACAATCTGAGTGCCAGAAAGTCTGGGGTCTTCCTGCTGAGTCCTTGGCTCCTGCTGTGTCTCAGTGTCTGGTCTCCTGGCTGGATCACAGGTTCCTGTGCTCTTTGCTGTGCCAAGGGTTGGCAGTTCCTGACCTCATGCCTCTGGCTCCCAGCCAGAGGTCAACCTGCAGCTCCCACTGCAGCTGCACCCTGAGCTACCTGCACTGAATGTTCTTCCCTTTTTTTGGATTGAGCATACGTGCTAATACATTAAAAGGGAAAAAAGAAAGCTTTCACAGCATCTTCCACTGCCCCTACATACAACGTTATTACATGTAACAAAATGAAGACTAACATTATTGTCATAGGGCAGAAATTATTGTCAAGACAAGATCATGAAAGATTCTTAAAACTCAGTTATTGACCCACTGGTTTATCATTCACTACTTGTTTGATATGAGACTGGTGTACCCAGTTTTCCTAATCCAAAATTTTAACAGCAAAGTAAGAACACAGTAACCCAGCGTATGGTCCCTCCCTTTTAAGGTTCTAATTTGAATTTTTGTGAGATTATCTTGATGAACACTACAACAGCAGGTTGTATATCATTTACTTGTATTTCAAGTGGGCTGGGATGATACTACTGTCCATACTTTTTCCATTCCTCAAACCCTTTCTATATTTTATGTATAAAATACTGGGTCAGGCATTCATTTCCATCCAAAAATGGGCAGCTCCAGGAATTTATGCCACCGCAAAAAGAATCAAAAATAGCTTTCCAACCTATCAGTAGTTCTCAAGTGTCAGACCAAGCTCAGAGTTAGGATGACTATGAGCCTACTTCCCTTTTCAGCAACTACAAATAGCCTCTATGGACACCTATGGCTGGGTGTAAGAATTTGCCAGTGATAGCAGATGAGCTATCAGGCTAGTCAGTAGCCTTTCCAACAAAAAGGGAGGAGAAAGGCCTTGGCTAAAAAAAGGTATACCTAGATACAGGATTCCAGAGTCAACTGAATTAGACAGGGGTGCTCATTTTACAGCTAATATAAACAATAAAGTTGTGTAAGTCTTTGAGAATAGAGAGAAAATTACATATAACTGTATCACCCACAATCTTCAGGACAAGTAGAGGGGATGAATAGGACATTAGAAGAAGAAGTGAAAATATGCACATGAACTTATCTGAATGGCCACAAGCCTTAAATTTGTTGCTGCAGAATGTTTGGAATTTTCCATCACAAGCAGTAGTAGTGGCAAAAATTCTCTTTGGAAGGCACTCAGCTATATCAGGAAGTTATATTCCAGCTAAGACCAGATTTTTGGAGGGAAATTAATGCCTAATGCAGTATTTTATCTATAAAATTTAGAAATGGTTTGAGGAATGGCAAAAGGTGGTGCCACAGGTCCCTGTGCCTTTTGCTGTGCCAAGGCTTGGCAGTTCCTGGAATCTTGCCTCTGGCTGCCACCCAGAGCTCAACCTGTAGCTCCCACTGCACCTGCACCCCGAGCTACCTGCACTGAATGTGTTCCTCAACACATGTCGGGTCTTCATCACCACAAAGCCACACACTGATGGAAGATACTCAGCCCAGGATCCTGGTTTCTTTTCTGGCAAAGTGAATCCCCAGCCCGTTCGTGTCCAGTTGCAGAGTTACTTCATGGTTTGGAAAAGCCCAGATGGCTATCTTGATCTTTGCGAAGTTCATGCTGTTGCATTTCTGCAGCACCTCACAGTCCCTCAGAAGACTGACTCTGCCTGCCCCAGAATCTTTCCTCATCCTCTGTTTCATCCCATCCTTGTTTGTAATGACAGCAAACTCTCTGACGGCATATCCGTCCTATTGCTCTGGTTGCTGTTAGGAACATTAAGGTACATTGGGCTCAGCATCTGTCCCTGGGGAATAGCACTAGAATCCAGCTGCCACTTGGACTCAGTACATCTAATGACAGCAGGTAGTATCTAGCAGTTCAGGTGTTCTATCCCATCTATCCAAATGTAGTGGGTTGAATCTGAGTTGATAGACAGATTTTTAGACCAATGGCACTTCTCGAAAATTTGCTCATTTAAGCCGCACAGAAAGGCGGGAGTTGCTCTTGTTCCAGCCCGCCTGAGGAAGGTCGGGAGGCCTCGGAGCCTCCGGGCCCACCGGGCCGAGGCCCTGCCAGGCTGGGCCGGGTCGGGCTGGACCAAAGCCCCGGCCCCCTTCTCTTCTTCCTGATGCCGCAGCACGGACCCTGGGCCACTGGGGAAGGAGCCATCCCAGAGCCCAGGCAGCTAAACCCAGCCATGGACTGCTAAACCCAACCATGGACTGCTAAACCTAGCCATGGACTGCTAAACCCAACCATGGACTGCTAAACCCAACCATGGACTGCTAAACCCAGCCATGGACTGCTAAACCCAGCCATGGACTGCTAAACCCAACCATGGACTGCTAAACCCAGCCATGGACTGCTAAACCCAGCCATGGACTGCTAAACCCAACCATGGACTGCTAAACCCAGCCATGGACTGCTAAACCCAGCCATGGACTGCCAGACAGCCGGACCCAACCATGGACTGCTGCGCAGCTGGGACCTTTCCAGAGTGGCTTTTTGGGACCAGCGGGTTCTTTCACCTCCCCGCCCCCGCTCTCCACGTGGAGCCGGCGGGAGCCGGCGGGAGCCTCCTTTCTGCAGCCAGCACACTTCGAGCTGAACCACCATGCAGCACAAAAAAGAGTGAGGTTTTCTTCACCATAAAGCCTGTATAAGACCATTTTCTTTTCACCATAGAGGTTTCAGAGTCAGTGTGAGCCATGTGAGACAGAGCTGAAATGGCGGCGGAGAAAAGGGGCGGTGCCGCATTCCTCGCGCAGAGTTTAAAAATACTTCTGGCATGCAGTGGTAAGAAACTGTAATATCTCAAACTATTTGTCTCTGTAATCCATTTGGAGTGCATGGGGGGATGGAAGACTCACGTGTAGCCCGTGAAGTTTGTGAAGAGAGAGTGCCTATGCCAAGATATACATAGAAGCAGTGAGAGGCTTTTAAGGATTTGTAGCAGAAAAAGCCTTTGTGTCAGGCCAAAGTGACCCATCCTTAAAAGGTTGATAACCCCATGTGATGGCCCAGGTGTGGAAGTGTGAAAAAACTGATATTTTTTCATAGAAGAGATGTATTACACCACAGCAGATTGTTTCTTTCCGGGGGGGCGAGGGTCTGTTGTTGGGGGCAGCTTGAGAAACCATGTGAAGCAAGAAGAAACCCTTTTTTCCTTAAGCATAAGAAAGAGACTTTTTTTTAAGAACTGTAACACTGACTAGAATCCTATGTTGTGTTATCTTTTGTGCTAGTTAA
>JACBWW010000027.1:0-21954 GCA_020086605.1 Lanius collurio
AAAAAAAAATAAAAGCATGCAATACAGACCCTGATTTGTGAGCACATATGGCTGCTGCCTTAGAAATTCAATTCAGATGTTGATAACAACAAGTTAAACATAATGTAGATTCCTGGGGAATTATTCCAAATTTTATTTCCAGTCCACTCCATTTAAAGTTTTCAGGAAATTATTTTAAGCATTTTCTTGAAAGCTCTAGTGGCCTATGCAAGAACCCCTATTGTTAACCTAGATGGAAAACACTTTCCTAGCTGGCATTTTACATCGTTTAAAAAAAGAGAAATCTACTGCTGAGAATGACTGAGCTTAAAATTTCAACTGGATTGGTATTGTCCACGGAAGTATTTCCTGGGAACTAATTATCTCCCCATTCCTTCCACTAAAAAACCGAAGAGTCCCAAGGTTTTTCAGCATTTCTTGCAGCACACCATGATTTGCTACAAGGTCAGGCCCTGCTAGGCTGTGTTTGGCAACGTGGGCAGAGGCAAATGTTGCCACGTGCTTCCAGAGTCACATTTTATATCTGTTCCAGTCTGGAAGGAGGGAAAATCCAATTCCAGGCTGCTGGTGCTGTTCAGAGCAGAACAGCTCAGAGGAGCAGGTGGGAGAAGCTGCCTGAGTGGCACAAGGGAGGCAGGGCTGCCCCTCTGCATCTGGGGAGAACATCTGGCTCCAAGAGAAACAGCTGAGGGAGACATCTGGGGAGAACATCTGGCTCCAAGAGAAACAGCGGTGTGAGACATCTGGGGAGAACATCTGGCTCCAAGAGAAACAGCTGAGGAAAACATCTGGGGAGAACATCTGGTTCCAAGAGAAACAGCTGAGGAAAACATCTGGGGAGAACATCTGGCTCCAAGAGAAACAGCTGTGGGAGACATCTGGGGAGAACATCTGGTTCCAAGAGAAACAGCTGAGGAAAACATCTGGGGAGAACATCTGGTTCTAAGAGAAACAGCTGAGGGAAACATCTGGGGAGAACATCTGGCTCCAAGAGAAACAGCTGAGGGAGACATCTGGGGAGAACATCTGGCTCCAAGAGAAACAGCTGAGGGAAACATCTGGGGAGAACATCTGGCTCCAAGAGAGACAGCTGAGGGAGAATGGAGAAAAGAACTGCACCAGATGAGCCGCTCTCAACCTCCCCCACTCTGTGATTCCAGGGTAGCTCAAGCTCAAGATTATTTCTTCCCAATTTCACATGTGTAAACTTGTTGTAGGTGACTCAGGAGCTGCATTATGTAAGTTATTGATCTGGGGTCTATCAGCTGCTAAAAATTCCTGTCTGCCAGTGGTGTGTGAGAAAATCTACTCAGGCATCACAGCTGGATGACACTGTCCCAGCTGAGCACAGCTGACCTGGCTCTTAATTAACATTCCCAGTTTCTATTCATTTCATCATATCCTGCCCCGATGGTGATATCACACTGGAGCAACAGTGACCCAATTCAAAGGGACACTGCCCAGGCAGTTTCAGTCCTGTTCCATTAATCACAGACATTTTCTGTAGCTGCCATCCCCTGGCAGCTGTACTGGGATTCTGCTTCTCAAATCCCTTCTGCCCCCATTCCCACCCTCTTCTTCCCTTTCCTACCCCTGCAGTCAGCCAGGAAAAGGCAGAGATGTTCAGCAGAGGGGATTTTTTAGGCTTTCCTCCCATTTTTTCCACTGTCTGTTTACAGGCTGGGTTCTTATTCTGGGGTCTCTGAGTGCTGAATGCTCTGGTTTGTCGCTTCAGTGCCATCTCCTCAACTCCAAAATAAACCAAAGAGTTCATCATTTCCTCCTAAATTCTTGAGTTTATTCTGGAAACGTAAAAGAAAGAATCTGAACTAAGCCCGAGCCCCTTCTGCTCACTGAGAATGAAATCCTGATATTAAATATTGGCTTACAAAAGACTGCCATGTTCATCAGCACAGTTCCTCTGCAAGTAACATGAAGATAAAACAGAATTATAAATGTCCATGTAACTTCTGTCTGCACAGTGCTTTCCTGTCACAAACATTTAGGAACACTTCGCCCCTCACAAAACCAGAATTAAACAGCTCTGGGCCCTGCTGCATCAGAGTGTGAACTGCTTCACACCAGCTTTTAGAATCAATTATTTTGGTGTAAAATTCCATAAAAGATGTGAACATTGTTCTTCCATTCTTTAAATGGCTTTTAATGTTATTTCCATGGAAACCATTGACAAGCACATGCCCGATGTTTGTGGGTTCAAGCATCATCCAGGAACTCCAAATCCCAAGGCTGCCTCACTAAGCTGAATTCCCAGCAATTGATAACACTGATGTTTATTTATTTCACAAGCCAGCAGAAAGCAGAGCTGCTTAACCCAGAGAAGTTTAAAGCAGACAATGTCCATATCAGGCCTTTTTCTTCAGTAAAGAGAACTGTCTTTGCCTGCAGAACTGTCAGAGGGGGCTGAAGGCTTCTCAAACAGCCAAAATTGGGGTTTGTAGCCCTAAAATGAGGAATTCTTTCTTTTCGGGCCAGCAACATTCATTCCCACACTGGTAGCAGCAGAACTTCTCCCAAACCAAAGTCTCTTGGTTAGCTGTGGTGAATGTCACATCCCTTAAACACCTGATTATTCCACAAACAACTCAGAATAAAGCAGGTAGCACCAGAGAAAGCTGAGGGTTTCTGGTTATCAGCAAAACCCTCGGTTTTTCAAGGGTTTAATACATCTGACACCCAATTAGAAGCAAAATATTCTCCCAATTTATCATTTTTCTTAATTATCTCGAAAGCATTTCCAGAAGGCAAGTGACCAATTAGTCTGTGGGGTGAAAGACCTCAGAAACCCCTTGGGGTTTCCACAGGACTGGATCTGCTGTTGTGGCAGACCAGTAATTAAGGCACAGCTCACTCTGATTTACATCCAGTTTATAATTGCAGCACTGTTCATGTCACTGAGCTGCATCCAGCCAAACCCAGAGTGTTTTAATGTGCAGGTTTTTTAGGAGCTTTTGGAATCAGGTTATTTTTAAAAACTCATCCAGGCTTCTGGAAAAAGAAGATCTGGTCACAGACATCTTTTCTTCTAACAATCCCCTTCCAGTTTTTCTGGTATTTTTTTAAACTTTGAATGCTTATTAACCTTTGTACAACATTCAAGATCCTTAAAGATTTCAAATTTTCAGCTGTCCTTTTTGATTTCCCTTTTAAATTCACATTGCTCTGTCCTCTTGCTGTTCTCTCCCATTTCACCAATTCTGGGGTCACAACAGTGTAATTAAGAATTTGCTTCAGCAAGCTCAAGTGAGAACTAGTTTGTGACAAGCCAATAAAATTGCTAAATGCATCAATAATAAGTGAATTCTCATACACCATCCATAGGACAACAAATAATGAAGAATGTATCTCTTGTTATTAATAAGAAATAACGAATAATGGGATATTGGGAAGGAATTCCCCCTGTGAGAGTGGGCAGGCCCTGGCACAGGGTGCCCAGAGCAGCTGTGGCTGCCCCTGGATCCCTGGCAGTGTCCAAGGCCAGGCTGGACATTGGGGCTGGGAGCAGCCTGGGACAGTGGGAGGTGTCCCTGCCATGGCAGGGGTGGGATGGGATGGGATTTAGGGTCCCTTAGAGCCCAAACCAATCCCTGATTCTCTGAGGCAATTCCATGACATTCCCAGCACATCTGCTCCTCCTTGGCGGAGGCTCCAGGCTGAGCCCAAGCAGGTCGAGCTCACATCAGCAGAATGTGCTTTAGGCCTTCCCAACAAGCAAGAGCCCCCTCTCTGGTCTGTGCAGACACAGCTGAGGCACAGCCAGCCGTGCCCCCAATGAGCACTGGCCAGTGAGGGCTGGCTGGGGGCCCAGCCACATCCCCTGAGAGACCCCCAAGGCCTCTGCTCCATCCCTGCTCCAGGGATGCACCACGGCTACTGAAGTAACCCCACTCCGTTTAAAACTGAGCAATGAGTCATGAATGCACCTCCCAAGGCAGCTCCCAAACAAGCCCAGCTGTGAAAAGCCAGCAGTGCCATCCATTGACTGAAGGATGTATGGCATGTGCCTGGCAGGGAGAACTAGCCATCAGCAGGCAGGGAATAGCCCTGCACTCTGCCTTCCTGCAGGTGGTTTGGCAAAGTCCTCCTGTGCTGGAGTCTGGTCCCAACCAAGTTCCTGCAATGCCTGTTCTCAAGGTGCCAGGCTTGGTAAAGGATTTCACTGATACAGACAGAACAGCTCTGCTCACACCCATTGTGAGGGATGGGTGCCTGTGCCAGTGTCACACAGAGAACACAGCAAGTCATGGGGTGGCCACACTCCCAGAGCCACAGAACAGGCTCTTTCCTCCTCCTCAGTACATTTAATAAGCACCACCATAAAGCAAGATCAGAACCAGGCACTCAGGGCACTATAACACAGCTGGTAGTAGGGCATCACATGCCCAGAGCCCCAGAAAAGGCTCCTTATTTTATAAGATCTCAAAGCTGACAACCTCAGAAGCAATGACTCTATTTATAATGGTTCTACTTCACCAATTCACTCTTGAAAATATGACATAAACCTTTTATAAAGGATAGGTTATATGCTTTAAAAAATGTTCCCCATTGTTAAATGTTAGAGAGATCAGCAGACCAAAAAGCTGCTTATAGCTGTGGCTGCAATGCACATTGTTCCCTGGCTATGGGCTCATTATATGCTCACACCTATGAAATGCCTGTATAGATGCAATATATTATCACTACTTAAAGTTTGGTCAATTCAAGTAATTACAATTTTTGGTGTATCTCAAATTCTGGCTGAAAAGAAGAGCAGAAGCAGACACCAAATGAAGGCCCCTCTCCTGCTGGTCTCAGGATACTTAGAATCAGAGAAATAGGGAATGGTTTGGGTTGGAAATGAACTTAAAAACCATCCCTGCCATGGCAGGGACACCTCCCACTGTCCCAAGGTGCTCCAAGCCCCAATGTCCAACCTGGCCTTGGACACTGCCAGGGATCCAGGGGCAGCCACAGCTGCTCTGGGCACCCTGTGCCAGGGCCTGCCCACCCTCCCAGGGAGGAATTCCTGCCCAATATCCCATCTAACCCTGCCCTCTGTCAGATGCCAGAACAGAGATAAGGTACAAGCATGGGGACCTCCCCTTCTGCAAAACACTCCCGCTGTTTGTTCCCCCAAGTGTAGAACTGGCAGGATTTGAGGAGCCCTGGGTCCCTTTCTCCTGCTTTAGGGAAGTTCACAGGTGGATTTTCCTTATGGCCAGCCCCACCAGGAGCTGTTCTGCAAAGCAAAGGTGTCTGTCCCAGAGGCCCAGGCACAGCCCCTGCTGGGAGAGCAGAGTGTGAGTCACTGCCCCAGCACAGCCACCTGCAAGGTGTGGCAACAATTTCCAGTAACCTCGGACAAACAGGGGCTAATCACCGTGCCCAGTAATTCACAGCAGCCTTTTTGAGAAGGCTGAGATTGAATATTGCATTGCACTGAACCGTTTGACCAGAATCTCATTATGGCATTATGCAGTGAGAGGTGGAAAAGAGGGGATCTGGCCTTGGCTGTTACTTGTTCCATCTAAATGGACTGATAATTGGCTTTAGAGAAATATTGGTGAAGAGCAAAGGGCAGGAAAATCTGCCCTTGGGAATGTGAGTTATGGGCTGCTACAAGAGGATGTTATCAACTATTTACACAGCTTTTAAGCCTGAAGGGGGAGAGGACAACTGGCTTTTATACTGTGAAAACAATTTGAAATTGCTGAACATTTAGAAAAACATAAAACCACTGGACTGGCTTGAGTTGGAGGGGACTTTCAAGATCATCCAGTTCTCCCCCCTGCCATGGGCAGGGACACCTCCCACTATCCCAGGGTGCTCCAAGCCCCATCCAACCAGGCCTGGGACAATCTGTTCCCTAATTGCCTGGAACATCTCTTGCCTAATTTTCTTAAGTTCTCATGAAGCTAAATTAGCATCAGCAGTGAGAGGCATCAAAATTAAATCTAAATAAGAAGTTTTTAAATCTAAAGAAGAATCTCTGTGCAAATTTGAAAGTCCATGGGAATCAGATGAGGTGTGAAACACCTTGAGGAGGCAAAGCAGTTTAAACACTCAGCTTCCAAATTTGGCCCCATCATTTTGCACTTTGCAAAATACCACTTTGCCCATTTTAGTGGCAGCAGATGTTAAACAGGACCCAGCAAACAGCATCATTTGTGTGCCTCTCCATGATTAGTATTCAGCACAAGACACTGCACTTTTGCTGGGCTGCTCGACTTCATCTGGTTTGGAAGTTTGGAAGCTCTTTTCCAGAGGTGCAGGTCTAGAGCAGACACCTCTCCTCAGAGTGGGCTGCACTGAATGATAAACAAATAACCATCAAAAATCATCTCCAAATGCCAAACCCCAGGTACTGAGTGACTGTTTGCACTTCACTGCAACATAAATATCAATCTAAGGGTAGAAGATGATCAATTCTTCACAGACATGAGTTATGGAAACTTTGCTGGGTAAAAAAAATATGAGTTATATGTCAAAGTCTGTATTCCAATGGGGAATGGGTCCATGACAAACACATCTCACAGAACCAACAGTGGGTACAACAATTATTGTTCCTCCAGTGTAACCCAGGTGAATGGTTACACCAAGGAGAGAGCTACCAGTGCTTCTGTGAAGGGAGTTTTGTGTGTCCTCAGTGCTCCTGGAGACAGGGCAAAAGCCATGTTTGGACATGGAGCTGAGCCACCCCGCTAGGGTGACACTCAGGGGGTGCCAAGGAAGAGGCTTCTGCTGCCACCCCCTGCAGTTCAGCTGCTCTGTGAGAAAATAACCTCCCTGCTTTGCTGGGGCTATCAATCCCACACCTGGCAGGATGTGATTTGCACCCACACACATCCACAAGGCTGCACATCACACCGGCCAAATGGAAAAACATCTCATCAGAGGATCACTGAGGAGGATCTTGTGGAGAGGAGAATTAATGCTGCTGGCTTGGGTCAACCAAGGGACGAAGATGCCAAAAGAATTCTGCTTCCTCCATGGGGAAGGGAGTGAGTCCCACTGCTCAGCAGCACCAGTCTGCTCCCTCACACACATGCACAGGGAGGCAGCAGCAGAGCCCATCAACACGAGCAATGTGGATGTTCTCACTTCTATTTCCTTCTGTTTCTACTTTACACCCATTTTTGCCCATCCAGTCTAAGGGGTTAAAGAGTAAGACCTGCTGAATAGGGGAGATTCACCTTTGTGCAGAGGCTCCCACAAGTCATCACATAAATTGCCTCATTAAGTGGGATTTGGGCTGAGGCCACAGTTCCCCTTGCTTGGATAGCCATGGGTTCCCACACTTCTCCAGGACAGGCTCACACAGCCCCATTCTTCAAGGATTTCCAGGTAAATTAAACAAGTAATTTCTTCTTTGCTGTCCTGTTTAGAAATTTTTCTTGTCCTGAAGTCCTCTCAAAGATGAAAATACCTGGGCTGGCTTTCCTTGGATTTAGCAATCCTAGCACTGAGGTCTTCTCCTATTTAAAGAGAAGATACCAAGATTTAATGACTTTCTACTGGTTTTGCTTGAGTAGAAAGGTGTCCCTGAAAGCTGATTGTATGTACTCGAAGATTTGTGACACAGAACTTCCCTAATAAATATGTTTATCATTTGTGTATGGATACTCCTTTCCTTGTATCATTTTAAGTCTTACTCAACGTATCAGTTAGCCCCATTATCTCATCTTCATGATTCAAACAGTCTTTGAACATGATGTGAAAAAGCCAGTGTACTAAAGAACAGGGCCACTTAAAAGCAGTTCACATGCCATGCCCTTAATTTACTATAATATGAAAAAAATTACTTTTGGTTCTGTTCTAAATGAAAGTCATGATCAGTTGCCAGCTCCTCTCATTGCATTTATATGCATGACATTCCTACATCTGTAATGATGCTAAATGACACAGCTTCCAGCACGGAGAAGAAATTGCCTCCCACTCTCACACAGGAACCAATTCCTACACGTCCATTAGAAGGCATTAAATTTTGGTACCTGCACATTCACAATCCCTGAATTATTTGCAGATTAAATGATTTGCAAAACGTGTAATGAATCTGCTCTCATGCAATTTAGAAAACTTGGCAGACTTCTAAGATTTCTTCATCATCAAAACATCCTTGTAGATTGGCTAAGACATTCTCACAAGCTGTTACTGAATTACTGATCACATTTATGCCCACAAACTGATTAAACTCCCAAACCAGCTCACTGCAAAGCCCCACAGGCACAGGGGTTGTATTTAGCTTGGACTCTCAGCAAACTGGAGATGGAACAACTCTGCATCCTGGATTTCTGGTTACAGAAATTGCACATCAGAGCACACTTCAGTTTTGTCACTGTTCCTACAGCACTGTCAAACCAAGAGAGATTTTGACTTCAGAAAGTCAAATTATGGAAGGGGAATTGTTATCTAAGAGCTTTATAATAGATACCTTGATAAAGAGTACCCCCTATGTTACTACATTATACCCACTCTGATAAAAACATGACAAACCTTTCTGACAAATTACAGAGAATGGTCATTATGGAAAAATCTTTGCCTCACAGGAATTCAAATGCATCTCCTGGTGACATTATACCTACTGCCTCTTCAATAGCTCTCAGCTCAATTCCCAGCTTTGCTCTTACAGATGATAAACAGTGACTGCAATAACACAAATAACACAAAACCAGAGCAGCACTCTCTGGCTGTTGGAAAATTGCAAATGGAAAATAAGAGTAAATATAGATAGAGACAGGCTGAGAGATGGAACAGGGGTTCAGACCGAGCACAAATAAATGCAGTGGATAAAGTGCATTAATAATTTAGGTTTATTTTTAAATAACACATCCCTGAGCCATCTGGATTTGGGGTTCACATCTCCACACCCCACACTTTTGTTTCAGGACTGCAGAAAACACTGTTGAGATCTGTGTATTTTTTAGCATTTTGTAGCACCCCTTTTTTCAGTTTATCTTATATTTAGTGCAGACACCCAAACATTTTGAGATGTGTTTGTAAACATGTGTGTCTGTGCAGAAGCATTTTCTTGAGCTGCTTCTGAAAGCTGTACCTTGTCCCCTTTGTCTTACAATGAGCAAGACAGAGCTAATGTCTTTTTCCCTGCACTTATAAACCATCTTCACATTAAGCTGTCTCCAGCCCGGGTGTTTGCTCCTTTTTCACTGAGCATATATCACAGGGTGTTTATCATATTCTTCCTTCCTACTTCCAAGCAAACCCTCCCACTGAGCTTCAGAGGCAGCAGACAGCCAGGCTGTGCAGATACAACTGCCAGCCCTAATGCTTTCATGCCTCATTAAGTGGCCTCCTGCTCTTTTCTGCACTTGCCCAGGATTTTTGGATGTCCAGCAGCAGCAACACATCTGTCACAGGAGAGCAGCTCCGTGGTCCCTGTCCCACAATGGCTCTGATGGATCTGCCAGACAAACACAGGGAAGTGCCCAGTGTCCTGTGCAGAGCCCAGAGCTGCCACTAACATCTCCTTAACTCCTGGGATTTTTGTATTATTCAGAAAGAGAAAGGACAAAACTGCAGTGTGCTCTGTTCAGAGCAGTGCCATGCCAATGTCATGTCTGCTCTGGTGTGCAGGTGTGTGTCACAGAACACACATAGCACATATTCCTGCTTCGGAGCAGGAATGAGCACAAATTGTGTTCTGAGAAACCATTCTTCTCCAAAGCATTCAGAGAGGGGCTGGATTTATGAAGCAAGAACTAAAGGCAGTGTAAAGCCCTGGAACTGGCAGTGCTGTTAAGACAGAACAGACCATTTCAATGCAAGCAAAGCTCTCTCCTTCTCTTCCCCTGAGATCCTCCTTGAAACCCATCTGTTCTGTGGTGCCTCGCACTTAACAACAGCCACCCTCCAGCCCTGCACCACCCTGAGCTGTCCTGTGCAGCTCCACTTTGTGCTCCTCAACTGCAAATTCTTCCCGAGGGAACCCATCCTATTTATCCGACACAGCTCTCCCATTGTCCTCAGCCCTGTGTGCTCACATGGCTGCAGAAACACAGCCATGAAGAGAAAAGGCTTTGCAGCGGGGAGAGGGTGGGATTTTATTGCTGGGGCTCAGCATTGGGATGCAGTTACAGGGATATTCACCCTTCACCCTGCCATGAGCAGCCGTGTCTGGGATGGCACAGAGCCATTTCGGAAAAATGCAGCTTAAAAACCCTTGTGGTGACAGTTATGAGGGCACCCTCTGACTGTGTGCCAACAGCTCCCAGCTGTGCGGGGCTGTCACACACTGGATGGATGGGATGGCATCCAGAGGGATCTGGAAAAGAGGTGGGACTGTGTGAACCTCATGAAGTTCAGCAAGGCCAAGTGCAAGGTGCTGCACTCGTGCCAGGACCCAGGGAACAGCTGGAGCTGTGCCAGGGCAGGGTCAGGTTGGATATTGGTGTTATAAATATATCAGTGTTGGCTTTGTCGCATATTAAAAAATTGTACCTAAGTTTTATAATGATATAGAATGTCTACGGTTTAAGTAGTCAATTTAGAAAAGGTAAGTAGAAAAAGTCCTCACATTCCTAGATTATCTTAACAGAGAAGAAGAAAAACCCGAAACCGGAGAGAAGAATTTATGGAAGAAAAGCAGGCACTCAGGAGCCAAAGAAGACTGTAAATCTGATGCAAAGATATACAGAAACTTCAAGGAATTGATGAATAATGCCTGACTGTGATGAATATGCAATCAGAGATGTGTTCTTAAAGGCTATCCTTTGGATGTAGAGGGGTGCTTGTGGTCCTTCACCAGGAGCACCCGGCCACATAATAACTTTTTGTGGTCGTCTCCCCATTTGTCCTATTTCATTTTATTAAACTTTTCTTAAATTTCGTAAGTGGACCTCGTTTTTCACATTGGGAAACGATCTTCCCCCAGAGGGTGCTGGGCACTGCCCAGGCTCCCCAGGGAATGGGCACAGCCCCGAGGCTGCCAGAGCTCCAGGAGCGATGGGGCAGCGCTGCCAGGGATGCCCAGGCTGGGGTTGTTGGGGGGTGAATTTCCCCTCTCTCCTTTTAGAAGCCCTTCCTCCGTGCTCCATCACTCCAGTTCCTGAGGAAGAACCCTACTCGTTTGCTGGGGCTTGCTGGGCTGTCCTGTGCTCAACATGACTCTGGTGGGTCTCTTCCAGCCCAGAACATTCTTGGGACCATTCACAACTGCCTAGAGTGACATGATAATAGGGATAAAACTGCAAAATGAAAGAGAGAAGGATTAGACTGGATACTAGGACGAAACTCTTGGCTGTGAGACCCTAGCACAGGTCACCCACAGCAGCTGTGGCTGCCGCATCCCTGGAAGTCCCCAAGACCACGCAGGACAGAGCTCCAAGAACCCCCACCTCACGACCGGCAACGCTGCGGCTTTAAGGAGGCGGTCGGGCCGTGTGCCCGGCCCATCATGTGCTGTCGGGAGGCCGGGCCGCCCCGCTGCCGTGTGCCGGCGGTGCCGCCATGTATCGCCTGTGCCGCCTGTCCCCGCTGTCCCCGGCGCTGTCCCCGGCGCTGTCCCCGCTGTCCCCGGCGCTGTCCCCGCTGTCCCCGCTGCTGTCCCCCGTTCCCCCGCTCCGCGCCCCCCGCCCCGCCTGGGCCGCGCTCCCGCCGGGGCCGGGCCCGCGCCGCGCCGCCGCCAAGGTACGTGTGAGGGCTGAGGGGCCGCCTGCCGCGGGCCGCCGGATCCCCCGCCTAAAAGTGTTCCTTTGCAGGTGTCTCTTAAGCTTTTTGGAGGTGTCTTCACCTCCACCCCCTCTCGTCCCCATGGGATCGTTAAAAAATCGTGTTTATCCCGGGTTTCTGTGGGAGCTGCTCTGCACCTGCTGGTGGTCGCGTTGTCAGTGTGAACTTTCCAGGATGCCTTGTCTACAGTTTAATTTCTACAGCTTAATTTGTGGTGTGATTTCTGCATCACGGGGTGTTTTAGATAAGTTTTCATGCTTTAAATCGCATGAATGATGGGAATAAAATCGGCTTTTTAGCTGAAATATTGTAGCAGAATGACATGGAAATAAGCAGCAGCTTTACTTGCTAAGCTGTACATTATTCTGTACGTGACTGCCCTGGGTACTCCAAATAACATCTGTTGAAGTGGTTCTTTTTTATCATTTTGCTTCAATACCGTTCCTGGTGTGTGAGCCTGGGAACACGGGTGAATTGGAATGGACGTGGAAGATCAGAACAAGCAGGTTTTCAGTCCTTGTGATCCATCCATAAGACCCAGAGTTCATGAGCCACAAAAGAAAAATCTAAAAGTATCCATCATGCTTGAAAAAATTAGATACAATAATCAGGAAATGTTTTATTCCTGTCAGTATTTCTTGTCTGGCGAGCATGGGGGGTTTCCAAAGGCTGCCTCATTGCTACCACTGTAGCTGACCTCCATTGATATCTTTTCAGATTGCTTTGGCATATGGTTTAGTATGAAGTTCTGCACTTGAAATGTACCCAAATAAAAAATCTATCAATGATTTCTATTGCGACAAACATTTTCAGTGCAGCTGACACCAGCCCTGGCATGTCCCTGCAGTTGTCTACCCTGGCAACAGAGTAGCTTGTTGCTTGTCATCGCTTGCAGTTCCCAGTTCTTCCTTTTATTAGCTCACCCATTAAGGGTGATTTATAGGAATTTAAACGTTGGATCTCTTCCATCAGGGAGCTGTTATTAAGTGGTACCGGGTGGGCTTCCCGTGCCACTGGCTGCTTAGCCCTGGAACAAAAAGCTGTGCTCAGGGAGTCACTGGGTAAAGCTGAGCAGTGGGTGGAAGCAAACAGCTCTGGCACCTCAGTCTCCTGTCTCAAGCAGCTGTGTGGGTGTGCCTTAGCACACATTTGGATCAAATAAATTGGTTTTAATTATGAAACTTGAATTGTATAAGGATTTATGCCCAGCTCAGTGCATCCCTTTGACAGGAATAGCTGGGAGAAGGGAGCTTGCCTGGGCTCTGCCTGATGTGGAAGAGCAGAAGTGAGTTACTGTCTTCCCAAATCACTCTGTGCAAGACACTTCTTTCATTATTTTATACTGGCTCAGCTAACTGGAATATGATCTTGTGCTTAATGCTAATAAATACTTTTATTTGTTTTCTTTTTAGGATGCACGTGAACCCCTCAAAAAGACAGCCACTGATCCCAGTGCTGAAAACAAGAAACTCAACAAATCCCAGCAGCTGAAACAAGTTTTTAAAGAATATGGTGCTGTAGGGGTTTCCTTCCATGTTGGAATTTCATTAGTATCTCTGGGAATCTTCTACTTGGCTGTGTCAAGGTGAGGTTTGTACAGCTGTCTGCCACCTCTGGGTAATGATAAAAGAAAAATGCATTTACCATTGTGCTTATCTCTAGCAGGGGACAGGCACCTTATGCCTGTTAGATCTGTAGTCACTTCCTGAATTTTGAGTATGGATGGGTCCATAAATGGACCTGATGTCCCATCAGGCATGAGACAAGAAAGTTGTGCAAAGTCTTTTTGCCCAGGTTCATCAGCAGTGAAAACAGCAGACACAGCACCAGCATAGCTGACTGGGCAGAGAATGTATTTGTTCCACAGATATCTTTTGTTCTTGCTTGGCCTGGAGAGATAGAGCCATGCAAAAGTGCTGGGGCTTGGAGATAAACTTTTTTTTTCTGGGTGTTGAACAGAGTTTGTGCAGTGGAACTGCAGAAAACAACAGCCACTAGAACAGAATTACAGTGAAAATGTAACAGAACTGCACGGGAGTCAGGTGGGGAATTCTGTGTGTGGCTTTGTGGGAATGTTACATGAGGTGTTCCAGCTGAGGAGACAGGGGAATGTGTTGTTTCTCCAAAAGTTCCCTGCTGCTTATTCCTGACTCCAGTGGGGAATATGTGAATGCCTGATTTCTCCTGTTCACTTCATGGTGGCACAGGGTGACAACATTTTTTTCCTTAAGGTATGGTTGAATCCCTGATGAAATCTGCTCTGTCTGTATTAATGAATTTGGTGGATAATGCTCATTTGAGATCTGTAACACTTCCTTCACTTGCTAGATTTTACATAATTTGTCATTTTAACAGCTTTGTACTCCTGTGTTGGAACACTAAGCCTAAGAATTACCTCATTTGGTTTGCATTGGTCTGTGCTTAGGTGATAAATTTCCCCAAGACACAGAATAGAGTTTCACATAAAATTTGGGAAGATGAACTCCCAACACAAATTCACAGTAACTTTTTGAGAATCACTATGCAGACAAATCCCATCTCTAAAGGCTGAGTTGGAAGCACGATCCATTAAATTCCCTGAACAAAAACCAAGCACTTTTTGACCTCAAACTAAATCACTCCTCCCTCTCTCCGCAGCGGCGTGGACATGAACGCCGTTCTGTTCAAGCTGGGCTTCAGTGAGGCCTCTCTGCAGTCCCAGATGGCAGCTGGCACCAGCACCTTCCTGCTGGCCTATGCTGTGCACAAGCTCTTTGCCCCCGTGCGCATCAGCATCACCGTGGTGTCCGTGCCCTTCATCGTCCGCTACTGCCGCAAGGTCGGCTTCTTCAAACCCCCTGCCTCCAACCCCTGAGCCCTGCCTGCCTTCGGGGCTTCCAGCGCTCCACAGCCACGCAGCTCTTCAGGTGCAAAGTTTGAAGGGCTTTTTTGGGTTCAGGTTGATCTCAGCTTGCATTTTTAACTTGTTCTTTCAGGTAAATGTGAGAAGTGCTGTCCTTGTCTCTCTCCCCTTTTGCTGCTTGTTCTCTCTGTTCAGATGGGATCTGGTTTGCACTTCAAGTGGGAATATGAATGCTTGACAATGAGCATAGTTCTGGCTCTTTATAATTCAGCTTTTTGAACCTTCTTTTTTTTCCTTTTCAAAACAGAATCACAGCACTCCTTTATTACTGTGTAGCTGAGAAACAGTGAGATTCGCTTTCCAGGAGAATAAACATCTCAGTCCAGGGGTAGTTCTCTTGATAAGGGTATATATTGGAATCTAAAGTGGCAGGTGGGTGTTTCTTTTGTTAGAAGAGGCTTTTATGGTAGCCTCTCTTGCAGTACAACACAGGCACCAAACTTGCTCAAGTAGGAATACCCATATGATGGACCATTGCACAGTCATTATTGGTTTAGTCACAAGTAGGGAATGCACTGTTCTGAAACTATGGGTAGTGCTTCCATAGTCCCAGATTTTATTGTTTGAAAATGTGCTGGCTAGGAGCCTGCCTTAGTAAAGTCCTTTTTTTTTTTTCCTAATGTCTCTGGACTCAGAAGAAATCCTGAGTCTCTTGCAGTCACTGTAACCAGAATTACCTATGTGAACAGACTCCAAAGAGCAGCAAGGCAGAGATAAGCGGGTGGAGGTTTAACATTTTGAGATCTGGCTTTGTACTGGAAACACTTTTTTTTTAATCTTTAAGCCCAGCAGCTTTCTCCTCCTGTGGGAAAAACTCAAATCAGCAGCTGAAGTCCAAACATTCCAATGTGCAGCTTCCCAGGAAGAATTCCTGTACTTTGGGTAGAGACTGGGGAATGTAGCAATGAGGGGGTTTTACCTTTCCTTAAGGGGACACTGTTGTGTTAGAATGTAGTCACATTTGTGGACATCCACATTCCAGGTAACCCAGAGACTGATCCCAAAACAGATATAAATCAGTGTAACACTGGGCTGAGCCTGGGCTTTGGGCTCAGGCCTGTGCTGCTGTGAGTTTGAGCCAGCTCTGGGGGTGTTTGGGACCTGCACTCTGCTCTTTTCACATGATCTTTGTGCTTGCACTTCCCCCAAGGTGGCTCTGACATATCTGTTCATACACAACTCTGACAAAGTAAAACAGCCTGATGCCTTGGATTTTTGCTAAAATTTAGTGAATAGAGGGGAAGGAATTGTGGAGTTTTGATGAAAGTTGGCTGAGGGAGGAAAGGAGGAGAAAATAACCTCTTGTTGTAAGCAGCCACTTAGCACCCCTCAGCCAGAACATTAAATTGCACCTTAACTCCTTCTCCCCCCAGAAAGGCCCAGGTTTCCTGTGTACCAAGGATAAGAATTCCTAAATAACTTTGAGGCAGCCTTGTGCACTCCAACTAGAATCATTTCTGAGAAGGATGTTTTGTCTTAAACTGGATAGAGAAGGAATAATTAGAGCTTCTTTTTCAAAATCTTGTGTAAAGCTGAACTCTTTCAAAATAAATGTACCTAAAAGTCAGTAGAAGGCACCAGCACTCAAGTTTTCTTGCTGTAAAGAAACAGCTTCATATAAATTATGACCAGACTTCTGATTAGTTAAGATAAACATGGTTGTATAAACTACTGGCAGTTTTTTAGATGAAGGTTTTTTGCAACATATATTTTAAATTAATTCAAGAGTATATTTTGAATTCTGGAATCCTTACTTGTAGAAGGATCATTTTTTAAAATTGTTTGTAAAATAGCAAAGTCTTATGGTGAAAAAACAATAAATTGCTTTCTTTTAGTTTACTTGAAGCGTTTTACTGGAAAAGAGTTGGTCTCTTCATTTTGGTGACAAGAATGTCTTAAAACATCTGGTGGTGTTTTAATTTAAAGACATTTAAAGAATGTCTTAAAACATCTGGTGGTGTTACTTCCCATTACACAACATCTCAAAGTACTTCTGAGAGAAAGGGCTGGAAAATATCAGATGGGAGATCTTGGAATAAATTCATTGGATAAAGGACAGAGCAGGCCAAGCTCTCAATAAACCAACCAGGTTAAGTACTAACACATTTGGTACTTACCTTGTAATCCTAAATTGGGATTGTGGAATAGTAAATGAGTGTGTGGCACCAGCACTTTGACAGGTGGGAATTGTACCAGGAGTAGTTCAGCTGTGCTGGAGCCAACCAGTGCCACAAGGAACCTCACCCTGCTGGGTGCAGTACAAGAAGTCTTTATTTTACAAATTGAGTGCCCACATTTAAAACTAGAGACAAAACCAACTGCCACATCATTTTTAGAACACTTGAAAGACATTCACCTCGCTCAGTTTCAGGTTACACCACAGGTAGAACACCCTGAGCAGCCCAGGGAGAGAGGAGCAGGCATCTCCAGGATATTGCACTGTTCAATAAGCCACAATAACAGCTTCTCTTGGTGGAACAACGAATCATTTTCAGCATAGACCACAGCACAAGAGCCTGCACCAGCTTCATACGTACATCAACAAACCTGGCCCCCATGGAACTGGATTTCAAGTACATTAAATATTCCCCAAGCTCCAGCTAGAAGTCAAATAATTGGATGCTGCAATTCGAGTGTAAGACATCAGCCAAGCAAGGATTTGCATCCCAATTGTCACTAGATTCCAAGACCTGCTTTTCCTATTGTAAGCATTACAGTAGTCACAGTACAAGGCTCCTCTTGGTGGTCCCACAAGTCACCTTCCTAAAACTATGTTTTGGTTGGGCCAGCACCATCACTCTTCCTGCTGCTGGGAATCTTGGTAGAGTTTGCTGTGATCCAGGGATGGAGAAGGACATCCTTCAGGGACAGGCGATGGAAGGGGTTGTGCTTCAGGAGCTTGGAAATTAAATCCCTTGCACCTTCTGTTACAAATGGAGGAAACTTGAATTCCACCTAAGGAGAAAGGACATTAAAAATTACACAAAATTTCTTTAGCAATAACCAAAGTATAGAACTAAAGGGCTCTAACTCAACCTCCAAGTTACACCTTGAAAGCTGTGCCAGCCTTGCAGGCTGTGCACTTTCTGCCTATTGAGATGAGACCAAGTCTTTGCATCATAATCCTGAACAAGCTTCTCACAGGTTGTAGAAGTATTTGTGTATTATTGTGGTTTTTTTCTTCATGCTTCAAACTTAACCCTTTCTAGAACTAAAAGCACAACCAAGATAAGCACTGGCACTTACCCTAGAAATAGCTCTGTAGGTTTCCTGATAGGTTGCTGCTTCAAAAGGTGGTTTCCCTACAAGGAATTCATAGCACAGAACTCCAAGGCTCCAGATATCCACCTTTTCATCATGTGTTCTTCCCTCAATCATTTCAGGAGGCAGGTAGTCAAGTGTCCCACAGAGAGTTGCTCTCCTGAAGAAAAGTCCAAGTTAATCATTGATGGAGATAATTACAGGATCTATCTCAAGAGCCAGATAAAGACTAATGCTGGCAATCATCTGCACCCCAGTGCACCCACCTGAATGGACTCAGCACAACAGCTGGGAAAGAAAAGCCAGCAAGACATTTTCTACTTCTCCTGACAGTATCCCAGTCCCTGCAACTAGTCTTAGCTCCTTTCTTCACGCCTTCAACTTGCTAGAACAAATCTGTTCCTCCCTTGTCAGGTGCAATTTCACACTAAGAAATGCCCAAATTGCCAGTGTAATGTTTGAGTCCAAGTGCTGGTTTGTCATCTCGGGGACCATGGTAACAACCCTACACCAACCTTCATCTCTTTCAGGATCAGCAAGGTTTGACCTAAAAATCAGGATAATGACACTCCCACACCAGCTGACTGTTAAGACCTCTGTTGTAGCAGCATTTTTCCCCAGTATTTTAAGAATGTACCTCCCTTCCCCAGCTGTGACACAAAAACTAACACTGACTACAGGAATTCACTGCACAAGAGACTGAATTCTCACCTAGAAGATGGAGCATGCACAGACCACCCAAAGTCAGCAATTTTTAACTCGCCATTTGATCCAAGCAGCAAGTTCTCTGGCTTGATGTCTCTGTGGATCACACTCTTGGAGTGACAGTATGAGAGGGCATCTGCAAGTTCTGTGATGTACTGGGTGCAGAAAGAACAATCTTTAAGCCACAATGGCATTGTCACCTGAGTTTATCTGGCTGCAGCACAGCCTTTTTGAGGTGTAATTATAATTTTAAGTTAAAGCAATCATTCCTTAAACCTTGAAGTATGGCAATACAGACTGTGCCTTGCAATATTAAACAATTCTGAATATAAATTTCTGCACAGCACCAAGTCTTCCCACTTATTCCCTGTCCCTATGCCAGCTAGGGGCTAAGGAATCTCAGTTTCCCCAGCAGAATACAGAACTTGATCTGAAGAGCTGGCTCTATCCTGCAGATATCCCAGATACACAGAGTAAGGGATAGGAAGCTGGAACAACCTACAGTAGCAGTTCTTGGCTCATCAAACTTGGTGAGCTTCTGAAGTTCCCTGTAGACTTCTCCACGAGGTGCATGCTCTAGGATCAGGTAGACTCTTGTCACATCATGGAAGTAGCCATATAATCTGAGAATGTTGGGGTGCCTGCAAAGAGATTTCAATGTTATTCTGAACCAGGTGTTTGTCCAAAGCCTTTCATTTCCCTGTCCTGCTCCCCCCTTTCAAGGCAAGCATGGGAATTTCATCCCACAAGTGTTCCTTCACAACAAGGAAATCTTACCATAAAGGAGAAACCTTATAATCAAGGTTACTTTATTTGGAGGCAAACAAAACAGGGTATTTAGTCACTAAACTTTACCTAAGATGAGACTGTATTTCCACTTCTCTTCGTAGTTGATGTTCTACACCAGCTTCCTCAAGTTGGGTTTTAAAGAGCACTTTCAGGGCAAGAATAAACTTGCTCTGTTTCTCACGTGCCAGGTACACGTGCCCGAATTTTCCTTTCCCCAGAGGACGGCCAATTTCAAAATCATCCAGAGACCATTGCCTTCTGCAAGAGGAAAGTTAAAAGCTGGATAGTTGTGTTGGCTTTGACTCAAATTTACAGTTTGTAACATTCCTGTTCAAAAGATGCTTAGGGCTCTAAACTAGATTTTAGTCTGTAAGAAAACACCAGGAGAATAAAGTAGGCATTGAGATTTTTCAAAAAGAAGTTCTGAAAGCTATTTTCTTTGCTCCTGAAGCTTTTGCAGACACTACACCAACCACACTACTACAAAATGAAACTGTGTTTGCCAAGCTGGGCTCCTTTAGATACTCTTAACCCAGACACATCACTAGGGCATGGCAAAACAATTTAAAGTTGCCATAAACAAATCCAATTTCATCCCACATTAGGCTCCAGCCTCCTGCCCAGATGAGGGAGGCTTTGTTTTCAGGAGTACCTCTCATGACTGGGGCAGCAGCTATCAGTGTTCTCCCGTGGGAAGAGCTACTCTGCATTCAGCAAAGCTCTCTTTAGATTACAGCAAGTCTTTGTTCCTGACAAATTACCAGGTCCAAGGCAGCTTTCCTCATGTTGTGCCTGCAAAGTGTGGAGGTCACCAGGCTCCACAACCAAGGAAACTCCAGCAGGGCTCAGTTATCTAGAATTTAGGCATAAAACTTACTTTTTAGTCTCTTCACTTTTCTTCTTAGCAGGCTCTTCAGTTTTCTTCTTAGCAGGCTCTTCAGTTTTTTGTTCAGAGGTGCTTTCTGCTTCAGGGTTTTTTGCTGTGTAGAAAGAAATAAAAAAGTTTATGAACCAGACCCACAAACAACACAGACACAACATAGAATCAAATCAACCCCTCTGCATCATCTGAAGCAGCTTTTAGAATACATTCAATGGCTTTTTAAGCAACCTATCATAACTGACTGCTAGGAAAGAAATAGAACTGGCAAAATATATTTTTAAAAGCTTTCTGAAAATAGAAATACGTGAATTTTCCTCCCCCCAAAAAAGTATTCTTGTGCATGAACCTTGGAAAAACCTGTAAGGTCTGAGGGCCAATTATATTAACTCCTGGCTGGCTGTTGAGCACCTGGAAGTTTTTAACAGCATATTGGCTCTAAATGGTTAATTTAGAGATAGATTCACAAGGATGGGAGGGGAACCATGTGCTGCTCTTCTGTTGGGGGGCACAACCAAGAACTTCTCTCCACGATTGTTCCCAGCTCAGCAGCAGCTTTAGGGAGCATCCCCAGTGTCACAGCAGCAAACACATGTAAATCCCCCTCAGAATTACCAGGTCCTGCAGCCTGGGGAGGCTTTTCACTACTCTTGCTTGCAGCCTGAGGCCTCACAGGGGCCTGCTGGGGCAGTCGGGGTCGGAGCTGCTGCCCTGTTTGGTTATTGGACAGTTTTTGGGTTGACAGTACAGGTTTTTGGGATTGCACAGGAACTCGCTGGGCAAAGTTTGCAGGACACAGAACACGTTGTGCTGGAGCTCCACTGGGCAGTAACCGGCTCTGGGCTGAAAGCTGGGACACAGGGATACGTTTGGGGCCATCCCCAATGGGATTTGCAACCTTCAAAGAGAAATAATAACATGTTAATTGTACAACAGCACACTAGAATCTTTACAGCCCCATTCAGGATGGGAAAACCACACAAAACACATTAACAGGAACACTGAAAATCATGTATTGATAGATTGATTAAAAGGAAATTTTATTTATGCTGTTCCAAAAACTTACTAGGTCTACTTGATTTTATGTTAAAATATTGAGAAAGCACATGTGTTTCTAAATGGAAAAAATATATAATCAGGGTTATCTTGGGCACTGCTGCACATGTGTATCAATAGTGACACTGACACAGTGCTCGCTTTTAAAACCTGTATCTGAAATAATTTAATTATATGCACTCTTTAAATGATCTTAAGAAATGAGGCTTTCCCCATTTAGTAAGACATACTAATATTAGTAACAGTAAATAAAGAAAGTCAGCTCTGGGCAGTGTTTTGTCCAGGAGAAAGCTACTGAAAGATAAATTACTAATTTGAAACCTGTGTTGAATGTGCGACACGGAGAAAAGCAAAAACCCCCACTCCCTGCAGCGACCAGACCTACAGAATTTTAATGGCTAACTCCCAGGCAGCGAGACCAACGATCCAGTAGAGGAAACTGCTCAGGAAGACGAAAATAAACCGCGTATTTCAGGCCTTTACCTTGGCAGCGCGGCCGAAGTACGCGGCGTGGTTCTCCTTCGTGTTCCTGTCCATAGCGCCCGAGCGGGAGCGGCACGTTCGGCTCTGGCTGCGGGCGAGAGAGCGCCGACGGCGGTCAGGGACCCGAGTACAGGAGCTCTCGGGCCCCTTATCAACTACCACCTTTAATCAATAGCAATCCATTCCCAGCCCCCCT
>JACBWW010000027.1:26891-44026 GCA_020086605.1 Lanius collurio
TGTCCTGTTGAAGGAAGAAGAGCCAGGGCAAGGACACTGGTGTCACTCCTGGCAGCAGGGAGAGAGAGAACTGAGGCAGAAGTTGCTTCTGCTGGGTGCTGATCATGGCTCTGTTGTCTGACCTCAGTTCATGCTGAACCCACTTGTGGCCTCTGCAGCCACCATGTTTCCACTGGGTGTTTCAGAGCAGTTTCACACATTGATTTGCTTTATCTTTCTCCAGGGCAGTTACCAGGTGGCAATGAAAAGTGGGATTGTTTTTTGCACAGAGCACACACCAAATTGTCAGCAAAGAGCTGCAGTTTTGGTGCAGCTTCTCTAGATTTTTCCAGCAGTGTTTTGCTTTGGGCTGTTTATGAAGGTGATGTTTTCTTGCACCAGTTTTCTGCCACTGAAACTGGTTTGTCCTTGAACCAAATAGTTTAGACTTTCGTGAAGACACAGCGATCTGACTTGTTGACATGTAAAGGGCCTTCAAATAGTGAAGGGAACAGACTGTGTGCCTGGTCATGTCAGAAAGGAGCTGCTGTTCATTCATTCTGGCAAGCTTAAAACCTATTTTTCTTATCAAAAACCTGCTCTATTTTCCAACAGCAAGATGTTGAATGTTCTTTGTAGGTCATGATGAATGAGACAGCCCAGCAGAACATGGAGAACCACCCGGTGATCCGGACTCTGTACGATCACGTGGATGAAGTGACGTGTTTGGCTTTCCACCCAACAGAACAGATCCTGGCATCTGGGTCGAGGGACTACACACTTAAATTGTTTGATTATTCAAAACCTTCTGCCAAAAGAGCCTTCAAATATATCCAGGTGAGGTACTGCTCAGAGCAGCCAAAGCTCAGATGTTTGAGTGCTGAGGTGGTGTGAGCTGACCTGTGCCTCTGGTGATCAGGGGTGCAGGGGGACACAGGTACAACATTGGCAGACATTACAGACATCGTGTCTTGAGTTTGTGCATCATGGACACCTGTATTTAAATTAGTGCCAGTCAGCTTTTTGTTCATTAGACCAACTCTAACATAAATAACTTGGAAGTTAATTTAATTACCTTTGTTTTGGAGGAGCTTTTGGAATTAGGTGCTGGTGGGCTGGAGGGATGTGATAGCCCAAATATGAGGAGACACTGCAGGCTGCTCTAGGACAAAAGCTACAGTGCAGCCACAGGCAGCCTGTCCTTTCAGTCCCATTATTTGTGCTGATAATTTCAGTAGTATTTTAGCATTTTAACACCACCAGCACCAACCCTTCCACTTCACACTTTTTCCTTCCTCACCCCACTGTGCACTTTCAATCCCAACAGGAAGCAGAGATGTTACGCTCCATTTCTTTCCACCCTTCTGGGGATTTCATCCTGGTGGGAACCCAGCACCCAACACTGCGCCTGTATGACATCAACACCTTCCAGTGCTTCGTGTCCTGCAACCCCCAGGACCAGCACACGGACGCCATCTGCTCCGTCAGCTACAACGCCAGCGCCAACATGTACGTGACAGGCAGCAAGGATGGCTGCATCAAACTCTGGGATGGGGTCTCCAACCGCTGCATCACCACCTTCGAGAAGGCACACGATGGAGCTGAAGTCTGCTCTGCTATTTTTTCCAAAAATTCCAAGTATATCTTGTCCAGCGGGAAAGACTCTGTAGCTAAACTCTGGGAGATCTCAACTGGTCGGACGCTGGTGAAGTACACAGGTATGGAGCAGGTGACCTTCCAGGCTCCTCCTTTTCCAGGTGCTGAGCCATGGCAGGGCTGGAGGTACTGTCAGAACAACAGGAATTCCTAAAGGCAATGGAGAAACTGCTGCTTTGGGCATAAATTACCCCAGATTTTTGAAAACACTTCCTGTCGATTATTATTACACTGATCCTGTGTGTCAGTGTAAACGTATTTAGTCTGATTTTGGAGAAGTTTCTGACACCGTTACTCCATTGTTTTAGAGGGAAGTTATCACTGAATTGGCAAAAAGTGAGAAGAAACACTGAACCTACTTCAGAGCAGTTGATTTAACCATTAACTCTTGTGGCTCTAGAGCCATGGCAGTACTCTGAGATGTACCTACAGCTGGTTTGTTCCCTTTTTAGTGTATTTTTTTTCAAGTTTACAGTTGTGTGCAAGGTAGTCATCCTTGGAGTATGCTGACAGTGCCATGCTTGGATCTCAGCAGGATTTAGGGAATAATGAAGGCTGTGACAGCAACTGTGTGAGAGCTTTTGGAGTCACGCACTGATGTGCTCAAGCAGTAGGAGCACCGAAGATGCTGGAGTGGTGTGTCAGCTTTTGGGGGTTGTCGGTGTCTTTGCACTCCTGCTCGCGGCCAGCAGGGGGCAGCACTGTCCCGGGAAACGTGCGGGGGCTCCCGGGGGCTCCGGTGTGTTCGGTGCGGTGTGTTCGGTGCGGTGTCGGTGCCTCTGTAGGGAGCGCATTTCAGCCGAGGGTGTGGCCAGGGTAGGTCGTACAACGTGTGCCATGTGGTAAATACACTGAAAAGTCCTCAAGGATCACCAGAGTCGGTGGGTTCTCCTCTCTGTGCTCTTTCCCCCTGGTCACAGCTGAAAGCCTCATGTAAAAATGTAAGGCAAAAATACTCTTAAAGGTAAAGGATTGGACTTGGCACAGCTGCAGTAGGTGTTCCTTCTGTCCTCTAAGGAGTTTTAGAATATATACATGGACACCAGGAGGAATTTCCCCATGCAAAAGGAGGTCAGGCCTTGGCAGGGGCTGCCCAGGGAGGTTTGGAGTGCCCATCCCAGGAGGTATGGATGTGGCACTCAGTGTTCTGGGCTGGGTGATGATGAGGGTGGGTCACAGGTTGGACTCAAATCTTTCTGGTCCTGTAACTACAAAAGAATATTCATCTCTGCATCACTTGTTACTTGTGGAAGTGGTTGGGCTGCCTTGCAGAAAGTTGATACTTACAGAAAATTATTCTTAGCTATTGAAAACTTCCTAAAAGTCACTATTTTGTGCCTGTATTTAGGTGCTGGTTTGAGTGGCCGCCAAGTACACAGGACTCAGGCTGTCTTCAACCACACAGAAGATTATGTGCTGCTCCCAGATGAAAGGACCATAAGTCTGTGCTGCTGGGATTCCAGAACTGCCGAGCGCAGGAACCTCCTGTCCCTGGGGCACAACAGCATCGTGCGCTGCATCGTGCACTCGCCCACCAACCCCGGCTTCATGACCTGCAGTGACGACTACAGGGCCAGGTTCTGGTACAGGAGGTCCACCACGGACTGAGGAGAGCTTTCCAAGCAGAGCTGCTGCAGCCCCTGTGTGATTGCACTGCCAACGGCTGCCCCCGGGGAGGCCGCGCTGGGCCCGGCCTCGCTCCTGTCACACGTGGCAGGGAAGTGACAAAATACTGACACTCTTCACCCCACACTGATTTTTTTATTAGTGTGGTTTAATTTTTTAAGTCATCTCTTTATTGTACTGAAAGGAGGGGGTGGAGAATGAAATGATCCTGGCCAGAAGGGCTAAGCTTGTTCCCCTGCCTTTCTGAATCACACAAGGGATAATGGGACTGTGTCTTGCTCCAACTGGGCAGAAGGAGCCAGTTCTGCTCTGAGCTGTGTTTGTGCAATCCCACTGAACTGTGGTAGAGATCACACAAAGAGCAGCAGAACTTGGTGTAGATACGTTAATGAAGCCTTAAGCTGCCTTCAGTCACAATTCATTATTCGTGAAGCTCTGGTTTGTATCTTTCAGTCTGGGGTTTTGGTGAATCCTTTTTTGTGTTTTTTGTTTATTGGCCAGGTGGGCCTTCAGTTCTAAGTTGTGCCATAAGAATTCAAACAGGATTTTAAACTGTTTAGATGAATTCAGAAATGGTCCTCTAGTTCTGGTGTTAAAACTCAGACTTCATCTCATCTTATTTTGAATTACCTTTACAAGTGGGACCTCAGAATGCATTTCTAACCGTTTTAAGGAATATCCATCCATATGCAGCTAAAATGTGCCAGTGCTGCTGCAGGTGAAAATGAGAATAATTCTGCCTTAGAGACCTTTAGTATCCTCTCAAAGAAAGAAACTTGTGCATCTGGATTTTTGTATATGTACCTCAGAAATACTTGATTTGACTGAGAAACCTTCATCTAGGTCTGTTACAGAGCACTTGAGTTACCTTCTTTTTTAATTAGTCACAAACCCAGTGCCCATCGTTGAGAAACTGTGCTTAAAACTTGTCTAAGTTGGAAAATTCACTACTTATTCTCCCAGAGATCTGCCTGAGCAGAGCCTTAACCTTGTTCTTGGAGGCCTCCTCGTGGGGAGCTCTTGGGCATCACAGCTGGGAGCTGCTGTGGGCAGAGCTCTGCACTTGCCTTCATGAGGGTTCATAAATGTGAGGTGGTTCTTGCTGCTGGATTAACTTCCCATCACACTGAGGAATTGTCAAGGGCTGGTGAGGGGACAGGTTTTGTCTGTATTTAAATAAAGATTGCTTTTTAAAAAGCTCTTTGATACATAAAGAAGGAATTGTATTTGTTTTCTGTATAACAGAAGTGGATCAAACATGGGAGGCTGGGGCTTGGGGGACTTGGGAATGATGAATTTGTTGTGTTACACCTGAATCAGGTGCAATTACAGACTCCAAGTGTAGAATGTGGGATGTTCTTTTCAAAAGAATGAAATTTCATTTTCTCTTGAAAAGCTCCGTGTATGCAAAACATTTCTGAGGCTTAATCCTCTTTGCTGCTCTGCCTCTTGAGTTTCTGACCCTTCCAAAGCAGTGGTGGCAGGAGATAGTGGTGCTGGTGGCTTTTTTGCTGGAGAAACAAGGAGAGGCAGAGCTGGGGGTAGGGAAAAGGGAAGTCCTGACACAGTCACTGAGGTTGATGTGGGATGGGTGATAGCAGTGGCTTTTTTTTTTTCTTTTTGAGTGCCACCTTTTTTAATTGTGCTGAAGCACCTGTCCATAATTAATGGTCTTGTTACTGGTGTTTGCAATCTACTTTTAGAACCCTCCTTTGGTGGTTTATGTGTTAAAGCACTGCTGTGGTTGTGAACACCTTGAGCTTCCTCAGTTGTGTGGGCTGGAACTTGGGGTGCAAGAGGAGAAAGTTCCTTTGTTAGCACAAACCCATCCTGCTGTTGGCTCCCTGCTGCCTTTCCATGTCCTGGACATCTTCTGAGGCCAGAAGGTCGGTGCTGGAGAAAGAAGGGCCAGGAAGAACTGACCTCGTCCTACTGAGGGAGAAAATGCAACCCCAGGGTGAAATTTAATGTCCAAGGCCAGGTTGGAGGGGCTTGGAGCAACCTGGTCTGGTGGAAGGTGTCCCTGCCCATGGAATTGGTCCCTAAGGTCCTTTCCAACCCAAACTATTCCTTGACTCTGGAATTTTCCCCATGGAAGTCTGGAGGTGCCTTGAGTTCCCATTATTGATGGGCTCCTGCTTCCTGCTGCCCTCAGGGCCCTGAAAGCTGAGAGGGACGTGCCAGTGGTGCCTTATCGAGCCTGTGCAGCTCCTTGTTGTGCCACAGCCCTGAGCTCACTGCTGTGAAAGAGGAAACACAGGAGCACGAGCACAGGGCTCAGACTTCCCACTGCTTCAGTGCAACGAGCTGCTGGCACACACACCAAGGAAAATCCCACTGCACACAGCATTTTTCTCACTTCTAGTCGCCAAAAGGGGGGTTTTTTTGGGTTTTATTCTGTCCTCCTTTCATCTTCTGTTGTCACAGATATTATCTTATGTGAGAGCCTTGTTTGCAAGCCGTCAGTGCTGTCAGGGGCAGAGCTGTCAGATGGACTTTGCTGAGGTGGAGTTGCCAACACTCAGTGCCTGTGCAAGGCTGGAATGTCCCCATCCCACTGAGATTCTCTGTCTTACTCCAAGGGGGGAATGACAGCAATGGATGCAAACCCAAGGAGCAACGCAACTGCACAGGTAGGTCTGAATTTTTGGGTAGGGAAGGGTTTGATGTTTGAATTCAGTGGGATTCTTGGTGATTTTGGAAGTAGCACTGACGAGGCCCTTCCAGTTCTGACCCTTCATGGCAAGAGAGCCCTGGAGGGGCTGGAGCGTGCCCAGGGCAGGGAACGGAGCTGGGAAGGGGCTGGAGCCCCAGGAGGGGCTGAGGGAGCTGGGAAGGGGCTGGAGCCCCAGGAGGGGCTGAGGGAGCTGGAAAGGGGCTCAGCCTGGAGCAAAGGAGGCTCAGGGGGGACCTTGTGGCTCTGCACAAGTCCCTGACAGGAGGGGGCTCAGGGGGGTCGGGCTCTGGGAACAGGGACAGGGACAGGAGGAGAGGGAACGGCCCCAGGCTGGGCCAGGGCAGGCTCAGGGTGGGCATCAGCAGGAATTTCTGTATGGAAAGGGTGGTCAGGCCTTGGCAGGGGCTGCCCAGGGAGGTTTGGAGTGCCCATCCCTGGAGGTGTCCAAGGAAGGGCTGGAGGTGGCACTCAGAGCTCTGGGCTGGGGACAAGGTGGGGTCAGGCACAGCTTGGATTCAGTGGTGTCAGAGCTCTTTCCCAACCTCTGGTTCTGTGATTCTGTGAAGGGTTTGGGGGACAGAAAGCTCTTGTACCTGATGTCCCCCTGTGCTTTTCATTGTGACAAAACCATTGACTGGGGAAAATGTCTTCCTGGGGAGGATCCTGGATAAAGCAGGATTCAAAATGAACAGATACCTGGAAATGACCACATTTGTGAAATTATAAAGATAAAATGTCAAGGTCCCACCTCAGTGCTATGCTGCAGTGACATTAGAGACACAGATCCTTTACCAGAGACTTTCATTGGCAGCCCTGGTGACCTCTTGCATGACATAATTCCTTTGTTACATGCAAACCAGAAAACATTTTGAAATACTTCGTGTTCCTATTTTGAAAGACTGGAACCAGAGTATAAGGTTTGTTACATTTATTTCTGTGTTCATCTTCCATCTAGATTAATTTTGTATGGATAAGAGGCCCTGCTGCAGCTGTAAGGGTTGGAGAATGCTGAAATCTTGATTCAAAGTCAGTGCCTTGCTGTCCTGCTGTCTGCAAGTCTAACAAGTGTAATGGAATTAAGATTTTCATCCTGGATTATAATCTCAGTGTTTGCTGTAAATTAACTGCCTCCTGGAAATTTGATAGAAAATGTGGGGGGAAACCTTAACAGGACCTCAATGAGTCATTGTTTTAAACTCAAAATTTTTCATTGAGGCTTGTAAAGATTAGGAGGCTACTTTTCACATTGAGTCATCAGTAATTGAGGCAGGACATTTTTCATCTCTGTATAAAGGAATTTTCTGTTTCTAGATATATTTCTAGTTCTCTTCAGTGGATTGTCAATAAATCAATGTAATGATAGCAAACCAATTCCCTGTTCTGCTGTGAGCATTTTAGACATGGCCAGAGCAACCCAGTCAACTTCAGCTGAGTAATAAAAAGCCAAACTTATTTCTGCATCATCATTTCTCAACTGCTTATAAAGTTGAGAGGCTACTGGCCTGGCAGTGCTGTCTATTATATAACTGAATAATATAAAAATGCAAAGGGTTTTTTTGCACTCTCTGGACTCCTTGAAGCACCAACCACAGCATTACTGTGACAGGAAATGCTCTGCAATTACCCCTGTGCCCCAAATATCACACCTGCACTGGGAAAATACTTCTGAAGATGACTCCAGTTTGAGTTAGGCAGAAAATGGTGTTGTTTGTTGTTGTGTATCCAGTGGCAGCAGAGGAAGCGTTGCACCCGTGGGGCAATGTCAGACCCTGGCAGCTCCACGGGCTCCTGCTATGGGGCAGCTCTGGCTGAGCTGCTGCCCCCAAAAACAGGGGGGTGTTTGGATGTGCATGAAGTGGATGGGGAGGTTGTCTCTCCTCAAATGCCCAGTTCACATCTTCCTTCTCACCCACAAACACGAGTGGGGAGTGACAGAGATTCTGCCCCTCTGCCCCCTCAGGACCTGGAGCTGCTGGAGAGAGCCCAGGGGAGGCTCCAGGGTGAGCAGAGGGATGGAGCAGCTCTGCTGGGAGGAAAGGCTGGGACAGCTGGGGTTGTTCAGCCTGGACAGGAGATTTGGGGTGAGCTCAGAGTGGCCTTGCAGGGCCTGAAGGAGCTGCAGGGAAGATGGGGAGAGAGGATTTACAGGGGGTGAAGGGACAGGACACAGGGAATGGCTTCAAAGTGAAAGAGAGGAGGCTCAGATTGGATATTAGGAAAAAATCATTCCCTGTGAGGGTGGGCAGGCCAGGGTGCCCAGAGCAGCTGTGGCTGCCCCTGGATCCCTGGCAGTGCCCAAGGCCAGGCTGGACAGGGCTGAGAGCAGCCTGGGACAGTGGGAGGTGTCCCTGCCATGGCAGGAATCCCTCTGGGGTTCCTTCATGGGAACAGTTAATTGTATTTGTAAGTAGTTCTGTCACCACAAGATGTGGGTTTGTTGCTGATATTTCTCCATCATTTCAAATGCTGGAGCACCTGAAAAACTCCAGGGTAGCAAAGGAATGGCTCTTTATCACCTGCATGAAGTGTGTGAAGGGGTCAAACTGCTGCTTCTAATGTTAAAAAAAGAAAGAAGAGAAAAACCACACAGGCATTGAAATGGGCTGCGTTTGCCAGGAATTCTTTCTCCTTTGGGCAGCAGTGGGTTTGCTCCCAGCCCAGAGGTGTAGATTCTGTTGAGGAAGCTTTTCAATTCAGCATTTTCTAGTGAAGATACTCCAGGTTTTTCTGGCTACATGACTGTGGCTTGGGGAGCCAGTGTCTAATTTAATCTTGAAGCTGCTGTGGAAAGAGGAAGGAAGAGGCTTTTACCAGAGAAAAGCCAGCCCGTGCAAAGGCAAAACCAGTAAAAATTTGCAAACTCAGCTGGGCAAATAGCAACCATGAATAATTTAAATAACACTATATCTTAATAACATTCAAGGATTTTTTAGAATAGCCCAAGAAACAAAACCCTTCAGCTGCAGGTCCTATTTGGCTTTCTGCCTCTGCAGGGTGAAATGTTTTGCAGGGGGTTAACAACCACAAAGGCAATCCATTCAGTTTTCTAGAGACAGGTTGAAAGTGTATCCAACCTCAAACCACTGTTAATTTAAACAAAACACAACACAAAACAACAAACCAGGAGTAAAGATTGCTGCAGCAAAAACGCTTCTAAATCCAATTCTTTTCCTGGTCCAGCCCTGCTGCCCTGGGTGTTGTGTTCAGAGCAGGGCAGACACTCCCTGCAGGGGATCTCTGTGTCCTGCACATCACCAGCTGCAGCCCAGGGGCTCCCTGGAGAGAATTCTGCTCTGTAATGAGCTCCCCCCGTTCCCAGAGCTGCTTCCCGGGGGCTCCCAGCGAGCAGGAGGTGGCAGAGGCTGAGCCTTCCCTCTCCAGCTTCCAGCCAGACCCTCCAGAGCTGCCTGATCTGCTGACAGGGCTGGGGAGATCCTCCTGCTCAGGGGATGGACTAACAGGGAAACAGGCAGCAAAATGAAGGTCAGTGTGAGTACTGGGTTTTTTCTTTCTGCTGCAGTTAATCCAATGACTTTCCTGATTTCTTTTGTAGTGTTCAGAGGGCAAAATCTGCATCTGGCAGGGTCCCTTTGCAGTGTGTGTGTTCAGCTGATATCACTTACAGAGCACGTGGTGTTGATTTTTAAAATATAATCCAATGAATCCTTTCTCAAGAGCAGCAGTGTGGCTGAGGAGGGTGAGGGCTGGTTGTGTGTACACTGAGTAATAACAAGCTTATTAAAAATGATCATGAGTGACCCAGACCAGCCACTTCCACATTCTCTTGGAAAAAATGAGCTTAACAGCTGAGCTGTGTATTACCTCAAAAAAGATGTTTTTGCATTGATTCCTAGAAAATGGGTAATGGAAATGTTGAAAGAATTGAGGTCACTGTGATGAGGAAAATGCCAAGTAATTTCAGTCTGAGTTCTGAGAGCCTGGGAAAGCCTTTGCCCTCCAGGGTAAGGACTGGCCCCATCCTGCAGAGCTGTCTGCAAGGAGAACCGAGGCTCAGAAGAGGAAAGGAGAGCTCATTTTTAGGAAATACTCTTTTCTCTGCTGGTGGAGGGGAATCTGTGATGGATCAAACCCATTTTGCAGCCGTTTGTGCCCGTTTTGCCCCCAGCCCCCAGGCTGGGCTTTGTGCTGAGCAGGGGGCTGTGACACAAGTGGGGCTCAGCTGATGCCTGGCAGCTGGGCAGGGCAGGCTGTGCTGTCACCGGGTGTCCTGTGCTAATGACAGGGAAGGAGCCGTGCCCAGCTGCTGCCGGCACTGGGGGACTCACGCCAGTCATTAGGGCAGGTGGAAAACCCACTTTGCCCAGAGAAATATTGCAGTTTCAGTGATATTTTTTCAGAAACCATCCATTTCTCAATTTAGTCCATGCATTTAACTGATGTGCTCAGAAGCACCAGCCTTGCAGGGCTGTCCAGAGGGCAGGGTTAAAACAAGGGCTGATTTTGGGGGCTGATAAGAGCAGCCAGAGAGCCCCGGGAAGCCGCAGCTTTGGGAGTTGTGGTGCTGCTGCTGATTAATTGTGAATCAGAGCCCCCACCCTGACCTCAGCCATGGAAAAAGGGCACAGCCTGCAGGGACAGCACCCGGGCACCTCCAGCAGCAGGAACCTGCAGCAGCAACTCCTGCCCAGCAAAAATGTGCTTTTTTTGCTCCTGCCCCTCTGCCCTGGGGATGTTTCACCTGATCCACAGGCAGGGAGAGCAGGGAAGGTGAGGCCCCTGCCCTGAGGAGGACACTGGCACTCCTCAGGGCTTTGTGTCTCTGAAAAGCCACGTTTAGAAATAAATGTACTCAGATGTATTTAAGATACTAAAAGGTTTAAAAAAGTCAAAAGAAACCTAAAGTGATTGGGTGTATATGGGGAAAAAAGCTTGAGGAGCCAAGCCCCAGGAATGCACACAGGGGAGAGTTTGGGACAGCAGGAAGTGGGGCTTTATCCTCCCTTGAACTTGGGCAGGAGAGCACTGGGTAAAAGTGAAGTGAGTGGTGTGAAATCCTGGCTGCACTTGCCAGTTCTGATGATTTTAACACAGCTAGGATTTGATTAACTTTTTTGTGGAGAAAAGATGGTTTGGGGAAAATTAACAGAAGTCCAGCTTGTAATTCCCACCTCTGCAGCACTGCCTTGTGTGAAGCTGCAGGAGTTGTAAGGTTGAATTTTTAAAGTGGTGATTCTGTATTTGATCAAAAACTGATTTGACCATTCAGAATTCAAAACCTGCTGATCAGCACCTGCTTCGACCCCCACAAAATCAATTAAAGCAATAACAGCAAGTCCTGGTGTTCATTCCTCCTTGAAGCTCTCACAAAACTTCTGTATGAGCTGAACATTGATTTCCCAAAATACATAAAACAAAAAAGTGCAGAAGGACCTTCTGTCGCAGGAAATGCTGCACATGCGAGTAGAGAGTGATTTGAGCTTTTAAGGTAAATTCTCCTTCTTCCTGTGGCTCTTGATGTGAACTCTCTACAATTAACTGGGCAAAATTGAAGTGACTCTGCGTGGTCTGGGGTTTAAAAGGGAATTCTCATGGAATGTTCCCAGCTGAGGGGTGATGGAGAATGTTTATTTCTCCAGCTATGTTGGGAGGTGAAGAGATTAACTGGAGGCTGCTCTGTAAACATGTCAGAGGTGTCACTGATGCATGAGCAGCACTGTTTAGCAAACACAGGATACTGCTCTATCTCTTCCTCCTCAAATATTTTAAGTCCCACTTTCCTGTAGTAAAATGCTCACACATATGTTGATGTGCAACACGAGAAATATTTCTCTTTATCCACAAAAACTCCCAGGATTTAAACTGTCTCTTTATTTGCATGATGTCAGTAGGAGTTTTTAAGAAGCAAATTGAAGACAATAAATGAGAAAATATCTTTTTTTATTTGAAATGCTGTGAAATAGTGCAGTACCCACTCACATGAAATAATACAAATTGAGATTTCCAAACACAAAGTGAGTGGGAAGGGGGCATAGAGAAATTATTTGTGAGGCTTGTGGGCAAGATGCTCAAATTGCCACGTGCTGTAAATCACTGGGTATCACCTGGATTTTTCTAGCAATGTTTGCATATATTTTATAAGGTTATTTTTTCCTCCTGCAATGTCCTGTAGGCTGAGGATAAGGCTTGGCACAGGAGAGGGATCAGGAGATTTTAGTAACAGTGGGATGTTTTTTCCTTATTGTGTACCTATTGTGTACACAGAGCACAGATGTCAGTCCGAGGGTGTAGAATTTGACATTATAGAGCTGTGCCCTGATCAGCTTTACTGCTCTTAATTACAATTTCTCCATTAATAAACATGAGGTAGCAGCTTTCATTCCTATGACTCCCAAGGGCTGTCAGGTCTTACAGAGGGACCAGTGCTGGACAAGGACATGCAAACAACAAAGATGTGAAAAGTCCACTTTGGGGGGGAATTACTGACTCCACATCTGAGCCACACTCCAGCAAAGGAGATGCACTTCCAGCTACAGGAGAGCTTTTGAAGTGAAGCTGTTCCGGAGACGCTGCTCTGTGAATCCCGTCAGTGTGTGACCCACTTGCTTTGTCCTCAGGAGGCTCTGGGGGTCCCGGTGCCTCGGGGAGGGGCTGCAGAGGACAATTTTTTCCTCTTTTCTAGCTCTGTGCTCTGTCACCAGCTCGTTAAAACCCTCTCAGTGAGAGCAGTCCCGGCACTGCCTCTCAAGGTGCTTTTTGTGGGGCTTTTAGGATGTTCTTTGTCTTAGGAAAAGTTTTACAAGGCTGCTGATGGGGATGAAGCAGCAAACAAATAAGGAAAATCACTTTGACCTCACCTGCGTTGCTTTAGTGCTTTTTACACGTTGGTTATTTAAGGGCACAACACACAGAGCACCAGAGAGCTCCACAAGCCCTGGCTGGGGAGGACACACCGGACAGCCAGAGCTCTGCTGGCTCCCAGGGGAAAACGCAGCTCCCACTGCCCTCCCAGCACAGCCCCTCCTGTCCGAGCATCCTGCGGGCTCTGCGCTGCTGGGAACGCAGCGCTCTCTTTACAGCTCCGGGATGCTGCTGCTCGCCCCAGAGGAGGGGCTGCCACAGTGACCCCGACACAGGTCCCGGGGCGTGCACAGGGCCTGGATCCAGCACTCAGCCCCCGGCTGGGGCATGCAGAGGCTGCAGTCACTGCAGATGCCCTCACTGAGGAGGTGGGAGCAGGCACTCACCTCATACCCTCACTGAGGAGGTGGGAGCAGGCACTCACCTGCCGCAGCCTCTGTGCGTGTGCGGTGCTGAAACACCGAGAGGGGATGGCAGAGATGGGCTCTCCAACTCCAGAGAACTGGCTCTTTGTCCTGCAACATGGAATTTAATTAAGCCCTGCCTTAGCTGGAAAAACCTTTGGGGTTTTTTTATTTTTCTTTTTAAGCTCTTCTTTTTGAGAGCTCTGCTGACCCTGATTGTCAGAACTCTGACGCTCTCTCTGTTCATTCGTGTTCTACACGAATTTGGGGCTTGTCTCCATCTCTTCTCTAGTCAAAGTCTTCATTTTTCCATTCCAGCCCTCTGGATGGGGTATGAGATGACCCATGAACAGATCTGTTTTCTAGCTAGGTCAGGTTCTCCAGAATGCCCTATGATTTAATTGATTAATTCATTAATCTGTCTCCTGCTTGGCTTGATTTGGGATGATGTCAGAGGTCCCTGGGTTCACGTTGATCACATACCCCAGTGTGAGCTCTAGAAATGCAAAATCTGAGCCATGTTCTACCTTGGCTGGCCTCTGGCTGGGGGCTGCTGGCCCGGGGATTTGCACACCTTTATTGGCCAAACCCAAGCAATGTGTGTTGTGCCTTGAGTGAAGGACCCCTCTGATGGAAAGGTTTGTCCCCTCTGATGGAAAGGTTTGTGTCTCTGCTTATAAAATTAGGCTCAGCAGCATCTTGAGTGTGCTGCTGTCACAGGAAAAACTTTTCTGGGGAAACGTCAATATTTAGATGCCTTCTGAAACCACAGTGTGAACCAAATGTTCCCCTCAGCTGTGTGGGTGCTGTCTGTGCCCCAGCCAGGCTCAGACCCTCACCACAGACTTCCTGGCCCTTCACCCATTTCCTGCATGTGCCTGGATAAGGCTCTTCATGTTGGAAAAGGGGGAGAGTTTTCCTCTGCCCACCCTCCTCAGGGCTGAAGAAGAAGGTCTGTCCTTCAGCAGCGTTTCTGTGCAGCATCCTCACCCAAGGACTGAGCAGAGCTGATGAGTAACAGGAAAAGTTGGCTGTTCTCCCTTTTTTTCTTAATATGTGGAGCCCAGGCCTGCCCCAGGGTTGGGATTCCTGGGGTCTGACTCCAACATTTGGCGTTGTCCAAATCAAAAGGGGACTCCCATGTTCAAGGCAAAAGCCAGGCTGGGCCATGAGGCCAAAGGGGCTGTTGTCCACCCTGGCAGCTGCCCTTGTCCCACAAAAAAGCCATTGTTCCCAACCACCCCGACCATGAAATGCCTGCAGCCAACAGTGGGCCCCTGTCACCAGCTGAGCTGACAAATTGGGTTTCTTCTGCTGCAGCTTCAAGCCAGCTGCTGCCTCACAGCAAATGCTCTGGACAAAAATACAAGGCATCACGTTTCCCATTTGGGTGCTATCTCTCTGGACAATACTTGCACTTTCTGATAAGAAATTCATGCTGAGACACAGCCAGTGTCCCACTGACTGGGAAGCAGACTGTCCTGTTTTGAAGCTGAAAGCAAAATCTATCTGGTACCGAAAAAAACCTAAAAATTGCATCCACAGCTTTCTGTACCCTTTGCACAAATGCCTGGGGTGACTAAAGCTACCTGTGGGCTCTCTGCCCCATCCCTGGAAACATCCATGGCCAGGCTGGATGGGGCTTGGAGCAACCTGGGATAGTGGAAGGTGTCCCTGCCCATAGCAGGGGTGGGATGAGATGATCTTTAAGGTCCCTTCCCACCCAAACCATTCCATGACTCTATGATCTTGCAATGAGTGAGTATGAGATGAAGAATTCACAGGATGACAACGGGAAAACCACCTGTTTTTCATATAGGGATGTTCATGAGTAATCACAGAATCATTAGGATTGAAAAGGACCTCTGGACTCAGCCCAACCCCACTGCTTAGGCAGGGCCATCTGGGGCAGGTGACACAGGAATGCATCCAGGTGGGTTTGGGATGTCTCCAGAGAGGGAGACTCTACACCCTCCCTGGGCAGCTGTTCCAGGGCTCTGCCACCCCCAGAGAAAGAGGTTCTTCCTCATGCTGAGGTGGAACTTCTTGTGTTTTAGCTCATAAATCTAATATAATGAATCTAAACAATGAACATTAGCACTGCCCTTCAACAGCCTCAGGGGGAAAAAGGTGAAGAAATATATCCCAGTAATATTATGTATTGCTTTAGTGCACTGAAGGTAGCAGACATAAAGGGCAACAGTTTAACTCTGGAACCAGCACTCCAGACAGATTGCTCAGTGTGAAGAGGGGTGGGTGAATGAAACGGAGATGGAGGTGGGAAGAGGCTCTCAGCAAGGTGGAAACACCAAGCTGGGAAGCGAAGAGCCCTGGCGTGGCTGTGACACTGTCGCTGTCCTCGTGTCCCCAGTGAAATAAAAAGGGCAGGACTGATGGTCCTTTTTAAGCCTTTATTAAAAGTGATCAGCTCGGGTGGGGGCCCTGCCCAGCTTCGTTGCCCCAGCTTCGACTTGAAGGAGGAGGAACTTCGGCTCTGCCACTCCCTGTGATAGAGCCGGGCCCTCGAGTGTTCCTCACGGGCCGGGGCTGTGCACGAAGGTGGATACGGAGGGGATGGTGCTGATTCGCCGTCCTCAGGGCAGTGGCTTCAATAGACTTTTTTGTTACGGTGACTTCTTGGAGAACTCAAAAGCTGGCCAGGTAGTAATTGCCTATAGAGTAGCCTGGTTCATTTTTCTTAAAAGTTTGTTGGCTCGTTTTAAATTATTATTTTTTAGGGGTTTTTACACTCCCAGGGGTCTTTTCAGCTCTAGTTTGCATATTCAGCCCCTTTTCTTCTCTTTTTTTTTTTTCTGTCTTTTCCTTATCTACTACTCTCCAGGCAGGCCAGCTTCGGAGGGGGTAAGGAGGGAAGGGTCGTAAATTCTTGCCTTGGAATGCAAGGTCTGATAAGCTGGATTCTTCACAACGATGTGAGGGTTTCTTTCTTAAACTACAAGAGAGATCCTAACTTACAAAGCTACAACAAAGCACAAAATTACATTCAAACAAAGCTACCATGTAGTACAAAATAAATGGATAATTGTTAAATTGATAATCTGGCCCCTTATTTATAACACCCAGCACAGCCTGGCCAAGGCGCTGTACGACAACAAGGCCGAGTGCTCGGACGAGCTGGCGTTCCGCAGGGGGGACATCCTGACGGTGCTGGAGCGGCACGTGCCGGGCAGCGAGGGCTGGTGGCGATGCTCCCTGCATGGCCACCACGGCCTGGCCCCCGCCAACCGCCTGCAGCTCCTGCCGGCCGCCCCGGCCCACGGTGACCGCCCCACGGAGCCCACAGCGGGACACAACATCTACCAGGTGCCCTCCGTGCCCAAGGCCACGGTGCTGTCGGCCACCTACGAGAAGATGGAGGGCTGGGTGCAGGCCCCGGCCAGGGGCTCGGCCGCTCCGGCCCAGGCCGTGTACCAGGTGCCGGCCCTGGCGGCGCAGCTGCTCAGCGAGAGGACCAAGCGCTCCATACACCAGGTGAGAATAAAGACAGCCCAGGTGAGAATAAAAACAACACCTGTAATTGTTAAAACAATCGTTGGAAGTGGGAAAAAGGAAAGCTTGAGCTTTGCACTGGAATTTGCAGCAAAAGACTGATGGTGTTTAGGAAACTCCATCAATTTATAGCATCATATGGGAAATGCTGCTCTGGGCAACAGATGAGAGCCTCTATATTCTGTACTCCCTCACTTTTCTGGCAGTTTAAAACAGCTGTAAAACAGGGCAGGAAGTAAAGAATATACCATTTGTTTGGGAGAATCTATAAATGATTTACAAAGTTAAAATAACAAGGCAGAATTTTCTCCTCTGATGGGTCACAGCACGCGGCCATCCAGAGTCCTCTGGGCACGTGTGGGGTCTTTGCCTCCATCTGCACAGGAACATGATTCATAATTTTTTAAAAATCACCCTTTGGTGTGTGATTGCTGGGTTTGCTCTGGTTTTTACTGTCTCCAGCA
>JACBWW010000027.1:48893-84435 GCA_020086605.1 Lanius collurio
CTGACTCGGCTGCAGCACGGCGTGTCCAGCTCCATTGCCAGCTTAATGATCTTTGTGAGCAGCAAGTGGAGGTTGCAGGAGCACCTGGAGAAAAGCCTGGAGGAGATCCACAGAGCAGTGGACCACATAAAGGTGTCACTGGGAGAGTTCCTGGCCTTCGCTCAAGCCCTGAAGGGAAATGCCTCTAACCTCACTGATAACAACCTGCAGGCCAGGATTAAAAAACAGCTTGAAATCCTCATGAACTCCTACAAAATATTGACAGAAACAAGGGAAGCTCTCAACAACTGCAGCTGGTCCCTGGCGGCTTTGGTGCTCAGGAAGCCCCAGAAGAACCCTGATGACCTGGACCGCTTCGTTATGGTGGCCCGGACAATTCCAGATGATATCAAGAGGTTCGTGTCCATCATCATCGCCAACGGGAAGCTGCTCTTCAGGAAGAGTGAGAAGGAGCAAGAAACGAAGCAACCAAAAGGGACCCCAAAATGCAAAATGGCAAAACAAATCCCAGTGCCAAGAAGAGTAGAAATAGAGTCACTCCAGAGAAAGGCTCCTGATAAAACCATCCAAAGCCAGGTCCCTTTGGAGAAACCAGAAGAAAATCCCACCGAGGATTGTGATTATGTCCAGTTACAGGTCAGTGAAACTGGGATTTGCCCTCTGTATTCTTCCCCCTGGGCAGATATTAGGCACTCTCAGCAGTATTTTACCTCAGTTCAGTCTGCACTCTGTCCCTTTTCCCAGACTTTACATGGATCCAGCACTCTGTGACAGGGCTGGATGGCACATCTACAATGAGCAGTAATTTTAATCAACAGAGAAAAGAAAGCATTTTCATCATCTTGCCAGTTTAAATTCCTTTGGGAAACAGGATTTATCTGGGAGTTGGAAATTCCTCACTTCTCTTTTCCCTCACAGTTCTCTCTCTTCCTGCCATTACACTGTGATGAGATGTTCCTTCCTAACTTGAGGTGTCATGAAAATCCTCTTTGCATAGAAATTAAACTCTGTGAATTATTCATTTGTTAGAATAATTCTGGGTGATTTTTAGAATCTCCTTAGAATTACTAAAATATCTACTAAGAATACCTGCCTTGGTTTCCCAAAGAAATGCTGGCTTGTCCTTAAAATTTAGGGAAGGTTATGTTGAAATGTTTTGTTGATTTTGGTTTCAGTCTTAATCTTGCAAGATCAGGCACATTTTTAGTAGGAAAAAATGACATCTCCTTCTAATAAATTCACCATTGCTGTCTGTAACGTGAAGGCTGCAGAGCAAGTAGTTGTTTCCCCATGGAATAAGAGAAGACATTTATATTTAAATGCTTCATGTAGTTGTTTCAACTTTGCTTTCATTTTAATTTGTAACAGGCACAGAAAGTCATTTCAGGTAAAGAAGTAGCAAAGAAGAGCACAGAGTCAAACCCGAAGGTATTTCTGACTTTGAAAATCTTTTTATGAGGGCTTTTAGTCCCCAATTTCTGTGCTTGCTAAAATTCAGAGTAATTTGCATTCAGACACACATCTCTATACAGAGACCTATTTGCTTCTCAGAGATCATTTTCCCAGAATTGCTGCTGAAAACCTGAGAAAAACACTTACTTTCCTCAACCAACCAACTCCAGTTTAAAGTCATACTGTTTATTTTATTGCCTTTCAGCATCACTTGGGATAAGGCAGTGAGAATCAGTATTTCAGAATACCTTGTCATGCACTGGCACAAAATTGCCTCTTGTTTTGTGCATTTTTATCATTCATAATCCTGATTAAGTCCATTAAAGATCAATGTTTTCTATTATTTGAAAGCTTCAAGCCCAGACTGTGTAAAAGATTGGTGTTTGGCTGCAGCACTTTGTGTGCTATCCATTATTAAAATTGTATTTAGGGGAAAAAAAGGCAATCAGGAGGATTTCCAACACTTTATGGAAAGACAAATTACCGTAAAGCCTCCAGGATGGGACAATTTGGAGACCACAAGAATTTAGGGTAGAGCAACCAAAGAAACAACCAGTGTGTGACACCAGACTGAATGTATTTTTATTTTAACCCTTTCTGCAGGTTTTGCCATGTGCAAAAACCCCTCAGAAGCCCGGCAGGCAGGACCTTGCCAGGAAGCCCCCCCTCCCAGAGCACTGCAGGCTGTGCTTCGCTGCCCTGCACAAGGCCATCGGCGTGTTCACCACCAGCCTCCACAACCAGCAGCCCCCCGAAATCTTCATCTCCCACAGCAAACTCATCATCATGGTGGGGCAGAAGCTGGTGGATTCGCTGTGCCAGGACACCCAGGAGAGGCAGGCCCGGAGTGACGTCCTGCAGAGCAGCAGCCGCTTCTGCAGCCTCCTCAAGAACCTGGCCCTGGCCACCAAAACCGCAGCCCTCAAATATCCCAACGCAGAGGCCACCAGGGAGCTGTGGGAGCACACGGAGGAGCTGGCCAAGTACACCCAGCAGTTCAGAGCCATGATGGACTGAGGGACCTGGGTTTGCTCCTTTAGACACCAATCTGCACTCAGAATTCCCACCAGGAATTCGCTGGGTGCTGGTGCACTGTTAGCAGGTGAAGATCCCCACAGCAGCTGATGCAGAAGAATTAAATCTGCATTTTCTTCTCCACTGTTCACATCCCACCTGGAAATGCCATTGTCACAGTGACTGGGTGGGAGTGTTTGCTGTGTATTGGGGCAAAAGTTGTGGATTATCGGACTGATTTCTTATTTTTTTGTTCTCTATGTATGTCAGATAAATGTATTTTCCTTTTTTATTTCTTTTTCTAGTCATGTAAAGTCTCTGTTTAAATGTAGCTGCACAATGTTCTGTAACTTATTATATCCCAGTATCAACTGTTTCCTGAGGACTTTACTCAAAATTTGTAATTACAGGGTTTTTTTTACACAGATACAAAGCTAATTTTTGGGTTTAATATACAAATACAACACAGTACAAAATCTGGCCAAGGTGTCAATGGGAAATGCTCCAGGCTGGTACTTGAGCATAGAGGAAAACTTTGGGAGAAGTCCTGGCTCCTGATAAATGTACAGGGAGCACATCATCCTCGGTCACAGCCAGAGCTGCTGGAGCATTTCTCCAGCAGGGAAAAAATTTATTTCAGTCACCAAATGTGCGGAGGCTTTGGACAAGCTCTTCCTACAGCTGGAAAGGTGATGTTATTCCCTTGTAGAATCCCAGCAAGTTCCATCCAGAGCTGGGCTCCATGCCAGCCCTCGGTGCCTTGGGCAGTGCGGCTTTTTACCTTTATCCCCCAATTTTCTAGATGTGAAAATTTCTGGGTGTGACGAAGAGCCTGCGGCGGCACGGGCAGGGCACGGCTACATCCGTGTTAACTGTAGCTCTCTTCATTAATTTAATTTACAGTTTTCACCCGAAACGCCACGGCCTGGCCTTTGCTGCCGATGTTCGCCCTCAGAAGGGACAAAGAGCGGCGCAATCAGGCCCGGGGAGCCGCTCCCCTCTCAGCATCCTCTCGAGTAAAGGGTGGTCAGTGGGTAACTCCTGCAAGCACAGTTAACCATCAGGAGACACAAATGTTAAGTATAAAACCTAAGAAGCTGAATTTACCCTAATCTTGTCAAGATTGGGGGGACAGGAGGAGACAGCAAATGTTAATTCAGACAGCAAATGTTAATTACAAATCCTTGGAAGTAGGATTCGCTCTGATCTTGTCAAGATAGAAGGGCCAAAGATCATCTCAGAAACCGCTGAATCGTTCCTCAAAGGACTCCGCACGCCCCAGGGAGAAAGGTGAAAAGGGCACTCTGAGGAAGACTGCTGATCTTCATCACAGAGACCCCCGAGGAAGAGGAGAAGCCTTCCTCAGTGCGACCACCAGGACACACAACGCATGCGTGACCCGTATGCTAATGATATTAATGGCTTACGGGGAATAATTTGTATAACCACACCTGTCCCAATGAATGTAATGAATATTCATGATTTAACCCATAAGTACTGTATTGTAGAAGGTACCGGGGTGTGTGTTTGGAGGAGCGATCCCCCACACACCCAGCATTGCTGAATAAAGCAAATACCCACTTCTCTGACTCTGTCTCTGAAGGGTCTCCTGGCCTGGCTTGGGGCGAATCACTCTCGCTGGAGTTTTCCTTGTCACCCCCGTGTTTCTGGCGTGATTTATCGCCGACATGAGTCACTGTCACCGCGGCACCACTGTCGATGTTTGCACACTCACTGCAGCCCCTCCATCCCGCCCTCAGTTTGTGTGTGGGGATTAAACGCGCCCCGCCACCAGCCCCGTCCCTGACACTGCTGAGGGCGGGCCGCGCCTCCTCAGCGCCCCAGCCAGCCCGGTCCGCCTCGGCAGCGCCTCGTTCGGCCGTAAATCCTCCCGGAATGGCTGTCCCTGGGAACTGCCTCATAAAAACAGGGAATGAACCTGCGGGAAAGGGGCTGGAAGGGCGCGGAGAAATGCCGCTACCCTCCGCCCCCCGCTCACTTGGTACGTTCCGAGCTCCCCCGCTCCCGGAGCGATGGAATCGCCCGGCCCGCCGCTGGCCACGCCCCCAACCGCCCGTTGCTAATCAACGGTGATGATGTCATTGGGGTGCGCCGGAAATGGGTGGGCGTAGCCGGAAGTAGGGAGGAGAACCCGGAAGCGCGATGGGATGCGATGGCGGCACCATCCCCAAGCGGCACGAGCTGGTCAAGGGGCCCCGCAAAGTCGAGAAGGTGCGGAGGGGCCCCGGGGGGCTGTGTGGGGGCTCCGGGAGGGCTCCGAGGGGGCTCCGGGCGGGCTCCGGGCGGGCTCCGGGCGGGCTCCGGGGGGGCTCCGGGCGGGCTCCGGGCGGGCTCCGAGGGGGCTCCGTGGGCTGTGGGCACAGGAGCCCCGGGCACAGGAGCCCCGCTCCGTCCCGCGGTGCTGCGGGCCGCACACGGCGCTCCCGGCGCTGCGGGGCTCTGTGTGTGCTGTGGCGCTGCGGGTTCTTCGTCTTGTGGAAGAGTCTGCACAGAACTTCAGCAATTCCAAGGGCCGGGGCCTGCAGGGCGGCTGCAACAGCCCCCGGAGCGCTCCGGGCTGGGGAAGGAGGGACCGGGAAGGGACCGGCGGTGCCGGGACAGCGGCTGGANGGGGGGACCTTGTGGCTCTGCACAAGTCCCTGACAGGAGGGGGCTCAGGGGGGTCGGGCTCTGCTCCCAGGGAACAGGGACAGGAGGAGAGGGAACGGCCTCAGGCTGGGCAGGGCAGGGGCAGGGTGGGCACCAGCAGGAATTTCCCCATGGAAAGGGAGGTCAGGGATTGGAAGGGGCTGCCCAGGGAGATGGCAGAGAACTGATCATGAATTTTGCCAAAAACTTTTGGTGAAGTTATTTTATGAATGAACTTCGAGTGCAGAAAGCAGGTTTGGTGAGAAACCTGGGGATTTGATGAATGCTTCAAGTATGATGAAATTTTATGCTTAAATAATTTACAAATATTTTAAAGTAATGGGAGTTTTTTCCCTTCCAGGTTGACAAAGTTGCTGAATTGGTGGCCAGGTGGTTCTACTGTGCCCTGAGCCAGGAGAAGCTACGTCGGCCCATCGTGGCCTGTGAGCTGGGCAGGTGGGAGTGTTTCCTTGGACACTTCAGGAGTAAATATAAACTATAAATACAGAACATCATGGCAATCCAATGTAATCACTGAAATTTTCATGTTACAGGCTGTACAACAAAGATGCCATCATTGAATTTTTGCTGGACAAATCCCCTGATAAAACCCCCATGGAATCTGCATCCCATATCAAGAGCATTAAGGTAAGCAGGTTGTGTCTAATAGGAAAAGTTAAAATAAAAGGTTAAAATTGTGAGTGGAAGTTCAGTCATGCTGTAAAATCTCCATTTGCTTGTGCTCTCACTATGTATTAAAATGTTTAAAATAGCAAAACACAATCAAAACCTTTGGGGAATAAAGCTTAAAGTGATGCCTTTTCTTGGTGTTAAAATCAAAAGTGGGACACTGTTAGAAGGGGGAAAGGGATTTTACCTTGGTGTTTATTTTAAGGATCCTTAGGTGCACACATCCAGCTCAGGTGCACTGAAGTGCACCCACAAATGCACCCACAAAAGCCCACATCAAATGCACAGCCCAGAAAGATCTGGTATCCCATTATAGGTGTTACTAATTAGCATATCTATCAAAATTCCCCAGTGAGAGGCTTGAGTGAGCTCCCCTCCCCAAGGAACCTTCTCCTGGATGATTTTATCTCAGTTTACAGAATGTGTTCTGGAGAGGACCTTGGGCTCTGGGGCACACTGACGTCTACTTCCAAAGCATCTAAAATATTTAATCTCTTAGTTTAACAAACAGGCCCAAGAATGTTGGCAAAAGCATCAGGAGCAGAAGCTGCAAAAGGCATGAAAGGGGTATAAAATAAAAACCAAAAAATCTTCATGGCATCAAAGGTTTGCATTTTTATTTTTCAGAATGTGACAGAACTGCAGCTGGTGGAAAACCCAGCCTGGAGTGGGGACAAGGAGAGCATCAAGGGGGACAAGTACGATGACCTGCAGGCTGCACGGTTCATCTGCCCCGTGGTGGGGCTGGAGATGAATGGCAGGCACAGGTCAGTGTTTCAAGGCTGCAGAGTGGCCACTGGGCTGGACTGAACACACAGCAGGGCAAACTGAATGGGAAATGGGGTAAATGAGGTGCTAACCCAGCCCTTGGTGGGGAATCTCTGAGTTCAAGGGACTTCTGGGTGTCCTTTCAGGTTATATTCAAGGGGAAAGATGGAAGTTAAACTTTTTTCTGAATGAATTTAGATGTGTAATAAAGGAGTAGAGGGCAATGTTGGCAGAAAAGAAGTGATTAAGTGTTGTTTGGGGGCTGAACCACAGGAGATGGGATGTGACCTCCCTGTGAGTCACATCAAGCAATTGGAATCATGGAATGGTTGGGTGGGAAGGGACCTTAAAGCTCCTTCAGTCCCACTCCCTGCCATGGCAGGGACACCTCCCACCATCCCAGGCTGCTCCAAGCCCTGTCCAGCCTGGCCTTGGGCACTGCCAGGGATCCAGGGGCAGCCACAGCTTCTCTGGGCACCCTGTGCCAGGGCCTGCCCACCCTCACAGGGAGGAATTTTTTCCTAATATCCCATCTAACCCTGCCCTCTGGCAGTGGGAAGCCATTCCCTGTGTCCTGCCACTCCATCCCCTGTAAATCCTCTCTCCCCATCTCTCCTGCAGCTCCTTCAGGCACTGCAAGGCCACACTGAGGTCACCCCAAAGCTTCCCTTCTCCAGGCTGAACAATCCCAACTCCTTCAGCATTTCCTCCCATTCTAACCCCTCCCTGTGTTAGGATCAGAATGGAGATGGATTGTCTGTTCCAGCCCTGCAATATCTCTCTGTTTTATTGCTCTGGGGCAGGGAATTTCCTCACACCCTGGTTTGAGCAGAGCAGCAATTTCTTTGTTACCTGAGGGATGAGAAGAGGATGAGTTCACAGCAGAGAATTTCTTCCTCCAGAGAGGGATTAGCCAGGAGCTACTCAAGATTAAAAACCAAAATACACGTTGTGCTTTAATGCACTCAATATTTCTCATTGAATTCTTACACTGTGCAGTTTAATAATTAATTCATTACCTATTTTAATGTGCTGAGAGTTTGGTTAAGGGCAAGCACTGTAGAGAAAGTGAGCTGTGACCTGCCAGCCCCATCAGCACTGCACAGATCTCTCTTAGTTTTCTTAAAATCATTGTGTGTTTTGTCTTTTCTGTGAAGGTTTTGCTTCCTGAGAAACTGTGGCTGTGTGTTCTCTGAGCGTGCTCTCAAAGAGATTAAATCAGAAGTTTGTCACAAGGTGAGTTTTTCCAGCTGCACAAGCAGTGGGGCTGTGTGTGTGTGTGGAGATAAAATGGCATTCACTGCTCTAAAGAGGGAGTTTTAATCTGAGTATGCAAATTGAAATGGAACTTGCAAAAATTCTGTTCTGTGATGGCCTCAAGTACTTCTACATAGCCTTTTTTTAATAAAAAAATATTTCAAATAATTGTCAAAATAAGTATTTTTGTTCTCAGAATTTGATTTTGCAGTAACTACTTTAGAATTTCCTTTTTTTTTTTTCAATATTTGATTCTAATTTCAGTTTTAAAACCAGTGATCGCTTTGGTCTTGGGGGTTTTGTTTGATTGGTTATTTTTGATTCCTGGATGCACATGGCTCGTGTTTTATCAGTGTCTGTTCTGTGTTTAAACTGGTTGCATTTTCAGGGTATGTTTTGACCCCTGTATTTTTAAAGGACATTGGGTGCTGCTTTTTTAAATTTATCTGTGGGGCCAACTTTGTAGAATTCTCAGCAGTTCCATGATTTATTGTAGAAAATACTTCATTTCATCTTGCTGATCTCATTGTGCAGGACTCTTTGTAGCTAAGGACAATGCTAAAATTAGCAAATACTCTTTTTTCCTATCACTGCTTTCATTATCAGCAAGATTTGTGGTGAGAGTTGCCACACTTGGGCAGTTATTTTTCTGTGAACACCCTGATGTTGGATAAAATATGGAGTATATTTATATTAAAGAAGCCTTGTGAAGGGAAAACTTCTGTATTGGTAAATTGCTGCATATTGTTTATTCTCATGTTGCTGCTGCCAGTGCTCATTCTGTTCTGTCCTAATGGCTTTGTTTCCTCTTGGCAGATATTCATTTATTTTTAATGAGGTTTTTTGTTTGCATCCAAATTTTTGTGGATGAATGGGTGTAACCAGAGCAGTAGATGCAGGAATGAGATGTTTTGTCCATGGTTTGGCCAGTCTGATAATCTTATAAAAACCAAATGAATCCCACATGGTTTTCCCTGGCTTTTTTCAGTATTTAGCACAGACACATTTCCATGAAGCTGGTTTCACCTACATGGGATTCTTCACAATAGATTCTTCTAGAAATAATTAAAGGGATAGAATATTTAGTCTGTCATCTTCTCCTTAGTGGATTTTGATGTACAAAGACAATGATACCCAGCTGAGAGAACACAATGATTAAGGTCAGAGTGATTTGGTAGAGTTTTGGGTGTATTCTGATACTGTTCTCCCTCAGAATCAAGAAGGAGAGTAGAACTCTTCTAAACAGGATCAGAGAGAAGTGGTTGCTGTGCTTTGTGGCTCTAACAATTTATGTCCAAAGCACTAATTAATTTCTGCAGCAATGGGACATACAGGAAAAAGAACCAGAACTAATGACGAAAGACAAATGAAGTGTTGTGCATTGTATGTGCTCAGATGAGAAACTTTTATAAATTAATACACTGATACATGCTAAAAGACTTTAAAGTACAGAATATTAGAATGTTATGGGCTGTCTCATAGATGTTCTGCTGCTGTGAACTGTTTTATTTTAAGAGTTGCAATGGTTTTGGAGCAAAACCCAGCCTATGTGAGCCACAGCATTTTCTTTATCCTGGCCTTGCCCCTGTCTGTGTTCAGCCTGTGCCCATCTCACTTGTGTGTGCTGAGAGTGACACAGGGAAGGTTCCAAAAGGAAAATCCTGTCTTGCTGTGGGACTCTGTATTCAGTTCTCAGCCAGCACAGTCTGTGTTTTGGCCTCATCCCAGAGGTTTGCAATGGGTGTGAAACTGGAGAAGTGTCAGTGCTGGAGCTCTGGGGCCATTCCCATCCCCACAAGTGTGGAATTCAGGAGAGCTCTTCCAAAACTCTCAAAAAGTTTTTTCAAAGCTCTTTCCTGGGTGTGCCCTTCTCCTGTGAGCCCCCAGAGCAGCCTCCCCACTCTGCTCCCTCATAAACAGCAGTGATTTCCCACAGGACTTTGGAAAGAGATGCTGTGAGGATGCACTGAAGGCATCCCCCAGGGAATGCAGGGATCCACCAGACCTCTCCCTGCTCACTTTTGAGCCCAGTTTTTGCTGTGGCAGCTCACACAAGAAACAGAGAAATCCTTTAGCCCAGTGGTGTGCAGGTCACCAAATAAGTGTTCAGGAAGAAACAGGGTGCACATGCAGATTTTGTCTGATTCAAGGACATGGGAAACACCAAATGATGGAGGATTGAGCACTCCTTGGCTTCTCTCAACAGCATTTGCCACAGTACTGGATTTGAAGGAGTTTATGGAGTCTAGAGAGGAGGAACCAGGCTTTCAGAGTTCTCTTTCTTTTGCCTCAAAGCTTTACATGAAGAGCTGGCAGTATAAAATACATGTATTTATCTGCTGTACTGGAATTGTTAAAAAGATTGTAGCAGTAGCAGAGAAAAGCACAGGAATGGGAGAGGAAACTGCCATGGGTGGGGGCCCATCAGTAAAGCAACTGTACTAAATGTGTGAGGCCATTCTTGAAGTGCTTTACCTTGAAAAGAAGCTGGTTTTTCTTCACATCTTAAGTAGCATTTTGAAGGATTCACCTAAAAACTAACATGCAAATGTGAAAACTCTAAGCCAAAGGAGCAGTCAGACACTGGAGCAGTGTGGAGAGATTGTCTCTCATTGCCTGTAGGGTGAATGCTTTGAACTGTCTTGCCAAGATATAAAACTTCTTGGGTTTGAAAGATTTGTTGAAAGAGCAATGAGAATTTTTTAGTGCTGATTTAAGTTGGAGAGCAGGCTTGGTAGATGAAATGCTTGGGACAATTTGTACAGCTTCTACTTAGGCTTAAAAGAGTTGGAAAAGAGCTTTTGACTGAAACAGAGCAACTTAGGAGTGCAAATACATCTTGTAACACATTTTTACACAGAAGTGGATTTTGTTTGAGCCATATTTTTGAGCTTTTAATCAGTAAGAAGGGAAAATTTAAACTCTGAACACTGTCACATGCTAAAATGTGACTTAGTCACATTTCAGTCAGCAGGAAGAGAAACAACTTTGCTTCCAGATGTGGATCCTCTAGCAGCAGCTCTGCAGATTGGGATTACTGCTGCCTCCTGCTTCCTGTTCCTCAGGAAGAATTATTTATTCCTCTGGAAGAATCTGTCAGTTTAAAATTTACACTTGGGAGCAAGCCAGTGAATTCACCAACAGCCTGAAATTAAAGGAACAAGCAAGACTGTCTCTGCTCCCTCTTTTTGTATCTGATGGGATGTTGGAGATTTCAAGTTTGTAGTGATCTGTGTAGGTCTGTGGATTTTGGTGGTGCCCAAATATTTTGGAATTTTTGTTCCAAGTGGCTTCCAGGTTCTTGCATGGGCAGTTTTTGGTGCCTGCTAACTGGAAGTCTGCTCTTTGACAGAAATTCTGCTTTAATTTGGAAGCTGACTCCCTTGAGAAGTTCCTGTGGATGTAAAAGTATGCTAGAAGTGGTTTGGAGACAGAACAGAGGTTATGGAATTGGTGGTGGAAGTCCTGGGAGTCACTTTGAAAGTTAAGGACAAGATTACATCTAAAATGTCCTTTCTGTGATCACTTCAAAGTTTATTTTGGACCTGTTTTCAGAGTCAACTAAATACACACTTGAAATGGTGCCCTAACTATGAAGCTCTGTGCCATATCAAACACTTCATCCCATGTTTAATTTAGATAGAAAGCTTTTTGAAACAGAATTTATGCACGTGGCTGTCAGATGCAGAGCTGTGTGTGCAGCAGTGGTTCCTGGAACCAGGGTCACTTTGGCACTTTCTGCTCTTAGGGCACCAAAATTAGCAAACATTTGCTGAGGTCTAAAAGTTGTGATTGATCTGCTCTAACATAATAACACAGAATTCATGAAGGCTTTTCCTGTGTGTTTCAAGGAGGTAATGTGGTCATGGTAATCACAGTACTGAGTTGAATACTATTTCTTACTGATTGAGAATGGTTTAAGGATGATGTCCTGAAAATTTTGTTTCAATTCCAAAATTCTTTAAGCAAAGAGGGTCATGCTGCAGAGATTTTCCTAGATGGACATGGGTAAAGTCATACCAAAATGGTATTTTAAGAGGCCTTTTTGTGAACAAGGTTTTTGCCCAGTTCAATTTCTGCAAAAGGAGCCCGTGATATAGTGCCTGGCTATTGAATATTTAATTTCAATTTGGAAGTGATTCACAGTTGTTCTGTGTGGTGGTGCCAGGGGTGAAGGCTGGAGACTGGATTTGCTGCAATGATGGCAATAAGGAACATTCCATTCCCGTTTTAAAAGACATCATGGAGTGGATAAATGCTGGCAGTGCCCTAGAGTAGACTGGAGAGAAATTAATTATGAATATTGCTATGATTAATACATGCCAAAGACCCATTAGCTTCAGTAATGGTTTGGAGAGAGACTCTAAACAAGCTCAACGGGAACATGTGTGTGGCTTTTATTTTCCTTTTCTTTTTTAGCTTTATTTCCCTCCATAAAAAGTATCTCCAGCAATATTTACCCACAAGATAAGTCCTGGATTATCCGTGGAACTGAGCACACGCCTTTGGGTTGAGTTTGTAAATAAATAGGGACCAGATGGCCTTTCTTTAGGTTAAAGTTCATTTGCAAGAAATTATGTTTCCAGTAAACTTGTGTGGGAAAATGAGGAGTAAAGGCCCAGCAACCTGGGAATAAGTTTGTAACAAGAAACTTTCATGTGCTGTTGGGTCATTTGAGTTTTTTGGGAATTGGCTCGATCTGTAACCAGTTTTCTTGTAAAAAAACTCAGCAATGTTTTGGGTGCATATTGAAGATTACATTGAAATTGCTCCTTTTTAAAAGGTATTTGTATTTATTTATTTTATTTTTATTTATAATTTGTAGTTCTTGATCAAGTGAGTTTTCTTGGTCCCTGCCAGATGTTACTGCACTTGCTGCAGGCTCTCTGCTTCCCTCAGTCAGGTACACTGAGATGGAAAAATGGCTTTTTGCTCAGTTTTCCTGTAATCCTTGACCTCAAATTTTCCCTATCTCCTTGCCCTAAACTCCTGCAGAGACTCAGAACAGGGACTTGGAGATAAACATGCAGGATCCCTGTGTTACTGGGAGCTAAGCCTGGAAAGGGCAGCAGTGGTGTTGCCATGCTACAAAATGAAATTAGGGATGCAGCTGGCCTTGGGAAATAAAAACAAAACCCACACCCCTGGTGGCATGGGCCGTGTCAGAAACTGGTTGTCACTTATGTACAAGCTCAGAAATTTTAGCATCAGCTTCATTATTCAAAACATTTCCTAAGACATTCAGTGGCCATGACTTTCATTTGTTATTTCTCTGTATTTTGTCGTTGTTCAGTCACTGCTTCCATTTTATTATTTCATGCCAGCTAGTCATGCTTTGGCTGGGAACGTGAGGAATATCCACTTTTCCAGCTAAATAAGTCACTTAACAGATTATGAACACCCCCCTTTGTCCTCAGCACAGATTGAGACATTCTTTGGGAATTAACCCACCACCACTGGAATAAACCTATTTATTTCTCAGGGAGTACAGGACTGTGCTTTACCCATAGAGTGAAACCTGTGGCTGTCCCTGTTACCTGCCAGGATGCTGCACACCTGTTTGGGAGTGGGTTAAGCTGCCCCATCCAGCTGCATGTCGAAGTGGCTGTGCTGCTGCAGGTGCCAGTGCTCCTCGGTGGGCACCTGAGCCTGGCGCAGCACCTTGAGCCGCAGCCGCCGCTCCAGGCACTCCAGTGCCAGCGGGTTCCGCCCGGCCTCGAATTTGTTGGCAAACAGATGAGGGGACTCAATAATCCACTGCAGGTCCCCCAGGCCGTAGATGCAGATGTCCCTGACGTAGTGACCTGCAGAGACACACGGCAGGGAGGTGGCAGCAGCAGGAATTGGAACTGAAGTGTTTCTCTTAAAAAGTTTTTCACCTTTTGGGTTCTGCTAGAGCATGGTGGGAATGGAGCTGGAGGATGATGTTACACTATTATCAACCCACAAGGGTTTGGGTTTGTTTTTTTGTGTTTGTGACCTCCAGCTGCTTCCCTGCCATGTTGCTCTGCTGAATAAAATCTTGTAGTTGGGCATCAGATGTTCTGATCTGCTGTTGGGATTGCCTGCTCAATCACACCTGTGCTCAGCTTGCACACTTAAAACATTTTAATTAGTTCTGTGTGCTTCCCATGTGGTCAGCAATGTTCTTTTTTTATTGGTGTTCAAATTGAAAGGATTTAACCCAATGGTGATGGAAGTACCTGACAAACATCCTTGTCAGGTAAAGCCCCTCCACTGACAACTGATCAATCAAATCAGTGCCCTGGTAATTAGGGGCTGCAAGAAGGGATGTCAGTGTAGGATACTGTGTTCCTCTCCAAAAATATAAAATATCAGTAATATTTTATTATAGAAAATATGTAACTAACATATTAATATAATGTATATCTCTTTAATTGGATACAGTGCAGTAATTTATAGGGTGCCTTGTTTTATTCAGTACTTCCAAAATAAATTATATATGACCACTGAGGCACATTTAATGGCACATTAAATAGTATGTAATCACCAATTAATGCTCATCAGTGAATCAAACTTGGAGTTCATGATCAAAATTCACGTTACCTTTGCAGCCCTTGTGTGAGGCTCCTTCTTGATCTTTCCATTTAATGGCTCTTAGGTCTCCTTGCCAGCCTGCATTGGGTGTGGCTCCTGGAGCATCTTTAAAAACAAAAGGCTCTGATATGATTCTTTTTTACTTACTACAGGGGACATTTTCACTGCTGGAGACATTTAACTGTAGACAGACTATGGTTTTATTTGCAGATATTTCTGTCATAAGAACAGACATCATTCTCAGTATTACTGCTCTTTTTATTCCTTGAGAACAAAAGCTTTCATGCAGCTAAGAAACTTTTTAACCAGCATTTTTCTAGCTCATGGTCTGCACTGAAGCAGCACTTCCCTGCAATCAAGCCTTGTTTCTCAGCCACCAGGTGTGACTTTTGAAAAGGGCAGCACCAAAGCTGAGGAAATCACTTTATTTCTGCAATTCAGCGCTGTTAAGCTCCGAGTTGGAGCTCAGAGGCTCAAGGCCTTACCCTGCTGGGGTTATTTGTGGCAGAAATGCCAAACTCTTACCAGGTAAACGATTGAGGGTGACCCAGTAGTGCTCATCAGGGCTGTAGGTGTCCTTGGACCACTCCAGCAGAGCTTTTGCCCGGGCATCACTCAGTGTAAACTCCACGAATTCTTTAGTGAGGATGTAATAGGCACTGCCAAAATAGATTGTCAGGTTGTGAGGAGGCTGAGCTTTCCTGATCTTTGCTGGATACACGTATGGCACTCCAGAGTGGATGTATTCCCTGTAGCTGACCTCTGTCCTGTGTTTCATGTGACGTGGTTGGACTATCCCAGGAGTGATATTTTTACCATTCCACTTACTTTTTATGTATTGTATAATTTCTTTGTTTGTTTTCAGGGGGTAATCCTGACCACACAGGTTAATAACATAATTCCACTGAACTTTGGACTTAATGAGGTCTCTCATGCAGTTAATATCAGCTTGTAATCTTGAAAACCCTGCATAAACAACATGCTCTCTTTTTGAGGAAATAAAAATATTTTCGAAGCAGTTAACGATGTTCTGTACAGCAGTTTTATAATCTCTGGGTGACTTTTCATCAATATGGATGCAGTAAATATTCTGAGGCATATAAATAGCTCTTAGCAGCCTCACAAACATTTCCAGCTCCTTGTGAATTGTAATAATGTACGCCAAGGAGAAATTTCCTTCTTCAGCTGACAGGGGTCTGGTGATAAAATGCAGAGTCTTCAGCACTGTGGAGCAGCTGCAGGAAGTGTGAATGCAGCTGAGTGGTTTGGGCTGGTAGGACTTCTGACAGAAGTTTCCAATTCTAAACGCTGCAGGTTTCCCCACAAAAAGAGCTGAGCAAAGTTCATCTGGGTAAAAACCACACTCCACTTTTTTGACTTGGAATTTTTGGTCATTTGGCTCTTCATAAAGTGGAACCTTTAGGTAGAAGAAGGTGTAGATGAATGTACAGACAGCAACACACACTAAAAATCTTGATTTCTTTCCATGAAGTGGGTTCATCTTTTATTTCCAGATCGTGTCTTCTTATCATAGTCCAATTAAACATTCAGATTATCTGAAAGTAAAAGTGAGATAGAGTGAGAGAACCTTTCTGTTTATTTTTTTTAATAGATGCCATGTTAGTGCTGCATTTCTAAATGCTGGGTTACTACCAGGAGGAGCTGTGTGCCCATGCTGAGTGCACTCAGCCCCTGGCAATGCACAGCCATGAGGTAGGAATTGTGTCTTTTCAGGACAAAATCATCTCAAAATGATACAAAAGAACCCAGAATGGCTTTGACTTCTTCCCTGCTTGCCCAAGGAGGGCTCAGCCCATCAGGTGGGAGTTTTCTGTGCTCTGAGGTGGTGCTGAGCCCAGGGCCCCAGGGAAGAAGTGAGCTCTGAGTGCTGAGGAGCAGCTGCTGCTGAGGTTTCCTCAAGGCCTGGGAAACCTGAAGTTCTGCCAGAGGATCAGAATTCAGTAAATTAAATCAACAGAAAACTTATTAAATAAACAGAAGGAAGAGACTACAACGTAATCCACAAAATACCCTGGGTTTTATCCTTATAAAGTCAGCAAATGTTTCTGACTCTTGAGATTTTTTTTTTTTTCCTCTGACATCTTTGTATCAGTGCTTTGGAAAACTGAACGTGGGGACAACGCTCATTTCTTATTTTTGGCATCTGTGCCCACCCAGAGCTAAGGACACAGCTGCCAGTCCTGGCTTTCAGAGATAACCAATTTACAGCAGATTGGCACACGAGTTTTTCCATGGTGTTTTTTTCCTTACTTTTACCTTGTTGAGAAGAAAGAGAGTGCAGCAGTCCTGAATCCCACAGCAATTACTTGAAGTCTTTATCCTTGAAGCATTTGGTGTCAAAATTCCTAGAGAATAATACCAAGGGGAAGGTCCATCAACTGCCATTAAGCTTAATAATTCTATCAGATTTTAATTTTATTTTAAAGGTAATTAATTGTCTCTTAATCAATGATTTTTTTTAAACAAAATTCTCATTTCACCTTGAAATATTTTACACTTTGCAGCTGTCAAAATCGTGAAGTATTTGGCTTTACAAGGGAACAGAGAAACATAGATTTTTACAAAGGTAATCTCTTAAAAGGAGTGCTGCTGTGGCTAGAAGCCTCGAGGTTTTCACTAGAAAGAAGTGGAAAATACTTCTTTTTAGTAAAAAATCAGTATCTCCCTTAAAAGCTTGAAAATAAAGAGGGCATTGTAATTAAAGTAGCAACGAGACATAAAATTTAAAAAGCATTAATTGAGCAAATTGAACCAAGGGCTGGGATAATCCATATGCCCACATTTTTAAGATCCTTTTAGGCTTATGGGAAAGAATGTATTTATCTTTTGGTCCTTACTGGTATGCACTGGATTTCATGCTGGAATGGTGCCTCTTTTCCACTGAGCATTCCAGAAAGGGGAGTTGTGTGTTAGGTGCAGGACTCGTCCATTTTCCTGGGATTTTCTGTCAGCAGCTCAAAGACAAACATGAGGAAATCAGCTCCCAGGAGAATATTTTTGCCTTCAAGCTCCTCAGGGATCCATTTACTGGGTAAACAACCTTGATGGGAGCGTTCCATCCATCTGAACAAAAAGCTGCAGCAAATCCAGTCTCTGTCAACCTTTTGATGCTGTGCAGAAAGCAGGAGAACAGGGATGCCACTGCAAGGTGAAAAAGCAGGATTTTTGCAGTAAAAATGAAATACATCCTGTGCCTGAGCCCAGAGGGGGTTTCTGTGAGGACCATGACATACCCAGGGGCTGGAATTGGGGGAACACTGATTTCTGAGGAGCTGGACTTGGACAAATTCTTTATTCTGAGGGAATAATTGCAGGAGGAACATTGAGATTCCTCTGAATTAGTGACTGTCAGGAGATCTCTGCGATGTCACAGGGAAGGTTCATTCTGAATAGAAGAATTACACTAAAGACAGTGGGCAGCTGTAGAAATATTTGGGATTTTATACCTGCTAAAATAAAAAACATCTTAACACCAAGATTGTGGGTTCAGTCCCTGTACAGATCATTGACTTGAGAGTTGGACTCAGTGATCCTTGTGGGTCCTTTCCAACTCGAAATATTCTCTGAATCTGTCCAGAATGAGGCTGCTTGGCAGGCTTTTTCCTTAAATACATTTTGGACAGGTTGCAAAGTGTAGTTCTAGGGAGCCAAGCTGGAACCTGCTTGTTTCATACACTTGAATTTTTATTACCCTTCCAGTAATAGCTTCTGGTGCTGTTTCGGGCTGTTTACTATGGATTTTTTCCTACTGCACTGTGTGACATCTAGAAACTGTATTTTTATGGCAGCATAAAAGTACACAAACACCCCATAATCAGGTAAGAGGCAGCAATTCCTCTGCAGTGTGAACATATTTATGGGGAACCACTGAATGCTGAAGCCTGGCCTGCCAGAAGGGAATTTGACATCTTTCAGCCTCAGGGGCTATTATGGAATGAAAGCAGTGGTGTTTTGGTAGTGTTTTACCAGATTTAGAGCTGGAATTGCAGCTCTCAGTGCCACTGGGTATGAAATTTGTTGTTTAGCAGGATTCTCTCACCTCTGTCTGCTGGCAAGGATTATTGTCCCAGGTTTCCTTCTGCCCTTGAGGAGCAAGAGATCCCGTTGGGAATGTCCACTGTCCATAACCCAGTCTGGGACTGTTTTGCCCTTCAGTCTTATTATGCAAGAGTGCCATGATAGGGATTTTATGTTAGCAGAATGTCTTTGAAACTCAGCATTTCTTACGTTATGCATGAGTTTTCTAAATGTGGAGGATGAAGTTGTATGAATTTTCTTTTTTTAAAAAATAGGGATTTTCAAGCACCTTCATGGCTGCTTTTAAGGATATTAACAGAAAATTGTTGTAAGCCTAAGATGCTCCATCTCAATTAACGAAGTAAACTCTAGAGGAAAAGGGAATTAATGAAGATGCCTGGAAAAAGCCTGTGAAATGTCAGCTCAGCTCACTGAGACCCCATTAGCACATACTTGGCTGTGCATTTCGTTGTAACAACTCGTTTGGCTTTTTGCTGGTTCTTCTGCCATTGCATTTCTGACTGCATCAATGCACCTCTAAACATTCTGTTTTCTCTCTGCTCTTTGCATTTGCTTAATATTAAAGTTTAGATAAAGTTTGTTTCTATGACCTCGTGATTGAGTGAGACAGATGACTTGGGAATGCTTCATCTGATAATAATATGCTGAAAAAGCATTAAATACTTCAACTTTTTTTATATCTGATTTTTTTTTGTTTGAAAGGTATTTATGCAGGCATTAATGCAGGCATTTTATAAACAGGGAGGACTAATTCAGTCCTTAAAAAAATGTTAAAATCCATGTTTTTAAGTGCATCTTCCATTGTTTTGTGTTTTGTTTAAATGGGGGTCAGGATTCAGAGTCTGCTTCTGGATTTTGGGATGCGTTGAGTAAAAACATTTCTCCACCAAACCCAGTTATTTAACTCATTCTTATTTAAAAACATTGCATTAGAATTTACATATTCAACAAATTTATGTTATTTTAGTGTTCATGTTTGCTCTTTTTCCTGTTTTCCTGTTACATTTTTCTTTTTTCTTCTGTATTTGACCTCATAGTAATTTAAAACAAACACCGTGAAAGCTATATAAACCCTTAAGTTACAGGGCTATAAAAAAAAAATAAGTTACATAAATACTGTGATTTTTAGAATACAAACAACTCGAAGTAATAATCTCCATCCTTTTGTGCATCCGTGACAAGGTAAAGAAGGGAAAAACCATTAACCTTACTGCAGATTTGAGCATTTTCTAAGTAAAATTGCCACTTTACATAAGGAAAAAGCAAAAACCGAAATGCTGCGATGCAGTTGATGCAGCCTTACCTCGTCCAGAATTAGCCAGGAGACGGCAGCATAATAAAGATAAATGCAGGGTCTCATTGTCCTTCAGCAGGAGCCGGTGTCCCTCATCCCGGTCCCGGTTAACCATTAATCGGGCATGTTTTCGGGCCGTCCCCCTGCAATGTTTAGCATATTTATCCCGCAGGAATTCTCGGGGGCTTCAGCTCTGCCTCCCTGGAGCCGGGGCAGCCGGGAGGGGCTGCGGTCACACGGGTGGGAGTGCGGGCACTGCCCGGCCCAGCAGTGACTGCCGGGCCCCGGTGTCCCCGAGCCCCGGTGTCCCTGTGCCCCCGAGCCGAAAACCGGTGTCCCTGTGCCCCTGTGTCCCTGTGCCCCGGTGTCCCTGTGCCCCGGTGTCCCCGAGCCCCGGTGTCCCTGTGCCCCCGAGCCGAAAACCGGTGTCCCTGTGCCCCTGTGTCCCTTGTGCCCCGGTGTCCCTGTACCCCGGTGTCCCTGTGCCCCCGAGCCCCTGTACCCTTGTGTCCCTGTGTCCCCTGTACCCCTGTGTCCCTGTACCCCGGTGTCCCGGTGCCCCTGTGTCCCTGTGCCCCCGAGCCCCTGTACCCCTGTGCCCCTGTACCTCTGTGCCCCTGTGTCCCTGTGCCCCGGTGCCCCCGAGCCCCTGTGCCCCTGTACCCCTGTGCCTCTGTGTCCCCGAGCCCCCGAGCCCCTGTGCCTCTGTGTCCCTGTACCCTTGTGCCCCTGTGTCCCCGAGCCCCTGTACCCCTGTGCCCCGGTGTCCCGGTGTCCCGGTGTCCCTGTGTCCCCGAGCCCCTGTACCCCTGTGCCTCTGTACCCCTGTGCTGTGCCAGCTGAGCCCGCTGGCCGGCAGAACTGGGAACCTGCCTCCTCCTCTTCCTCCTCCTCCTCTGCCCGCCCTTAACTGTTCGCCTGCCGAAACTTTCCAGCTCGGAGCCGAGAATTCCAGCAGGGAATTGCTGCTGCCGGGCATTTGCAGTGGCTGGAAGCTGAAATGAGAATAAATGAGAATAAATGAGAGGTCTCCTTGAAACACAGAGCTCAGGGATAAGCGCCTTAGTGTAAGTGGAAGAATTAAAGTTAGCAAAAGAATTAGGTGTGAGTGCCTCTGGAAGTGTGACCAGCTCTGCCAAACGGGGATCAAGCCCTGGCTGGGCTAAGGAGATAAAACAGGAAGGGGTTGAATGGAACTGCTGCCACTTGTGCAAAATAGGGTCTAACCCTGGTGGGGTAAGGAGACAAGGCAGAGGTTTCAGTGTGACTGCTCTGTCTGAGCACTTCTGTGAGCAGAGGTCCAGCCTGGAGGGCCAGGAACATGAAAAGAGAACTGATAGAAAAGGCTAGAAAAACAAATTGTGTTGTAATGCATAGGAAACAGAATATGATCACTAAAGCATAGCTATATACAGAATAAAAGTTTTACAGCAGTGAAGTTCGGTGTGTGTGATGAATCTGTGTGATAGGACCGTGTGCTGTGTTTGTAACCCTGAGATGAAGAAACCACAAGTTGTGCAAGACCCCAGCCGTTAAAGCTCTTAACTTTTACATATGCGAACAAACAAGGCACATGCTAGAATTGTAAAGTTATAAAAATTATAAATAAAATTATATAAAATTATAGAAGTCTGTAAAATGAGCCCCAGGCAGGCAGGAGCATGGAGGTGTTAAAGCCCTGCATGTTCTGTGGTGCCAATAAAGGTGTGCTTTACTTTACAGTCCCTGCTGTGCAGCAGATTGCTTTGGATCATCCTTCACACACACAGCCTTTGCTGTTACAGCCTTTTAAAGGTTTTTAGGGGGTTTAATAAGTTGAAAGCTGAGCTTAAACATACTGGGATTGAGAGGAAACGTTCTGATAAAAATACCATGTTGTTCAGAAATAAATTGAGAGGAAATCTCGAAGTAAGTTATGGCACAGCTGCAGGTATGACAGGTACAAAATTATCACTGATTTTAAGAGAAACTCTGTAAATTGAGGCTTTTTCTTGGGCTGATTTTGAAGTAGATGCTGCAGTTCCTGAGTGAAAGTTCACGTTCTGTGAATTAGTAGGTGGGAAATTTCCACTGCTCCCAAGTTGTCCTTTACTCTCTGACCCCTTGCATGTCTGGGTAGGGTGACAACGTAAAAAAAACATGTTCAGCAAATCTGACCCCACTGAACTTTTACTGGCTAAACCTCTGGAAAATGCTCTCTCTTAAAACTTGTTTTAGTTAACTGTGGCAAGCAACAATAATCTTTAATACACAAGTTTGTGTGGCTGGGAGAAGAATAGTGAGATGATCTGTGGATGTTCAGCCCTCTTCCTAAATACCTGCCCTGCTTAAAGAGGGACAGTCAGGTTGTGGCCATCCATGTCCCATGTCCTGGTGGGAATTGTGCATTTCCTAGGAATGGTCATGGTCAGGAGCACTGCAGGAACTCCCTGTTTAAAATTTGGGAAAGAGCCTTTAGGTTTCTCTGAAGACTTTAAACTGTAGCTCTGGTGTAAACATTTAGATATGAAAACATATTTGCCTGTTGTTTGTTTGTGTTATGTTAAGGCTGGAGTAGTCACACATAGAACTACATTTTAGATGCTATAAAAAAATCAGTGTATCAATGTAATTTACAGCAAGAAATAATATACAACTCTTGTCTTAGGCAGCTGAAACTGTAAACATTAGAATTCAGGAAGTCACCTTAAGTAAAGAGTCCGTTATTTCTTTAAAAATTCTGTGTTTTATACTTCAAGAAAGATAAGAACTATCTCATTTAGGAATGTCCTCTATTCAAGGTGCTAAGAACTACGGCAAGTGCTTTCATATATATTTAAATTCCCAAAATAAACAAGATACAGCACAGGAGACCCTGTGATATCATAAAACAAACATCTGCCCCAAGACCTTAATGAATCTGAAGGAGCAAACATCTGAATTTGCAAAACTGAAATTTCTGTCTGCTTTTTATCTCATTAGTGAAACGCTAAGATGCTTGGAAGGATATGGTCTCTGACATAATCCAATGTTGTCATGGCAAAAAATTATCTGTTTCAGGGAATGGATAGAGAACAAACACTGTCTTCATTTCCCTGTTTCTTGTAAATACTTTCCAGTTTTGAACAATTCCACCTGTGTTTTCCAGATGGGAACCTGGATTTGGTTGCTCTTTCAAAATGTAACATTTAATAAAATTGGGATCTACTGACAAAATAGGTTTGAAAATGCTGTATTGGGAAACACCCTAGAAAAGAAACTGTGGGGCTTCTAGAAGTGAGTGTGTGGAGTTTCTTTAGCATCAGGTCAGCTGCCAGCTCCTCAGAATGAGGACTGAAATTCTTGATTCTGGAGCCTTCTCACTCCCAAGTGTGAGACCACACCAGGCCAGGATTTCTCACTGAGTAGAAATAGAAAAATATTTCTTGTGTATGACCTCTTGCTGCCTGCCCTCCTGTGCCTCTCCCTAACCCTTGCTTCTCCTCTCAATCTCCCACCACTTGGGTTCAGGTTTAATTTTGAAGCTGTGCTCAGCACTTGAGCAAAGTCCTGCCCATATGTCCTTTCATTTGTTTAATTCCTACTGCAAATACAGGAGTAACCTTTCTAAACCTTTGTTTAGCAAAAGAAGAGTAATGGCAGAGGCAGGATTATAAATTAATCTTGCAGATTAGCAGAAAGCTTCTGCATTTAACAAAATAACTCACAAAAAAAAGCCCCCAAACCAACCGAATAACCAAGAAAAAAAAAAAAACAAAACAAAAAACAAAAACCAAGCAAATTGATGAGATCTTAGACAAGAAAACATCAATGGTCAGTGTGCTTGTACATCAAATGATTGCAAATGTGCACAGGGAAACATCTGTGCCTTCAGCCATGAAACAAATGTGGAAGTACACAGAGCACATTACAGCCATTATCCAGATTAATTTATGAAAGTAGCTGGAAACTTGGGAGTGTTTGATAAATCAGATAAGGGTCTGGTCTCTGGTACAGTCCAGTGAGACAGCAAGGCAAGGGTGATGAATTATTCTGCTTTTATGATTCCTTTTTATCCCATATAATAATAATAATAATAATAATAATAGTAGTATAGAACAACACTTTCACGTTTTCCTGTCTGCCAGCTGAAGAGAAAATCTTGCAGTCTGTTCCACGGGTAGAGGAATAACACCAAAGGTGTTGTCCCTGGCCACTGTAAAGGAACTTCTCCCATCAGTTTTTGTTTCTTATCTCAATGAGTTGAAAGACAAATTCTAGAGCAGAATGACATCAAGGTCTTAAATGCATTGATGACTGAAAATCAGAAAGTGCTTTTGGGTTTTACCTGTGGGGTTTGGAAAATTGAGTAGATTTTAATTAAGAATACTTTTAAGTACATTTGTGCCAATAATGCAAGGAACCCATGAACAGAAAATACACTAAGGGACTTTATTTTTCATGAAAAAAAGAAGAATTAGTTCAGAGTGTTGTTTATGGGAGACAGGAAAATAAATATGCAATTTTGTCCTTTTTTTTTCATGAAGTGTGGTGTTCCCTTTCAAGAGGAAGATGTGATTGTCCTTAATGGTAATAAAGAGGATGTGGAAATCCTGAAGAAGAGGATGGAGGAGAGAAGACTTAAAAGTAAATTAGAAAAGGTAAGATTTTTATCAATTATTTATTATATAATTGGAAGAATTCTTGTCTGCAACAAATCAGCTCTTAAATTTGCTGATCTTTATGCAGATAGAGGAATTTACTCTGTGAGCTGTGTTGTCTTTAAGCACTTTGGAAAGCAGTGGGGTTTTCTTTGTGTATTTTGCCAAGAACATCTTGAAGCTGTGCATCCTCAACTTTCTCCTGCCCAGCAGGCAGTGAGTGCCCTGTGCTCTCAAAATGGGCAAAATGGGCACTGTGCCAGCAGTACTCCAGGGTTTTCTTGACATTAATTAACTCTAGTAATGAGCTACGTCATCCCTGTATTTCTTGTGGCAGTTCCTGATGATGACATCAGTTTTTTGATCTTGTAAAATAAGATGTCTTTTATTGGCCTGTGCCAGAAACAGGATGTTGGGATCTGTGCATTCCTGGGCTGATGATGTAAGTGTGGAAATTTATCATGTTTTGTGGTTTTCACAGTCCTCAGCAATTACTGCACTGCTAATTCCCACCTAATTCCCACCATGCTGTTGAGGCCTTTGCATTTTGTTATCTGACCAGGTAAAATTCAGTGGAAATCAAGTCCTTGCAGCTCTGCTGCACTGCCCTGTGAGGTGGGAGTTGTTCTGTGGTGCTGAACTGTCAGATGACACTTCTGCATGTGGGAATTCTTTCAGCACTGCTGGTTTTCCCTGAGCTGCTTCCTGGAGGATGCCAAAGCAAGCAAACCTTTAGTGCTGACTCAGGGCAGGGTGCTCAGACTTAGCTGGATCTCAGTGTTGGGGAGGATGAAATAGGGAAACCTTATAAATATGGCTGCTTGGCAAAAGATTCTGAAAATATGAAACCTGTAAGTGAAATAGAAATGAAAGCTGGCTCTGAGATCTGAGATACCGAGCTGTGAGTTACTGTACAGCCAAAACCAATGGGCTGGCCAGCTGAAGGAGAATCCCTCTGCACTGAACAATGGCTTTAGCAGAGAAGAGGATGCTTCAGCAAACAGAAAAGTCCAAGGGTCAGAGAAACCCTGCCAGGGTGGCAGGGAAGACAAAAGTAGTTTTAGAAATCTGTTTTTAAGAGTTAAAATGTAACCCAGTATGGTAATGTAGTAGTTTTGATAGGTTGTATGTAAATTCCATAAGGATTTCTGTCTTCTACTGATTGGATGTTGTACCATTACCATATTCAGTATAGGAAGAGATAGAATATCATGGAAACAGACTTTTAGCTCCCTCAGTCACTCTTACTCTCTCTTGCAATCTCTTACTCTCTCACAATCTCTCCTGCTCTCCCTCACAAGCTCTCTCTCTTGTAATCTGTCTCTCTTAGTCTCTCTCTTACTCTCTCTCTCCCTCTCTATCTCCTGCTTTACCTCTCTCCCTCTCTCTGGGGATGCTCTAAGCTGGAACCAGACTTTCAGCTCTCTTAGTCTCTCTCTCTGTTACTCTCTCTCTCCCTCTCTATCTCCTGCTCTCTCTCTCTCTCTGGGGATGCTCTAAGCTGTGGCAGCTCCAGCAGAGCTCCTGCACCCACAGCCCTTGCAAATAAACTGCAGGAGCTGCCTTGGACAGTAGAAATCCCCAACCTGACTGTGTCCTGCAGAACCTTTTTATTTTCTGCACCTCAGGAACATGAACCATTGTTAGATGCTTTCAGCATCTGAGACTTGAGATGGAGGTTTCATCCCTTGATTTTGCCATGCAAATATTTCCCTAGTTTGTTTTAAAACAAATGCTTGTTTCCTTGCCAGGGAGCATATGATTGCTGCTGCTCACAGGGCCTTTATTCATCTGGGTCAGTACAGCATTGCTGGGCCTGGGCAATACATCAAAAGGATGGTTTGCCATAAAAATCCTGCTGTTCCATTTCCTGTTTTCCATAGTCTCTGCATGTCATGCCTTACAGCTTCTGGCATAAGAGTGATAATCTCACGGTGTCTGTTCAGATGGGTTTTGCTTTTTTTTTGCCCTCAGTACTCAGTAGTTAAAAGTTTGGGAAAAAAAATTCATAATTTGATGCTAGACTATTGCAGATCTTGGGAGATGAGTGCTCAGCCCCAAAATCAGTGGTTGGTTGCACTTGGCTTTTATAGGAACAGGGCCCTAGCAAAGCACCTATAGCTTTGGGTCAAATAATTTGGAATAATCTGAAAGCTGTTGCTGTCCCCAACTTCTGCACAGCAGAGAAGAACCTAAATGTCCAAGGCAGTTGTGGCTTTTAGGGTGACAGCAAAAAAGGGCACCGTGCCCCAGTCTTGGGGCTCTGTGCTGTGGGGAGAAATGCAAATGGGATTTGTTTGGTTAGATGAGAATTACAGGACAGGATTTGCAAATCTCTCAGCAGCCTCAGGTGGTGGTGACCTTGGTGCCCCAGCTGGTCCCTGCAGCTGGAAGCAGCCCCTGCTGTCACTGGCACCATCTGAGACCTGGGAGCTCCCCTCCCAGTGTCACCACAACTCCCAGTTTGTTATTTCCTCCTCAGTTCCTTCTGGGCAGGCTCAGTGGACCTGCTGTGTTTGGAGCAGGAAGCACAAACTCCTTTTCTTTATCCCCATGAGACAAAGCATCAGGAAGATGCAGCTGGCACTAAGACAAAAATTGATTCAAGCTCAGCTCTGTCGCTGTGCCCCTACTGAAATACCTCTATAAACTGTGTGATGCACAGTGCAATGCACACCCAGGGAGTTACAGACCCCTGGGGGTAACTTTTCTTTGGAAATCCCCTGCACTGAGGTTTTCCAGGTCCCTGAAGGCCAGGTTGGATGGGAATGGTCTGGGGAAGGTGTGCCCGTGGCAGGGCTGGGGTGGGATGAGCTGTAAGGTCCTTCCAAGCCAAACCCCTTGCTTGGATTTGCCACGTTTCAGGCAGAGCCATGATCCTCTGCCACCACCTCCTGGCTCAGCTCTGCAGCAACATTTGCTGTGGCATTTTTTCCCTGGAGCATTAATCCTGTGCTTCACAGCTGGAGTCCTCCTGAGTTTTAAAACAGAATTAAATATATTTATTTTCTTTGAGGTTGTGCAGCTGGCTTAAAACATGTTGGCAATTCTGGATGTATCCAGTGAGAATAATGCTAATGACTGTTCTAATACATCTTTCTTTTTCAACTTGGCATTTATGTAATCAAAGCCAGTAATGGGATTCTTCTTGGTGTTTTTTGGTGTTTTTTAATCTGTACAAACATAAATTAATTTGGAAAATCTGCTGCACAGATGCTTTTAAAAGGTTCAGATTAACTATGTGCATCCTTTCTTCCCAAGCAATGCTGCAGCAGAGGGTCCAGTTATTGGCTGGTACCCAGGAGAGATTTTTATATGGACTAAACAAAATTTAGTGGATATGAGATTCAGGATTCTTGTGAAATCTTTATTTAAAAACATCTTTATTGATTACAATTAATGATGTCTTACTAATGTTGAACAATTTGCTGTCCTGCTGTGTGGGTTTGGATTGTCAGTTAATGATAATAATGCACACACCTTTCAAAGTATGCAAGGCAAAATACTAAATCCAGACAAATCTTATTTTGTCCTGCAGTTTTTTTTTAATGTAACTGCAGGGTTCCCAAAAGTGTTAATTTTTCCATGTAGAAATAATACAAAAAATGTGGAAATAAAAGCTCCACTGGGTAAGAGATAAAAATGTGCTGAATTCAATTGTGTGTCTATCAGATAGGAGTTGGGGTTTTATCTCCTTTCAGTCCCTTACCAGGTTTCTGCTTGGGTTGTTTCAGAAATCAAAGAAATTGAAGTCAGCAGGAGCAGCTTCTCAGCAAGAGACCTCTGCAGGTAATGCAGCCCCCAGCTCTGTGTCACCTTCTGAGCCTTGAAGCTGATGGAGGATTCCATTTTTTGGGCTTTTTTTATTCTTTCAGATTCTCCAGGTCCCTCAAAAGCTAAGAATGGAAAGGATTGTGTCAATTCCTGCTCTGGGGAAAACAGGCAGATTGTCTTCACCAAAAGTTCAGGTTGGTGGTTAATTCTAATGTGAGAAATGGGGCCAGATTTGCTTGTTTATGGCATTCTGATACTGCTTGAAGTTGGGAACTGGAATGAACGAGGTTAGAAATTCTTATTTACACAGTCAAGGGTGTGGCATACCTGTTTTGTTGGCTGTGAGGTAGTGGAGGAGAATTTGCAGTTTCCTGATGTACATTTGGTCAAAAACTGTGTTATGTTACATTATTTGGATGAACTGTGTTAAAAAGCCCTGATTATTTAACATTTTATCTGCTAATTTGCTGTGTGTCCTTGGGAGCACTGGAACAGAATTCAGGCTGCTCTGATGAACCTACAGCAGCCTGGAAGCTTTGAGTAAACTTGGCAGCCCTTAAACCCAAAGGATGGTGCCCTTTCTTTATTTAATATTTATTCTGCTATTTAATGTCCCCATACTGATATTTTCACACAGAATGGGTACATTTTTAAGATCAATCTAAGGTTTCTCTGGGAATTATTAAATCCTCTACATTAAAAAAATCAGAATTTGAAGAATTTGACAGTGATGATCCATAGATAAACTGGGAGAAGCTGAAATTCTGTCAGCAGTGCCTGACCTGCCCTCTGCTGTCTGCTTTTATACAGGAGAGACTTTTCAAAATACTTCATCCCCGATGNTGGGGTTGCACACACAATTCTGTGAGGATTTGGGGTTGCACACACAGTTCTGTGAGGGTTTGGGGTTGCACACACAGTCCTGTGAGGATTTGGGGTTTCACACACAGTTCTGTGAATATTTGGGGTTGCACACACAATTCTGTGAGGATTTGGGGTTGCACTCAATTCTGTGAGGATTTGGGGTTGCACACACAATTCTGTGAATATTTGGGGTTGCACACACAATTCTGTGAGGATTTGGGGTTGCACACACAGTTCTGTGAATATTTGGGGTTGCACACACAGTTCTGTGAGGATTTGGGGTTGCACACACAATTCTGTGAATATTTGGGGTTGCACACACAGTTCTGTGAGGATTTGGGGTTGCACACACAGTTCTGTGAGGATTTGGGATTGTACACACAGTTCCTGGGAGCTCCTGTGCCTGAGTTTCACTCAGGATGTCGAGTTGTTGTGTTCATTTCCTTGCACCAAAGACTTGGCTTTTTCAAATACCATCCTGCAAAAAAAAAATAAAAATATTTTTTTAAGTAGCAGTAGATCAGCTACACAGAGAAAAATGGTATCAGAAAGAGAGGATGGGCATTCCCTACTACAGATATAAAATGATGCAGACCTTTGTTGTTGGCCATAACTTTGCAGAGAATAAAGGGAACAGAGGGATTCCCTGGGGAAGGTGTGGCACAAGTTCAGCTTTTGGCATCTGATAGCTGATTTCTAAACAATCCTGCAGGCTGCTGGGGGCTTTCATGTTGCTTCAGACAGCAGCTCAGAGCCAGTTTTCCCACAGAGCAATAAATGTTGTCAGTACTGAATTGCAGTTCAAGGGATTTACAGAATTCCTCTCTCAGGATTTCTAAATGTAATTTGAGTGTGAATTCTGAAAGCTGTTGAGTCCAGTTATGGGGGCTATTTATGAGAGACTTGAAAAATGTATATGTTTTAATTTTCAAACACTGTTTTTCATCTTTATTTAAATACCTTTGTCCATTGTAAGCTGTCATGCTTCATTCTGTTCCTTTTTCCCCTCAGAGAATGGAAATCCATCAGTCCCAGGAAAAGTCAATAAAGCTTCCACCAGCACCAAGAGATCCATTGCAGACAGCGAGGACAAGTCTGAGGCTTACAAATCTATTTTTACAACTCACAGCTCAGCAAAACGTTCCAAGGAGGAGTGTTCCAACTGGGTTACTCACACAGCCTACTATTTCTGAAACAATGAGGAGCCTCAGTGGAGCAGCCACTGCTCCTTTCCTCCCCCAGGGCTCTCTGTCCCACTCTGATACAGAACTTGGGTGGTGATCTCATCCTGTCTGGAGTTCCTGTGTTTGTGAGTTGGTTATAAACCTGTTCACAGCTCATGAGCCTGTGTGAGCTGTGACTTGTGTTAAATAAGATGTAGACCAGCAGAATCCATGTTATAGCAGCAGATCTCATTCTGAAATGTTGGGTTTTTTGCACAAAAATTCTCTTTTCTCCTCCCAGTTTCCTCAGTCACAGGGCTGTGTCCTCAGGAGGAGCAGGGAGGGGGAAGTTCCTGCTTTCCTCTCCTGTTCATTTGTGCCACCACTGTAATTACAGTTTTCAGTGTATAACTACAGAATTCAAACCCTCTGTAACTTTCTGACAACAAAAAGAGAAATAATGATTTTTTTTTTGTCAAGCCAGCTAAGCCCTCAGTAGAACTATATATTTCTGAAAGGTCTGTAGGCATTTTCAAGTAATTTACCTTTTGACAGACTAGATGAGAACACAATCATGAAAATATTTGTGCAGCATTCTTGTCCCTATTGCTGTAGCCTGTTTTTAACAGCAGAATATTCCCTTGTTAATGCTTCAATCCCATAATACCTACATGGAATGACCAGAGGGAAGGCTGGAAGTTTTTCACTTTCCTCTCGCCCTCTTTTAAAATTGAAATCTGCTTTTCAAATCTTGGTACAAACTAACCAGAAGAGAAATGCAGAAAGGAGGAGGCTTTTAAAACCACTGCATGAAGTTACCTTGTTCCCTTTGTGTGTGAAAATGATTCATTATCCTCGTAATTTATTTTTAAAAGTGTCCCCATTTATAATTGGCAGGAGTTACCTGGAGATTCAAATGCTGTGTTGATATTTGCATAGGTGGTCTCCATGATTCAAACAGGTTGAATGAAACTGCTGGGATTTTATTATTATTTTGATGGGTATAATTAAAAATTGGCTTGCTGTAGAATTTGTGTGGTGGTAAGAATTTTTGTTTTCCAGAGATGTGAGCACATCAAACAGTTTGAGGTTTGCTGGAGCTTCCAGGAAGCATTCAGGCACATTTTGTATGCATAGCTAGGAATCAACTTTGTTCTCCTTGTCCTCTATTCTTTTTCTTATTATCCTTTATTATTTGTTGCTTATAGATAATGAAATTTCTGCACTAGAGGTGTCCCATAGTAGGGCTTTTATTTGCAGTCTAATTCTGTTTGACAATACTTGTTAAAATCCTGTTAGTGTTTTATAGGACTGCACTTTTCTTCTATTTACAGCAGTTATAAATCCTAAAGGGAATTAATGTAAAGCTTTTGATTTAGTTGTTACTTTGCTTAAAAATACACAGGGAAACACAATATTTACCTTTACTTCTCTTTTCTTAGTGATACCAGGCAGAGTCCAAGCTGTTGGTCCCAGATTTTCCTGCCCACTGGGCCATAATAGGGACTCCTTTTTTGAGTCTGATCTCATCTATTAAAGCAAATTCCTGATTAATAATTTGGTTAATGTACAGACTCCTCCTGTACCCCTGGGTTTATCAGCTTGTGCTCTGCCTCTGTGCCAGGGCTGTGTCCAATATTCCTCCCCCCCCACGTGGGGGGCAGAGCTCTTCAAACACTGCGGGGTTATGGAAGTGTTTTCAGTGGGGGCTTTTCCTTCCCTTCCAAAACTCCAGCTGTGAAGGAATGTGAGGTGGTGTTGGCATGTGAAATACTGTTGGAATGTGGAACACTTCTGGCCTGTGGTGCAGTTCTTGCCACAGCTGGTGTCAAAGAGGAGCCCAAAGTGCCACTTGTGCTGTTGGCAGCCCGGGATGGGCAGCGGGCACTGCAACGTTCACTTGGCAGCTTTTAATGGAGTCAAGGGAATAGTTTGCTGGAGGATGTTTGCTTTGTTGTGGTTTGCTTTTTGTTGGAGAGGGCAATTTAATTTTCTTTTAATGTAGGTGAATTTGAATGCTGGTGAAAGTTGAAAACTGCAGAAGTCTTGGAATCTGAAATCTGTGTTTTTTGAGATGCCACATGAGTCTCCTGCAGCATTGCATCCTTTGGGGAATTCATGGGACAGTTAGTTATGTTTCCATGCTGTTCAAGCCTTGGCCTCTCTTCTGAAAAGCTCAAAAAAGCATCCAGTTTGTGCCAGCTGTGTAATAGGGGGCTGTTTTTGTGGTGTGGAACCTGCCCACTGGGACTGCACTGAAATGCAGCAACTTCCCCACACGCTGGTGGTGAACCCTCACCCAGGTGTGCAGGAGTGGAAAGGGCCTGGAAGGTTCTGTGTCCCAAATCCCCGTGCTGGGAGCTGCCTGGTGTCTGCACACAGCAACAGGTTCAGTCCTTTCCATATTGGTGCCTCTGAATCCCAAAACCTGAGGGTGTTCCCACACCCAGACCCACAGAGCTCAACCCACTCTCAGTGGTCACAACTGCAGCTTCATTTGGTCTCCAGCTGCCCCACCATGAGATCATCACATGCCACTCAAATTGGCCAAAAAAGCTGAAAGTTCCCTTTAAAACATGATGCTTGTTAGATTAAAATATTCCTTACTCATATCCTATTCTTAGCTGAACTGAACAAACAGAGTTGTCTGTGAGTGTCCTGCCTTGCTGTGCAGCCCAGACCCCTGTGCAGTTGGGAGAATTTGCTCCAGATTCAGACCCTGCCAAATAGTTTCTTGGTTGCATTTAAAAATAAAAGGGCTGTTTAGACATTACAATCCACAGAGGGTCTGAAATCAGTGTGTCCTAAGCTGAATACAAATCACAGACAAAAAGTGTTTTGTTGGGAGGGTCACAAATGGAACTGATTACTGCTAGACAGTGTGGATTTCCTTCTGGAGGATGGAGCTGATAGAATTCCTTCCTGACAGTTAGAAATTATAATTGAGTTGGGTTTTTACTGTGCTTCAAACTTAACCAAGCTTCAAAATGAGTAAGAGGGATGGAATCCAAATCCCTCTGCAGTTCTGCCTGTAAACCAGGATTTTAATCTAAATATCCACCCAAGTGCCCAGTTCCTGGGGAGGTGCTGCTGCTGGTGTCAGAGTTGTGGCTTTGTCAGGAGCTGAGCTTCATGTGGATTCAAGTATCTCTTACAGGTCAGTGACAGAATTCAATTTACAGACAGACCACAGATCCCATTTGGGAAAGAACTGGTTTCATTATGGCTTTGAGTAAAATGAAATTCTCTTTTGAAAATGTTTCCCTGCCAGCTCTTTGTGACACATCCAGCACAGCCCAACCTTTGTGGGGTATCTGTGAGAGGTTTTCTCAAAAGCCAAGGGCTTGCTGGTGAAGAACAACCCCTTCCTCTTGCAGAAGTGTTCAGCTCTAATTGTACTGCTGCTTTTTCCACAAAGTTTTTCTCTTGTTTCCTCTTGTTTGCCTCTTTCTTTCTGCTGCCCACAGAAATTTCCTCAGTGATAGAGGAGGGCAGGGAACAGGGAGTGCTGAGGGTGATGATGCCCTGGTTTTTCAGCCCCTTTGCTCTTTTGGGGCTGATCTGCATTTGTGCTGCGGCCAAGAGGGGGAATTTTCTCCTTCCTTCTCCTTGTCCTAAATGTGACATCAGTTGGAGTCAGGATAGACTTGGAGTTTGTCACTTCCTGATCAGGAGGAATTTCATCGTGGAAAGGGAGGTCAGGCCTTGGCAGGGGCTGCCCAGGGAGGTTTGGGGTGCCCATCCCTGGAGGTGTCCCACGAAGGGCTGGAGGTGGCACTCAGAGCTCTGGGCTGGGGACAGGGTGGGCATCGGGCACAGACTGGAGTCGATGATCCTGGGTGTCTTTTCCAGCCATGATGATTCCATAATTCTATGCAAGGTTGACCTGACTCTAAATTCTTTATTGTTTGCTTAAAATAGAAACAATTTGACAGTGTAATATCACATTTTTGTGCTGTGAGTTTCCTCTTCTGTTTTTTTTTTTTTTTTTAATTAAAAGCAGGTTGTTTTTTTTTTTTTTTTTAATTAAAACTAATTCCAAGGAATGCCTTATTCTCGGTGATAAGTGAGGTTTGCCCTGCCTTGGAAGGGCTGCTGTGCTGGCCAGGATGGGTGTAGCTTTCTGCAGCTTGCCTACAAAGCTAAAGAAATGCAAAGCAGCTTATTGCTCAATTCTGCTGACTTTAGCAACTAGGGAGGACAAATTAAAAAAAGAAAAAGGGAATATCTAGTCTCAACCTGGGCATTTAATGGGTCCCAAAATGTGCTGAACTCTTTAGTCTAAATGGGCTCTTTAGTGTGGTGTCAAATAAGTTAAAAAGCGAGGGAGCTTCACAAAGCTGCCTTCATTGTTTAAACTTGTTTCACTCATGTTAAGGCTAATGTACATTTATTCAGACTGACAAAGTGCTGAATTTACACAACAGGGATAGTAATAATTAGGTCAGATACTCTTCAAATGGCAGCGGGAGGAGGGGAGGTGGGAATACTTGGCTCTTTCATGCTTATGAATGGCAATGATTATTAGCGCTGGCCAGGCCAACCACAATACCTGCAAATGCTCCTCTCACCCCATGGATTCCCCTGCCCGGCCAGTGCCACCTCCCAGCTCCCTCCCTGTCTGCTTCAGCTGCCAGTCAGCCTCTGCGGAACGTGGAACCGGTGAGAACGTGGCATTCCTTATGGGAGTACAGAGATTTTTAGTGAGCCCAGAGCTGCCCTTCGAAGCTGGGCTCCTCTTCCTTGCTGGGATCTGACTGGGACCAATAAATTACATTAACAAAATTGAAAACTCGGCTGTTAAAACTGCATTATCTGCTCAAGTGTATGACGTTGAGCTCTAATCTTTCACTTCAGACTACCCAGTTCTTACGTATTTATGGTGCTGCCCTTGATTCCCACCCTGCGGTCCCGGGAGGTGCCGTGTCCGTACCTCGCACCTTTCTCGGGTATTCGGTGCTGGTGACTCCCAGGACAGACTGTTGGATTAAGTCGCTCCGAGGAGCTCATCCAGCACAGCAGGATTTGTTTCTCCAAGAGCTTTTTTTTCTTGTCTTTCCTAATATTTGAACAAGCGCTGCTGTTTAATTCAGTGCCACCCGATCTGCTCGCATTTGAATTGCGGTCAGCAGGGCTGTGCTTGGCTGCTCAAGCTGGAGCCATTTACTCCCCCATTGAGATTTAAGCCACTCCAAGCTCATTTGGTTTGCATGTTCCCATTCCTTAAGGAATCATTAAACAGTTCCCAGCACTCCGGTCCCACTTGGATGCAGCGAGGAGGCTTCATGGGCACCGCCAGCCCGGCGCTCCAGTGCGCAAAATCCGCAAAAAAACCCTGAATTTCACTGAACGGGCGAAGTTTCAGTGTCACACACCCCTTT
>JACBWW010000027.1:89411-318034 GCA_020086605.1 Lanius collurio
CTCTTTCCACCATACACGTTCATTGAGAGGGACAAGGGGGAGAGAGAACAGGGGGGACAGGAGGTACAGAGGGACGGGGGGACAGAGAGGGACAAGGGGAACAGGAGGGACAGGAGGGCACAGTGGGGAAGGGGAGGACAAGGGGGAAACAGGGAGGGAACAGAGCGAGCGCATCCCAGCGGGACCCCCCGCAAACCCAAAGCCCAACTCCAACCCTTCCAAAAGACTTCGCTGCACGAAGTGCCCCAAACTCCCCGAGCGCTCTGTAAATCATCGCCGTTTTGCAGCGTAATAAAAGTCTGGGGTATCCAGAGCGATGCCAAAGCTGCCCCTCCTGCCGCCCCCAGACCGTGCCCCGGTGCCCCGCGGTGCCAAGGGCCGATGGTGCTGCAGCAGCCGCTGTGTCCTCTGCCACAGAGCTTCGCTGCGGCGTCTGCCCTGCGAAATGGGGGGGTTCGGGATAAATCTCTCGTCTCTGCCGTCCTTTCCTGCTGTCTCCGCTGTTTTCGTGCATATGATGTTTGTATACACTTAAAATCGAGGAATTCATCGTAATTGTGAGTGGGGGAGCACTGGCAGTGGTGAGGGCTGCAAAGAGGGAGAGGCAGTGCCCGAATTTTCATGGGATGACTCCCAGGTGAGAACAGCAGGATGTATTTGACAGTTCATACACTGATTTTTCAAAGCGAGTTGGTCAGAAAATAGAGGGTTTGTTACACAGAAAATTCCAGTGTTTTGGAGTTCGTTTCCATCCCAGATGTGAATGAAAAGCATGAACTAATCCCCCAAGAAATATCCTGTTAGATGTTGATTTGGGAGAGTTGTTCCAGTGATGTTCAAATATTTCCTTAATAAAAACAAACTACTCAGAGAATTAACACTGCATATATCTTAAATTTGAAATTAAATCAAATATTTGGCTCTGTCACCCCCTAAAAAAAGTGCAAATAGCTGCGTGCTTGGGATGTAAATCCTATTTTCAGGCATCTGTATTAATATGGAACATTTTCTCCTTGCAGTGCTTAGTGCTCCACGTTTGATTTGGAGAGATCCCGGAGTCAAGTTGGAATTTCAAAAACAAAAGAGGGAAAGAAAAACTTGTCTTCTATTTTAGGGTCCTGCAGTACTGGAAATGCAAAGGCTGCAGAGTGAATATTTAACGAGCGCATGAGAATCTAAAAAAGTGTAAAGCAAATGCCAGGCAGCAGTCGCCTTGCCTTGTTCAACTAGAGCAGCATTAAGACATTAAAAATAGATTTACAGATTTCATAATGCAATTGCAACATTCACACAGGTTGGGATTTTTAATTTAACTTTGAACTGGATCATGCAGATTGCAGGGAGACCAGAATGGACTATATTCTAATGGGAGAATTTGCCTTATGCAGGATTAACATATCAAAGGCAGGGCAGGATTTTTGGAGAAGATGGCACAATGATCTGGCTGCTTGTGGGGTTGGCACCTAGCAGGGCTGTTGGCACTGGAGGAGGGTTTCAGACCATGAATCAGCGAGCACTTGCTCTGCTCTTGTCGAGTTCCTTGTGTTGCCCACCAGGCTTGGAACAGGCTGTTGAATTTTGTTTCAGTCTTCCCTTGGTGTTTGAGGTCTCATCAAACAGAGGTGGCATCGTCCTGGTTTAAAAAAATAAGAAAAGCACTAAGAAAAGGCACTGCTGTCTGGGTGAGTTAATAGATGTCGTCCCCTCCTGTTTCCTCCCTCACAGGGGCCATCACACCCTCACTGATGGTGGCAGCTTCACCACCAGCCCACAGAATATTGCCAGGAAAGGACTTCAGGGCAGGCAGGGATTCCCAGAATTTGTATCCCTGCCAGGGGTGGACGGCTGCAGCATTTTGGAGATGCCGTGGAAAAGGTGAAGAGCAGGAAGGACACAGGCAGGGCCTGGCTCCAGGATGGCAGAGGGCACCCCTGCTGCTCTGGTTTCCTTTGCTCTGGCTCCTTCCCTTGGCAATGCACCTGCAGCTGTGCTGGAGATAACTGCTCCCAGCCAGAATAATGGAATCCTTCGCTGTTCCACTCCAGAAGGATCCCACAAACTCTCCCCACCTGCACAGAGAAAGGCAGGACACCCCTCTGAGCCCCCTGCAGGTGCCAAGGTGTCATTTTGTGTCTGTCACACTTTGTCACCACTTTGTACCCCAACACGAGAATATCAGGTGCCATCACCCCACCTGCTGCCTCTGAAGGGAGGATATCCATTGGCCCAGCAGCAGCCTGGTGAGAAAATCCACCTTTTTGGCCAGAGGTTCTCCTCAACAGCTGAATTCCCAGTGGCACATTAGTGAGCTTTTCCCTGGCAGGGTGGAAGAAAACTCTGCATCCACTCAGCCCTCGCTGCTGTGGTGAATTCTGCGTGCTCTGCTGGGCTGGTGGCGTGTCATGATCACAGGGATTATCCCTGTTTTCCAGTCAGAAAATGATCCATATGAAAACAACCGAGTGATGGGATGAACAAAAGGAATTATGAAAACTATATAATTTTGTCTGAGACCTCTGGTGCCTTCTGGGAAGCATCAGAGAATCCCCAGCACGAAACCTCCCCTCAGACACGGACAGCACAGACACAGAGCGGTGTTGAGCAAGAAGCTTGACCAGAGCAACGATTATTGATTTCAAAACATCCCAGAGCTGTGTGGCCACAACAATCCAGGGCAAAATTGGAGCAGTCAGAGTGAATCAAAGCGGGGCAAACTTGCTGCTCACACGACTGTTGGAGATCACTTCATGCAGATATGCAACAGCTGCAACAAGTTTCATGCAGGGACTTGCCTTTGTATTGAATTGAAGTGCAGGCATGGGCTCTCACAGGGGAAGGAATGCTGGCTGAACAGGGAGCCTTCTGCATCTGCAACAAGAATTCCTGCTGGGTTTGAGCTTCTGAAGGAGAGGTGCCTGGTTTTGGTGCAGCAGCTTGGGCTGAGGATTGGTTGTGAGCTGGGATATTTCCTTCCCTCGTCAGAAATGGAAACTGAGGTTGGTTGTGAGCTTGTAGTGCTGCTGCCTGTGAGAGAGCTGTCCTGAGGATAAGGATGCTGCCTTTTGCCAGAGCACAAATGAAGCTCTTGCTTTAACATTTGGCCTTTCTTAAAATCTCCACTTCCCAGCCAGCTACAGCAGCTCGGGGCTTCATGGGCCTTTTCCAAACAACCTGGGCATGATAGCAGAGAAAAATAAACTTTTATTCACTGTGTAGTGATCCCTCACATGCACTGGGGAGAGCCTGGGCATCCCCAAAGGCCTTGGTGAGCAGTTGGTCAGAATCAGCAGAGCCAGCAGCCCCCAGTGGTGCCTCTGGAGGGCACAGACACTGCCCCAGCATGGCCATTTTTTACACCAAAATGTTGGATTTTTGACGGTGCAGCAAAACTGCCAAGAACAAGATCGCTCCCCACAAGACATCCGAAGTGTCACTCTGAAAGTCACTGTGGTTTCCTGTGATCTTTTTACAGGATCTCTTTGCTTTGTTTTTTTTAAAGCAGAAACCACCTGCCTGAGGAGTCCGGTCTGTCTCAGGGGCTGAAATCCATCCACAGTTTTGGGTAAAATTCATGGTAGAATTTGCATCTGTATTTGCTGATTTTATATGTTCTTCTTTTCAAGTTCCTCTGTATTTATTGAGGGGTCTTTTTTTTTTTTTTAATGAAATTTCAGATTTATCTGAAGCAAAGCAGCAAGTGCTTGTGAAATGGGTTCATTCCTCCCCAACAGAGCTGGGTCCCAGATTTAGAGATTATTGAAACTGTTTCCACTCATTCAGCTTGGAGCATTCCTGTAGGATTTTTAACCTCTGAGCATGTTTCCTTTCATCAGCAGGGATTGCAGTAGTCTGCAATGACTTTTTCTCCTTTGGCATGTAAGTTAAATATGAATTTATAGCGTGATTGCATTGAGATTTCAGAACTGTGCTGCAAAACTCAATGTGATGTTACCTGCCTGGAGCTTACAGGTCAATAACACTTGATAAACATCCCACACCTTGGATGAGATATTGAGCTCCAGAGTGTTTTTATAAAGCTGCTCTGAAATTATTCTCAAAGGATGCAAACCTCGTTTTAGCTACAGCTGTTACCCACAGTCTTTAAAGAACATTCAGCAACCTTTTTGCTAAACAATCTGCTCAGCTCTTACCAAGTTTTACCCAATATTCAAATGACACTTATTCCTTTTCAACCTTTGCCAAGCTGAGGTTATTAAGAAAGAGATACAAATTAAAAGGATTAAAAATGCAACTCTAATTAAACACATATGAGCAGTTAAAAGCCAGCTCTGCCCTGGTTATCTGTGCACACAGAAATATCACACACAACTTAAAACAGCCAAAGTCTCCATTAAGAGCTTGCTGAGGGCACCACCAGTGTAATGACACACTGTGCCTTCTCTGGAGCTTCCTCTGTGTAGGTCTTGACATATTTTTTAAAATGAGATGAGCCATTGCTGTCCTCACTGAGGCTGAGAGGAAGGAGAGGAGATTCTGCACTTGCATCTTCCATGAACCTGAACTACATGACCTCATCCATGGAGAAGAGCTCTGGTTGTCCCCAAAAGCTGTGGCAGTGGCACAGGATGGGGGTGGTTTGCCTTTCCAAGCAGACCTGGGGTTTCTTTTCAGAAGAATGTGCAACAAAAACATATCAAGCCACGTTGGCTCTCTGTGACAAAAGTGAGTTGGTATCTCTTAAATAAGTATCCAAACAAGCCCTTGAAGACACATAATCACCCAACAGCATCTCTGATCACAGCTCAGCGTTTTAAAGGATTAGGGGGGGATTAGGACATTTATAAATTCCTCACCAACCTTTTGTAGATGCAGGATGGAATATTTTTAAAGAATTCACAGACTGTCTGTTAAAAGCCTTTATTCCCCTGATTTGTGCTGGGTGTGGGCTGCTTTGTGATTTTTTAAAAGGTAGCCTAACATGGCTCATCAATCTAGGCTGCATATAAATCCTGCTTTGTATGATTCCTACTAAGCTTCGAGGGCTTTCTGCTCCTCATGAAGAGTGGGAAAACCTCCTTGCACTGGAGAATAACAGCTCCTTTCATTCTGCCACTGGTGCTGCTGGTTTAACACCCCCACCTAAGGGAATGATATCACCCAGGGGGAAAATCTGAGTGGGGTTTGATCCCCAAGAAGTGTTCCAGAAAAGCCTCTCATGTTCTGGTACTTCTGGGGCCAAACATATCATGATTGGCTTGAACATTCACAGGAAATAATCAGGTTCACCAGACAGGATAACAGGACTTTCCTGCTTTTTCTGGGAATGGGAGACGAAGCTGGACAGGGAGGAAGAGCCTGACTCGTGCCTGCATCCAGGTGAGATGAGCTGACATCATTTGGATACAGTGAGTATTAGACAGGGGTGTCCAGAGCATCCCTTGGGCAAAAGGAATAGGAACTACTACATTAAAAAAAAATCAGTTTGCTTGAATGGGTTAATTCTTCAATTTTCTTTTTGGCTTCTGTCACCTTCTCCCCAAAGCTGCTGAGGATGGAATTCCTGTGCTGCTCTACCTGTAGCTCCCAGCAAGGTGTAGCAATCCTGTTTGCAGATATGCCAAGGATAGGACAACACAAACAGGCTGCAAACTTTGGGCTGAGCTTTTAGCTAATTTTTATTTCCAAAAAAAGTCTGAACGTTCAAAGCTCTGCACCTGACGTTTCCTCTCTAATTTCACCACTGTTTCCTTAGCCAAGGGCTAATCTTGACCATGAAATCTGCTTCTTGTGTGTGATCATTCACTCCTGCTTGTCTGGAGACATCCTGGAACCACGATCCTGGGGGTCTTTGGGAATTGGTGAATGTTTCTGGACACCTCCACAGGTGAGCAAAAGCTGCCTTTGACAATTCCACACCTTCTCATTGACTTTTCTGATTTCTCTTATTTTTACTGTTTTTACCAAGGTACAGCCATAAGGAACCAAAAAGATAGATAGATAGATAGATAGATAGATAGATAGATAGATAGATAGATAGATAGATAGATAGATAGATAGATAGATAGATAGATAGATAGATAGATAGATAGATAGATAGATAGATAGATAGATAGATAGATAGATAGATAGATAGATAGATAGATAGATAGATAGATAGATAGATAGATAGATAGATAGATAGATAGATAGATAGATAGATAGATAGATAGATAGATAGATAGATAGATAGATAGATAGATAGATAGATAGATAGATAGATAGATAGATAGATAGATAGATAGATAGATAGATAGATAGATAGATAGATAGATAGATAGATAGATAGATAGATAGATAGATAGATAGATAGATAGATAGATAGATAGATAGATAGATAGATAGATAGATAGATAGATAGATAGATAGATAGATAGATAGATAGATAGATAGATAGATAGATAGATAGATAGATAGATAGATAGATAGATAGATAGATAGATAGATAGATAGATAGATAGATAGATAGATAGATAGATAGATAGATAGATAGATAGATAGATAGATAGATAGATAGATAGATAGATAGATAGATAGATAGATAGATAGATAGATAGATAGATAGATATAGATGGAGATAGATAGATAGATAGATAGATAGATAGATGAATGATAGATATGGAGATAGATAAATAGATAGATAGATAGATAGATAGATATAGATACAGATAGATGGAGACAGAGATAGATAGATATAGATAGATGGAGATAGAGATAGATAGATAGATAGATAGATAGATAGATAGATAGATATAGATGGAGATAGATATAGATAGAGATAGATAATAGATAGATGGATAGATAGATATAGATAGATAAATATAGATATAGATGGAGATAGATATAGATAGAGATAGATAGATAGATAGATAGATAGATAGATAGAGATAGATAGATAGATAGATAGAGATAGATATAGATAAATATAGATATAGATGGAGATAGAGATAGATAGATAGATAGATAGATATAGATAGATAGATAGATAGATAGATAGAGATAGATAGATAGATAGATATAGATAGATAGATAGATAGATAGATAGATAGATAGATATAGATAGATAGATAGATAGATAGATAGATAGATAGATAGATAGATAGATAGATTATCCCTGGAAGTGTCCAAAGGCCCCTTGGATGGGCTTGGAGCAGCCTGGTCTATGGAAGGTGTCCCTGCCCATGGCAGGGGGTGGAATGAGATGAGCTTTAAGGCCCCTTCCAACCAAACCATTCTGTGATTCCATGATTTAGAGGAGTGAGGGAGGGTCCCCTCAGTGTCAGCCTTCTGGCCCTGTGCTGTTGTCTGAGCTGGGGACTCATAAAAATCTGAGCACCTGCATCCTCGCCGCCAGGAAAAGAGGGGGTCCCAGCCTGTGTCTGACAGGTTCTTTGCTGCCTTCTGGCTCTCCTTTGCTTGTACCCAGAGCAGAATGCCCTGGCCAGGTTCTGTGTGGGGAATTAGGGCATGAGGACATTAATTTTTGTCACTGCTTGTCCTTCAGATGTGGCCTGTGAGTTCTGACCCAGGGCCAGAAGAGGTCCAGGAGCTCTGAGTGTCTAACCAGAGGTGCTCCTCTGCAGAAACACAACCACGGGGTTTTGTAGGGTCACCCCTGAGGACAGGCAGTAATTCACAGTTTAATTAACCTGCTGAAGCCACTGCAGCCACCTGCCAGGGAGAGCAGAGCCAGCACTGGGGTGAAATGGGAGAAATGTCCCAATTTGAAACCAGAGGAGTAGGCGTAAATCTTCCCTTTAGAAGTGGGGAGGGATCAGCACACACAGGCCCAGCAGCAGCCCAGCTTTGTGCTAATTGCAGCTTCACCTTTTAGCTATATATTAAAAAAAAAGAGCTAATCCTTGAATATTTAATGTCCTGTTTCTTCATGACCACAGAGATTAATTGGGAAATGGGAGTACCTGGAAAAGAGGGGCAGAACCTGGAGCAGCACTGGGCAGCCTCAGCCAGGGTTTGGTGCCTGCCCTCCCTCCCTGCTGGGCAGAGCAGTGGAGGAGCACTTGAAAAAGTGAGAGTTTTGTTCTTTTTGGTCTGCTTCTCTCCTCCTCCATGCTTTAGTAATTCCTGGGTGACTGACAGCAACCTTCCAGGTCGGGAGATTCCAGTTAACAGCCGGGATATGCCTCTCCCACTGGTCATTATTGCCTAATTAGCAGTTTGCAATATTTCACAATCGGTGACAATGACAATAGGTGCCATTTGCAGGAGTGGGAGCTGCAGAGCAGGAGAATGCAGAGCTGAGGACATGCCTGGGGTCAGGAGAGGTGCCTCCAGTCCCAGTTATGCCAGGAGAAAGGCTTTTCCCCAATCCAGTGCCTAGGAATGGCCTCTCTCTCTCTCCAGCAAAGAAAGTGGTGGGAGAGGGAAGTGTATTTTAATGTCCTGGGTGGCTGACCTGGAAAAGCAAAGCAGAAACTGCCAAGGAGGGAGGAGGCTTTGAAGGCTGGAGCTCCCTGCTGGGCATCTGGTCCCCATGGGAGTCCTCTGGAGGCCACTTTAACTCACTAATGCAGCAGAAAATTCACACAGCAGAAGCAGTGCCTGGAGTGATCCAATAAGTGCCAGGAGCTGGATTCTGCTGCTGAGAGAGCTCAAAGAAAGAAGGAAGAGAAAAAGTGCCCCACTCCCTTTCTGGCACTGCTGAGCTGTTGGTGCTCCACAAAAGAGCAGCCTGAGGCCACGTGCAGTGCCAGGGGATCCAGACACTGCTGCCCCATGCAGCACCCCAGGAGAGCAGGGACACGTTTATTTATCCCTGCGGAGATGGGGACACGGTGGGACACGGTGTGACACGGTGTGACACCAGCACAGTGCTCTGCCCTGCTCCAGCACCCACCCCAGCCAGCTCACTCCTCAAAAACCATCATAGCATTGAACCAGTGCTCTTCAGTGTGGGCATGGAACGGCTCATCTGGCCCTGGATGCCTCCAGACTGCATTTGGCATCTCCTGGCAGCACAGTCTGACACAGGGTGCTACTCTGGAGCAGGAAATTCATATCTCTGTAATTAATGTGAGCTTCCTCTGCAGGGCCTGAGTGTTTGGTGGGGCACAGAGGTGCCCATGGAATGAATGCAGAGTGCACAGCTGCTCCTGGGGAAGCTGTCCTGGAGGGGCCAGAGCAGAGGAGCCTGGCCTGAGAGCTCCTTTCCTGTCAGGATCCTTGCAGGGAAGGATGGTGAGGTGTGGAAATGCTCTCCTGTGTTAAATCACCAAATTAAAGGTGTCAAGCCAAACATGAATACACCTGAAATAGTATTTACTACTATGAATGATGCAGAAAATGAATATGGATGGAATTCTGCTGAACCCTTTTGAGATGCACTTTGCTGGTTGGAGTCGTTCACAGGAGATCCTTGGGCTGCAGCCAATGTGGCTGTTTACTCTGGAGAACCAGAGCCCTTTTATTTGTGCTAATCGTCCACCTGTGATAAGAGAAAAAGTAATAAAGATAAAAATAGCCTGTCACTGCAGCATTGCTGAGGGTGGGAGGAACCAAGCAAAGCAACTGGAAAGCTCATTCTGTTGGGAATGAGCTTTTAAAGGGTCACAGACGATGATCAGTGAGGAGCACAACTCCTGATCCATTCATCACAGGGATACCCAAGCCCTGGATAAATCCCTGGGTATTCCTGGGCCGTGTTTGCTTTTTCTCAGACCAGTTTCCCAGCTAATGCTTTTCAGAGACAGGTCTGAAATTAAGATTTCCATATTTATGTGCCTATTACCATAGATGCATTAAAAAACTTAATGAGCTTATGTAACAAATTGCTGTATGACATTGTAAACGACTCGGGAGAGGATCTGTACTTAGGGAGATAAGGATGGCATTTGCAATGGCACCAGCTCAGGGAAAATTACAAGGAGCAGCAATTGCATGGTGCAGGTAGACTGTCCCGAGAGCAGAGCCTCGAGGTGCTGTCCCGCCAGCGAGGTGTGTGCGTGGGGGCCTGGCCAGAGCCCTCCTGCTCAGCTCACACGGGGCCACACAGCCACAGCCTCCACCCAGGGGTTTTCCATATCCCAGGGACGAGCTGGGGCTGTGCTCAGAGTCAGCATCCCTGCGTTGAGCAAGACCCTTTGGGCACGTCTGCAGGGAGCAGAGCTCTCCCTGTGCCTGCTCGGAGCTGGCTGGATGTGTCAGTGGGTTTGGGAGGCCTCCAGCCACTGCTCTATGCCTGCTCCAGAGGGAATTGGTGTCACAGGCACGGCAAGGGCTTCCGCAGCCCCCAGGTCACATCTGGCCAGCTTGGGGCAGAGGCAGGGTGAGCTGGAGGTTTTGTAGCTTGTAGATATGCTTTACATGTCCCTGTTTCCTGCTTCCCCACTCTAAACAAGGAAATACTGCATCCCAAAACTTTTGGGGCAGGAAGATGGGGTGCTGCCTACGTGTGTGGGCAGTGCAGAGCTGCTGAAGGTAAGCAGATTTTCAGTCTGGGTCTGCTGGAGATGTAAATTCTCCTCACCTGCTTGTGTGCACACAGGATCCTCACCACAGCCCATGGGCACAGCACAGTGTCTGGAGAACCTGAGGGAGGTTTTTAGGGAGGGAGGGCTCAGGATTGAAATAGGTGAGTGCTCAGACCCTTCCCTTCCCCAGTTAGAGCAGAGCTTTATACCGAAAATTCAACAGCGTGGGGCTCTTCCACTCAGCATCCCAGGGAACCACAACTGGGCAGCCGCTGTGGTAGCAGAAGTGTGAACTCATCCCTCCCTCCCATGCACTGGGAAGCCTCCCTGTGACCATCCACACCCCTCTGGTATTAAGCAGAGCCAGGTTTGGGCTCCAGAAGGCACTGTGGGCTCCGAGAGGTTTGGCTGGCGGGGCTGGAACGAGCCACAAGTGGGTGCCCTGGGCGTGGACAAGGAGCAGGGCATTGCTGGGGCACTGGGGGCTCTGGAGGACCCCTCACACACGGCCCTATTTCCCCAGGCGCTGTGGTGTCTCTGTGCTGTCTGGGACACAGCCGGTGGTCCCTGTCCCACCGGGGAACACCGCAGTGACTCGGGAATTGGGAACAACCCGGACCCGGCGCGCAGCTCGGTGCTGTGTGCGGTGATGCTGCTCCCAAGCACACCACAACAGATTTACAGCCTGGCTGAAAGGAGCGAGGATTCCCCTGGCAGAGCCCTGCCGGGATAAGCTACGCTGACAGAAGAGCACTTTAGCTGGTGTGTTCTGTGTTTACACAAGAGCTGCGCTTTATCGCTCGGGCTCTGCTGGCAAAGCTCCCCTCGGGCTACTCCGGCTCGCAGCCTCCCTGCGGAGCCGCATGGGCACGGGCTCCCCGGAAAATCGCATCCCACCGAGGGGCCTGGGAGCCTGCAGCCTCTCGGGGCCGTGTGCCAGGCTCCCCCCGGGCACACCAGGCTGGCTTCGGGTCACTCTGCAGCCACCCACACACACCCTGCCCTGGCCACCTCGCCGTGCTCTGGGCTAACCCATCATTTGCATGGGCGCAGCCTGACCTGGTTTGAGCCCGTGTCTGCCACTGGATTTGCATCTGTTGAGCTGAGCTGGTTTTGTTTCGCTGTTGTGATTGTTTTCAATTCTAATGCAGCCCTGGCACAAGGAAGTGGTGACCTCGTTCCTCTGCTCCCAGCAGCAGGGCTGGCTTTCAAAGGCACCATCCATCCTGCACCAGTCCCACTCTCACCTGTAAAAACTGCCCTCCTCTCCTTCACATTCTCTCTCCTTCCTCGACAGCCCCTTGTCCCACAGGTCTCCAGGGTGAACTTCCCTGTGTCCCAGAGGGAGGAGCAGCTCTTCTCACACCCCTCCAAGGCTTCCCTCGGCTGCTGTCCAAGGCCACGCTCCCAGCGTTGTTAATCCCAGCTCTCTGGACACCCAGGTCACCAAAGAGTCCAAATTTGATCTGGATCAAGTGTGAACCAGGGCTGCCTTTCTGCTGAGTCAGTCAAACCGTGGGGTTAGGGTCAGCTTTGGAATTTTTTTGAATTGGTTTTGGGGACAGGATGATGGACCAGGTCAGGCTGCAATGGTGTGGGCAAAAGACATTTTATGCAGCATGAAACTGCTGCGAGTTATTGTCAGCTTCATTTTCAATACATCTGCAGTGGTAGAGTGAATTTACCCTTAGTGCTTCCCAGTGCTGGATTTTTGTAGGAGGAGGAAGAGATTTAGAGCTGCTTACACTATGTTGCGTGCTGGTGTCTGAACTGTGACTCCTAAATCCCAGGAAGCCCAGAAATGAAGATGCCTGAAATGCTGCCTGAATTTACACTTGAACTGAAGCACCCTGAATTGCATTGCCTCTGTTTTGTTACTGAAGAGCAAAGAATGAGGGTTTTTAATAGAAGAAAAATCACCTGGACATCCCAAGTCTGTGTCCCTCTGCAATCCCACCTGCAATTACCTGACCTGGATAAGAGGCTTCAAAGTAGTGTGAATTCTTTCACCTCAGAGTATTTCCTCCGTGCCTCTGCAGCAGAAGTGCTGCAGGAATTTTCACAAATGGATTTGCGTGGGAAAAATAAATATATTAAAAAAAAAAAAAAAACAACACTCAGCCTCTACATGTGTTTGTTAGAGTAAACAAAATCAAATCCTTGAGAGAGCTTTTCTCCCATTTGTGATACAGTTCAGATTTTGTCCAGCTGAGATGGAGAGCTCCAGGGGAAACTGGCTACTTAGAGGGATTAGGAGTTTTCAAGAAACTGGACTGTGGAAGTAAGAGAGTAACTGAATATGTTTTCTTTACTTATTTCAATTGCCTACAGGGAAAATCCTCAGCTTCAACTCACACGACCCATTGTCCTGACATCAAGGTCAGTTTACTGATTTCATCAGCCCTGAAGAGTGAAAGGTAACTAGAAATAATGCAACTGACTGCTGCTTTGTAAATTCATTCCCTCCTGCACAGGTACTGTCTGCATCTCTGCTTTATATTGTGCCCAAAATCATCTTGGGAGGTGTTTAGATAATTTTCCTATCCGGATTTTAAACTTGGCGTGTCTGTGTGTATCTATGGATGTACATGGAGAAGTGAGTGCATTTTTAAAAATGCACTTTACACACTTGATTGGTACCCTGACGGTGCACAGGCTGCAGGACCCCTCAAATTTAGGGATGGAAAAGACCCTTTGTACCTGGTGCCCATCTTTGTCCACAGAGGAACCTTCCCCAAACATCACCATTGTGCCCCAGCAGTTGTTTGCATAAAACATCATCGCCAACCTTTATTTTTTATTATATGATTTATGTCTACTGTGCCACAAGCTGGTTTATCTTTTCACTTTCAGTAAAAAAAGCTAACTAAATATATGAATCCTGATTTTACTTTTAGCATTGACTGTTTGGGGGGTTTTGATCTTTTATTTTGAGCCTGTTCCCTGCGAGAGGGGGCTGAGTTTGGTTACACACAGTCCAGCAGTGACAGACAGTTTTTGGAGCAACACTCTGGCTAACAGCTCCTGGTGGACAAAAAGAGGAGGGAATTTAAAAAGTCAGAGCATCTCTCCAGAATGCAATGATTGTTCCACTGCAGGCAAAATGTCAGAGCCCTGAGGAGGCACCTCAAGTTCGTTGGGCAGAGATGGAGATTGGGGACCACAACTTCCACTCCTGCCTTGGTCCCACCGGATTAGAATCCAGCTCTGGCCTCTGCTGGGATTATCCTCATTTTATGAATGAGCAGACCAAGGTAAATGCAGCTGCTGTCGTTTTTGTGGTCATCCCCTGCCTCAAGGACAGGGACAGGCTGGGAATCTGGATGTTCTTGTGCCCTGTCCCATGCTGCAGGCAGGCTCGTGTGAACTCTCTCTCTCTCCCAGGTATCCGTCTCCTGCCGCAAACCACCCAGCCTGACAGAACTTCTTGTGTACAAAAGCCAGAGAAACTCCTCTGCAGCAGCCCCAGGCAGCTGCACATCACTGCTGAACCTCTGCCACATGCCACGGAGCAGCTAACCCAGGGCCCAAGAGTGCCTGGTGCCAAAGCCTGTCACATCTGCCCAGGAAATGCTAAACATCCTCTGTGCTTCGGGCTCACAGCTCACTATGGCCAGGGGACTCTGCTGCTCCAGCTCCAGAGGGAAGGAGCAGGAAGAAAACATAGCTGGGATTGTGTTTATTACGCAAATTAATAGGTTGGGGGAAAAGGAAGAAAGTGTGGGCACTTTCTTCTCTCTCTTCCTGCAGACGTGAGGGCTGGAGCTGAGACAGGGAGCTGGGAAGGGAAGCAGGACTCGTCAGAGCAGCCCCACTCCACTGCCCGTCACCTTCGCTTTTGGGGGGACCGGCACACTCACAGCCCTGACGGCTGCTGACTGCACCCCCAGTACCAGTGCAGGATCGTAGAATCACAGAATGGTTTGGGCTGGGAGGGACCTTAAAGATTATCCAGTTCCAGCCCCCTGCCCTGGGCAGGGACACCTCCCGCTAGCCCAGGTTGCTCCAAGCCCCGTCCAGCCTGGCCTTGGGCACGCTTAACACCGGGGCAGGTGCTGCGGGAGCCTCGGGGGAGCTGGTGGCAGCCCGGGGCTCTGCGGCTGAGCCCGCGGCTCCCGAGCGGCCGCTGCCCTCCCGGGGGGGCACAACGGAGGGCGAGGAAAGGCTCCCGTCCCTCAGGGATTTCGGGGATGCTCCCGGTGCCGGCAGCCGCGGGGAGACACGCACAGCCCCACCGCCCCCCGCAGCCCCCGCGGCCCCGCAGAGGGAGGAGAAACGGCGGAGCAGCGGGAAAAAAGCACTTAAAATGTGCCGGCTCTGCCGCGGCCGGTGCGATCCGTCCGGCGGCTGGGAACGGCCGGGCAGGGCTGTGTCTCGGTGCCTTCCCGAGGAGGGGGCGGCCCGGTTTGAGGAGAGGGTGGGCAGGGGGAGGGGAATGCGGTAGGGATGCTCCGCGCCCCGGTGTCCGCGCTCGGCCGCGGGGCCCCATGGGTGTGCAGCGGGGCATCGCCTGGCACGTACGTACCGCGGCACCATCCCGGGGACCCCCGAGCCCCCCCGGAGCCGTCCCGCGGCTCTGCCCCCCGGCTCTGGGCTGCGTGCGGGGGTCCTGCCCCTCGGGATGCGGGGGACACCCCGCTTTCCGCCCCTCCCCGCCGCCGCGCCGTGGAAGTTCCGCGGAGTCTCCCGGGGCCGCGGGGCAGCAGCTGCCTTTGTGGAGCTCTGCAGGAGCCGAGGCGACAACCCGGACAGGTTGCTGCAGCCTCATTAACAATACAGATATGTGTGTGTTTAAATAATTTTTAGAGGAAGAGGGATGTAACTAATTAGCATCCCCACGCTCTCTTTTAATTGCTGCCAAATAGGAAAACTACTGACTGTGACAGAGGCGCAGCAGTGGGCTCTGGCTCCCCTCCCGAAGCGTGTTCACGCCTGGGGGTGCTTCGTGGTCCCCACGGGAAACTGCATCCTCGTCAAAAAGGGAACTGAGCCGCCACGAAGCGAAGCATTTCTCCTGCTTGGAATCAGGGGATATCCCCTAAGTAAGAGCACCAATTTTATTTTTTTTTTTTTTTTTTATAAGTAAATAAAAGCCTCCACCTGTCAGGAGCCACCTCCTTCCCTGGCTGCTGCTCGGACCCTGCTCTGCCCCGTGTCTCAAAGGCGTGTGCAGGGAGGTTCGGTGTCCGTGCAGCAGCCCTGGCTGCCTGCGCATTCCCCGTGCCCGGCAGTTTCCTGGATATGGAGCGTTTCGCCGGGCGCAGCTGCCGCTGAGCTCCGCGGGGACCCCCGGCCCGCCCGCCGCAGCTTCTCCCGGTTAGAGAGAATCGCGGAGGGCTGCGGAAAGCCACGCTGCGGAGAGGGAGCCGCTGGAAAAGCGTTATCCCCCTGCCTGAGCCCTCAGAGAGGACCGGACCAGCTGAGCTGCCCGTGTGCCCGGCCACACCAAAGCATCCCTCGCCAGCAGCACCCGGGGCGGGGGCCGCATCCATCACCTGCCGGGCGCGGGGCTCTCGGGCCGGGCACCCGGCGGAGGCGGCGGGCACTGCCCGCCCCTGCCCTGCCTTCCCTTCGCTCCCTGCCTGCCCTTCTCTCCCCTTCCGTCGCCTCGTTGTGCTCCCCGCGGAGCCCGGACCCTGCGCCGGTCCCTGGCAGCGGCTGCGAGCACAGAGCGAGGAGCAAGTGGATGTACGGGAAAGTTTGTGTCGAACTTTGTCGTGTTTAGCCTCGTCTCTGCTCTCTTGGCTTGTTGTTTAGGAAGCCAAGGGCTTATTTTGGTCGCCTTGTTTAGGAAATTTCTTATACATCCCTCATCCTCTTCCACGCTTCTATTTATAAATATTATTCATAGATACGCAATAAAGAAGAAGAACGCGAATTCGTCTTCGTGATTTTGGCCGCCAAAACGAAGGTGTTCAGGCACTGACAATTCCAAAGAATGATAAACTCGTGTTCGTTTCTCAGTGTGACATTTCCGAGCAGGAAGAAAATCTGGCTTCTGGGGTGATTATAAAAATAACCAAAGTTGTTACAATTCTCCTTTTGAAGGAAGAAGAGCCCATCTCAAACCAGGGAAACTCGACTGTTCCCCTCCTCGTTTCTTTCTAAATCCATCTTGTCCCTTTAATACAAATGAACTTTAAGCTCCCCCTGTATTTTATTATTTAGATTCCTAGTCTTAATGACGCCAGGAGCAGCGCAAGCACACTCGCTAATAATCGTCGCGAACTGCATTTCAAAGAAACATCCCTGGAAGAAAAACAGCGTCGTTAAAAAAAAATAAATAGAGACTCCACCAAAAATGATAATGTGGAGTGGCTGATGATGATGGGCTTAATGCAACTGCTGCAAATCAGCACCTGCGTGGTAGATAAGGCAGATAACACCTCCAACAGTTACTTCCAGCACCCTCGTCCTCCTCGGGTTTATTTTTAGATCATTCATTTAGTCGGATGGAGGGGTTAATGGTGTTTGGATTTTTGTAAACTTTAATTAGTGTTCGTGGTGTTTTTCTTCCCTGATCATTAGGGGGGGGCGGGGGGGAAAGTGAGTGAAGTGTGAACTGGTTTAATCTGGAGACTTGGGTCTATCTCGGGCCTTTAAAAGCAGCTCTCAGGCGGCTCGTTCCCGGGCACTGATAGCCAAGATCTCCGCAGCCAGCACTGTCCAGGGTCAGCTTTTGTCTCTGCCACAATAAACAAACACTTGCTCCTCTCATGTAAATGAGCAGTGATCCGGATGCACCTTAAAACACTGGGAGAAGTCGTTGCTTTTGAAAACGATGTTCATTTTGTCTGACACACATAACTGCATAGATCAAATGCCTGCAGAAAGGTAGCAATTTGGCAGGGAAGTATTTTCTAAGCTTAGATGAAAGTGTGCTCACGGCGTCCGAAAATGCCTGTCTCACCTCCCACCTGCTTCCCCAGCCTCGAGTTTGCGCGAAAAGATTAGACAGGCGGGATTTTCGTTGAAAAATATAAAAAAATTAAAATAAAAAGAAACCCATGCGAGGAACCGGTCGCACAGTTCACAGAGCTCCGGATCGGGGACGCTGAATCAGGGCTGCTTTACCTACCAGGGGTTCGACACCACTGCAACAATCTTGTCGGATCATTAAGTAAATTATACCTTAAACATTGGTAGCTTACAAGTTGTAATCAGTAATTCAAACTCTTGACAATTATGCAAATGAAGCCCCGGCTACGCTCGGACTTTCTCGCTTTTGCTACGAGGACTTTTTCCGACTTTATTTCCCCCAAACCCCTCCGGGTGTGGGGGCAGCGGGGCTGCGCCGCCCCACGCGGGTTTATCCCAATCCTTCCACGCGTGGGGGAGCGGGGAACGCCCGACACTGCTCCCACACCCCAAAAAGGACTCAGCACGGGGGGAACGCGGGGGAGCCCCGCTGCAGTGGGGGGATGCCCACGCATGACCCCTTCCCCGCGGGGCAGCACCGGGGGCGGCGAGGGGGGGTCCGGCTCCGCGCTGCCCGCCCGCCCTCCGCGGGCGCGGAAGGAGTGGCTTGGGGCTGCGCGCTCCCTCCTGAGTGGCTGGCGGCCGCGGCGCCCGAGCCATCCCTGGGGAGGAGTTAGGATAATCCTATTGCCATTAAGGGCGTCTGGGCAGGGAAAAAAACCCCGAGTGACCATAAGCGCGGAGGGTTAGTCCGTCAGCTGCCTTCATGCCTGCCAACTGAGCTCCGTCCGGGGGGCCCGCTCCTCTTCCCCAGCGCCGACGTGGATTTACCGCCCGTGGGGGGGGGCCGAGCTGTTCTGTTCGCGGCACCGCGCACCTGGTCCGGACGCTGGACGCCATGTTGTGGAAACTAGCTGATAATGTCAAGTACGAAGAGGACTGCGAGGTGAGAGGCTGCGGGGAGGGGTCGCCGCTGGGGAAGGGGGGTCCTGCGCCGGGCTCCGCCGCCCCCGGGCCGCGCTGCCCGCCCCGCTCGCTCCCAGCGCAGCCGCCTCCCCGCCGGGAGCGGCAGCTGGCCCTGCCCGAAGAACCCCGCTTTGCAATTTTTCATTTTCCTTTGGAGGTGCAAGTTTTTATTTTTATATTTTTATATGTATATATTTGCTGAGTCTTTTGAACTCTGGAATAACACGGGGTGCAAGCCCCAATTGGGAGAACCGAGCTTGCATCCCGCGTGGAGCAGCGCCGTGCCGGGAGCGGGGCACCCCGGAGCCCCGGGGCTGTCGGAGCGCACCGGGGCAGGATGCGGAGAGACCGGCAGGTAGCAGCTGCGGCGGGGTGAGCCGGGCAGGGCGAACGCTTCCTTCCCACGTTTTTCCTCCCTGGGAGCGGCTCCCACCCGCCGCGAGGTGCTCTCCCGGGTTTTGATCTCTCCGAATTCGGCTGTGTCCCCCTCTGCCCCCCTACCCGGCTCCGCTGGTCCGCCTGCTCGGCTCCTACAGATTAGCTGCAGTCCCCGCTTCACGCTCCATTGGGACCCCATTCACCTCTTATTAACTAGCCCTGTTATTTTAATGACCGTGAAGCCAGAAGCTGCTAAATCCCTGGATCAGCTCAATGTAGACATTTCAGCTTTGACTGCTGAGATTGGAAATCGGGGGAGAAGCAGCGATGGCACGGCTGGAGGCAGCACCGCCGTCCCTCCCCGTCGGGCAGAGCCGGGAGCCCCGGCCCGGGCGCCCCTCGGGGGTGGGAGGGATGGGGGTGCCGGGGTCCCCCATCGCTCCAAGGGCGGCGGCTCCGCAGCCCCCCCGGCCCCGGCGGCTCCTTCCCGGCCGGGGCAGCGCGGCGGAAACGCGGCTGCGTCTCTGATTTGAATTTTTCTGATTTTAATGATTCTTCTGATGAGTTGCACAAGCGGGAGGGTTGCTCTGGTGTAGTTGCTATGAGGAGAGCAGCGCGAACCGGTTTGTAACTTTTTCCTTGGGAGCGAGGTGATTTTTTTCCGCGAAGTGCCTTAAAAACACCAAACTCCCTGGGCAGGAGCAGGGCGGCTCTCGCTCTGCTCCTTCCCCAGTGCCACCAAATGCCACCACCCGCAGCCCCGAGCGGCCGCCGTGTCCCCCGACCCCTCTGACGGCCACCCCGTTGTTCCCCACCCCTGTGTGCTTTCCAGGACCGGCACGATGGGAGCAGCAACGGGAACCCGCGGCTGCCGCACCTCTCCGCCGTCAGCCAGCACCTGTACAGCCCGGCCCCGCCGCTCTCGCACTCGGGCGCCTCCGACTTCCAGCCCCCCTACTTCCCCCCGCCGTACCAGCCGCTGCCTTACTCCCAGTCCAGCGACCCCTACTCGCACCTCGGGGACCCCTTCTCCATCAACCCCCTGCACCAGCCGCCGCCGCCGCCGCCCAGCCAGCAGCAGAGCGCTTGGCCGAACCGGCAGAGCCAGGACCCGGCGGCGCTGGCCCCGCACGGCCGCCCCGGGCTGGTGCCGCACCTCTCGGCGCTGGAGAGCGGCTCTGCCGGCAGCCGCCGGGAGACTTTCCGGCGCTCCGAGCTGCTGCTGCCCCACGGGCATGGGCTGGACGCCTCGGCGCTGGCCGATAACCTGGGCCTGCACGACATGGCCCACCAGATGGAGGAGGTGCAGGTAAGGAGCACCCGGAGCCCCCCTCGGCGAGGCCGGACTGGCCCCGTCCCCTTCTGCACATCCCATCCCCGTCCATGCAGGGAAATCCTCGTTTTGTCCCCTTCGCCCCTGAGGATGCGGGCGCCCGGGGAGGGGGTGGGTCCCCCAAAAGCCCCCCCGGGTTTTTCCCTCTCAGCTCCTCCGAGTGCGAAACTTTCTCCCCCTTTCTCTTTCCAGAATGTGGAAGATCAACACTTATTAATGCATGACCAGACAGTCATTAGAAAAGGTCAGTAAGGTGGCACCGCAATTTTACTTTCCCTTGTCAATAGTTAAAAGTTTAATGACGCACCGGTGAAGTGACGCCCTATTATTTTTATAAAGACCGATCCTTTGGGCTCGGGAGGGCGGAGGAGTTTTTATTCCGCTCTCTGTCGCTGGATTTTTCTAACGCTGTCCGAGGGAAGGTGGCGGAGGGGACAAACTCCCAGGGCTGCCCCGTGGCGTGAGACTCCTGCGGGGACACGAATGTCCCCCCTCGTGTGCTCTTGTGTTGTGGCTGTAATCGAAAGCAGGACCTTGAACCGATTTTAATCTTTCCTGAAATTTGTGTGTGTAAAGTGACACGGGGCTTTTGTCTTGTTTGTTTGTTTGGGTTTTTTTTGTTGCTGCTAGCACTCGAAGACGGTTTTTTTTCAACTTCTTTTCCAACTTTTTTTTTCCAACTTCTTTACAAGACTTGATAAAGAACTGAGTTCGCTGGCAGAAGACTGTTTGGCTTTATCTTAATCGAAATTGGTTTGTAGCTGAGGTTTTGAGGAAGGAGGAAGACGTATTGACTCAATTTACAGTAATTTAGCTTTTTTTCATTGCTTTTGTTTTTAAACAAATTTGTCCTCAAAAAAAAAAAAATCAGAACTTTCCTCTGAAGACTTCAAACAAATACCTAACTGAGGAAAAGCAGAAGTGTGTGTCAGAGCGCTGATTGCTGCCTTTAGCTCATGGGAGAATAATTTCGCTGTCAGATGCACCACTGACAAATCTTCCCCCTCCGGGAGCGGGCCGACCTCGGCTCTTTAACCCTTTCGCCAGCAGCACACTGGGTGAACTGGGCGGATTCGTGAGGGGATGGAAAAGCTGGATCTGTGGTTTGCTCCTTCCCAAGCCTTTGTTGTCCCTCCTCACCTAAAGGCTGCAGCTATTAACGACGAGCAGCTCCTTACTTTCGGTTCTCCCCGTCCCTCTCTGTTGTGCTGTCTGGTAGGAATTTGTTGGGATTAAATTCCAAAGGCGGTTTCTTAAATCTGCGTGTGCGAGGTGGAAGATGAAGCCCAGCAGGAGCTGGGAGTTTCTCCCTGCCCTGGCTTAGGAAGAGTTTTGGCAGTAGCTGGGGGATGCTAATTCGGAGTCTGTCTTAGTACTGGGTTTTTGTGAGCACGGCTTTGCTAACTCCAGCCTGCTGCTCCGGAGGTGTGGGGTTTGTGTGCCTTGAGAAGAATTCTTGGTTGTGTTTGGCAGCTCCTTGGAATCCAGTGGCAAAATCCAGCTGGTCAGGAATAGTTCTGGGGACCTTTCAGTCCCTGTGCTGCAGAAGGATGCTGGGGTTCAGGGGCCAGAGGTGTGAGCATTTCATACCAAGCAGAATCCTCTCTCCTGTGTTGTTTTTATAGCAAGAAAACTCTCTGCTTCCTATTTATTTTTCCCTTTTATAAAATACCCATTTTCCCTCCTCCGCCCACAGGTCCCATCTCCCTAACGAAAAACAGCGCTCTGAGCCTGCCCTGCCAAAAAGATGGATTAATTGGGGTGGTGATCAACCCCAATGAAGTGTTCTGCTCCGTGCCGGGGAGGCTCTCCCTGCTGAGCTCCACGTCCAAGTACAAAGTGACAGTGGCGGAGGTGCAGAGGCGGCTCTCGCCCCCGGAGTGCCTCAATGCCTCCCTGCTAGGAGGAGTCCTGCGAAGGTAGGACGCTGCTGTCCCCTGCCAGCCACCCCTCCGTGCCTGGTGGGTGTGTTTGCCCTGTTTTGCTGTGTGTGAGCAGCCACATCAGCACAACCACAGAGCCTTTTAGCGAGTGCCTGATTTTTGAGAAGCCCAACGACGCTGAATCTTAATAAGCTTTGGAAATAAAACTTCTTTGCACTTCTGCTGCCTCTGGAGAAGTGCTATTAACAGCTCTGACAGCAATTTTTATTCTCTTGTTTAAAGCTGGGGTTTTGTCTCAAAACCAGTTCATGGAGCTGTCTCTGATTCCCAAGACAAACAATTTCCCTATGGAATGATATTTTTATTAAATCTCATGGTCCTGATTAATCATTACAAGGACACATTTTTTGGCCTTTTTTGCATACACTTAATTTGGCTTGTGATTGTTCTACATCTGTTGGTTTCAGTGATGCAGTTTAAAATATTTTGATTTTGACCTGCTGTGTTTCATCGTGGCTGGTTTGAAGTAGAGCATTTAAAAAGTAGGTCACTTGAAAAGAGCCTGTTTTTTATCTTCTCCCCACCCCAGTAGAACCCTATTGAATGTCAGTAACTGGAATTTCTCATCTTAAAAAGAAGTGTTCCCTGAAGATAAATAAAGCCATTTTTTTTCCTCTTTAATTACAGAGCCAAATCTAAAAATGGTGGCAGATCATTAAGGGAAAAACTGGATAAAATTGGCTTGAATCTTCCTGCTGGCAGAAGGAAAGCTGCAAATGTGACACTATTGACATCTTTGGTGGAAGGTCAGTCTCGAGTGTGTCTTAAAAATAAACTTCCTCCCCTTTTGTACAGCTTTTATCCTCCAGGCAAAGCATGGAAGGGTTAGAAAGTCCCTGAAAGTAATATGGGGTTTTTTGTTTGTTTTCAAGTGAGTGTGGTGGGGCTGCTGCAGCACCAAGGAAGGGCTGCTCTGCCTTTGAGGGGCTCTCCTCTCCCGTGAGCTCTGCTCACCCAAACCCAGGCACTGCTCCTCTTGCTCACAGCTGCATCCCAGGATGCTGCAGGGATGCAGAATTCCAACGTGCCAGGAGGTGCCAAAGGTGCCCAGTCTGTTTCTTGAGGGTTGTTTTGGGTTTCACAAGGGCGAGGCAGGGAAGGCAAAAAGGGTGAAACTCATCAGTGGGTTTGGTTCCTTGTTGGGAAACTTTGGAAGTCTGGGACAGCTGACTCCAGTCCTGCCCTACCTCAGCGGTGTCCTCAGAAGCTTTGCTAATAAACAAGCTTATAAAGTGAGATTTATAGCTTTTGACTTCCTGGTAGGAAACTGGAGCCCCTTTAATCTGGGCCATGTTGTGTGGACCCTCTGTCAGTTAGGCTGACCTGAAGGGTGTGTGGATATGGACGTGTGTGGTTTACATTTGGTGCTCCTGTTTCAAGCAGCTCCTGGTAGTGGGACAATTCAATAGGAATAGAAGCAGCAGCTCAAATGAGAAGAGTGAAAAATGATCTAACAATACCTTCCTGCTGTTTATAATGCTGCAACTTCCATTTAAAAGCTTTCCTTGGAAGTTTCAGAGAGCTGATGTGTGTGCACAGGCACATTGCACTGATCATGCCAGTCTTTTTTATTTTAAGCCTGATCAAATTGTTTTAATGAAAAAATGTGGTCTGGTTATACACCTTGAAATTTGGTTTTCTGTCTGAAAATTCTTATGCAAAAATATTTCTAAAGCATACTAAACTGAAAACTTTTATTATAGAAGTGGGATTTAGTTGGCAGATATTTTTAAATATCAGTGGACAATCTGATCTTGACTGAGTTGTATTCTTTGCTGTGCAGTTACTCTGGAGAGAGACAGGAATTTTTCTTTCTGGTATAAAAACAAGAGAATTCTTTTTTTGTAGCAGTCTCTTCATTTTTTCTTGATGCAAACTTACAAACACTGATCCATCAATTAGAAAATGATAATGAATGATAGAATGGTGTCCCTTTCTAAAAGGGGAATACACTTGAAAAATCCAAAGCATTTTCCCCTTAATTTCGCTGATTTCCTTATAATAAATGATATTTCACCACTTAACCAGCACTCCCTCTCACCACCCAGGTGAAGCTGTGCATCTTGCCCGTGACTTTGGCTACGTGTGTGAGACAGAGTTTCCTTCCAAAGCAGTGGCTGAATATTTAACCAGACCACACATGGGCCGCAACGAAATGGCAAACAGGAAGAACATGCTCCTTGCTGCAAAGTAAGTTTTCAACTTGGATTTTATTTTTCCTCTCCTTTTTGAACATGTTTTTGTCTGCTGTGACTGTCTGAGACTGAGGGATAGCTTGGTAGATTTTTGTGTGTAATTTTAATTGGGAAGATTAAGCAATTCTTTTTATTTGGTTTTGGTTTGAATTCAGCTATGGCAGCAGTTTTATTTCAGTCTGAACCAATAATAAGGGTAACAGTCCTGTAGGTAACTAAAGCAGTTTGGAGCAGTTCTGTTCAACTGCAGTAAAAACTTCAAAAAAAGTCCTTTCCCAGGACAACTGGAAGGAAAAGGTGTCCCCAGGTGTGACAGAGTGGAGGATGTGGAGAGCAGGTGTGGCCTGGGAATGTGAACCAGTGTCAGGACTGGGAGTAATGGGAGCTCAGCCTCTCTCCTCATAACTGTTGTTGGCAGCAGCAGCTCCCAGCTTTCCCTCGGGACTCTGGGAGTCAGGAGCTGGAGAGTCCCTTTTTCCTTATTATGGCTGAAGATTTTTATAGTTCACTGGAAGCCATCCTTTGGTAGGTGTGGAAAGTCCCTGTGCTTAAACAAATTCCTGGCACAAACCTCAGTGAAAGGGAAGGAAGGGGAAAGGAGAGAAGCTTTGTTCTGGCTGTTCTGCAGCCACTTCGTACCTGGGAATAAACCTGTGAATAAACCCCGTCCTGAGCAGGTCCCGGGGAGGAAATACCTGTATTGAGCTTACCTAAAACTGGTGTTTGGAGTGCTCACTGTCCCCTTTCCCTGCTGAGTTCCTCTCTCAGGCTCAGGTTTAACAGAGCTTCAGTTCATGATTTGTTCTCTGAGATGTTTTTTTGGTTTGGGGTCGATGTAATTCCCTGCTTTTGACAGCACCCTCGCTCTGCAGAGGAGCTGAGAAAAACCTGCTTAAGCTGCTGAGAAAGTTGCCCTGACTTTGTGCTCACATCAGGCATGCAAAACACACTCCTGGTGTTGAATTCATCCAGCCTTCCTTTAAAAGAGATCTTCTTTTACAAGAATAGATCTCTGGAAAATTTAGAAATCTAGTCTCCCTTTCCTATAGTGTGAACATGATGCTAATTTTTCCTGAGCACTCCTCCTGCTCCTGAGTATTTTCATTGTTGGCATAGTTACTGGCACTAATAATAATCCTCTGGAAGATATTTGTGATTGAGAAATCCTGATAAAGTGATGATTCTGTTAAGATTGCTCAGCTTCTGTGAAATCCCTTCAAGCAGACAGATTTACAAGCAGCAAACAACATATGCTGGAGCATTATTAAGCACTCATGTTTTGCCAGGCATATGTGTTAGTGTTTGCAGGATCAGGGCCTTGGCCTCCCTATATATACATGGAATATACACAACTGAATTAAATCTCCTCTTCAGCTGCTCCAGTCTTTCTAAACCACTCAGCTGCAGCTGTGAAAGTTCTCACAGAAACCAGCACTGAATTCCCACTCCCCACTTTCAAATCTGGAGCAAATGATGCAGGGCCAGGCAGGCACCAGAGGTGGGGAGATTGTTTTGCTGAGTGTTTTTGTGATGGGGACGCAACAAAAGGTTTGTCAGGAAGTGGTGCTAATAAACAGGCTTTAATTTTAGACACTGAATTTCTCGTAATTCCCACAGAAATGCCAAATATTTGATGCAATTTTCTTTGTTGTGTTCATTTGCCTGGTGTGAAGCGTGAGCCCTTTGTGTGTTGCAGGCAGATCTGTAAGGAATTCACAGACCTCCTCACTCAGGACAGAACCCCTCTTGGAAACACAAGACCCAGTCCCATCTTGGACCCTGGCATCCAGGGCTGTTTGACTCATTTTAGCCTGATCACACATGGCTTTGGGAGTGCTGCCATCTGTGCTGCCATGACATCCGTCCAGAACTACCTAAATGAAGCGTTAAAAATAGCAGACAAATCCTACATGAACGCTGGCGACCAGAGCCCCGCAGAGACCAACAAAACCATTGACAAAATGGACAAGCACAGGAAGTGAAAGGAAAACCAGACTTTACCCTTCCTCCTGAACACAGACTGAGATCTTCTTGCCAGGGGGAACAGAGAGATTTGGGTGTTTGTTTTTGTTTTTCTTTTTTTTTTTTTTCCTCTTGGTTTCGTCTTTTTATTTTTATTTTTTTTTTTTTAAGAAAGGAGGGGAAAAAGGGCAAAAAAAGAATCATTCAGGATCTTCATTCCTGCTGGATCCATAAGACAAGTCTTGCTAAAAGCTGCAGTATCCTTGTTCTGTGGAAGCAATTACCTGAAGATAAGTACTTGGGACAAGTGTATTGAATCCTTTGCTGTAAAAGTGGTGCTATAAAGGGGGGGGTTGATGGAATTATACAGAGATTTATTTAGATTTCTGTGCCACATCTCAGTATCTCGTGGGTGACCAGCTTCATGTGTAGTTTTTAAGAGACAGATTTTAGATGGAAGCCTGTTTTGCTCTCTGATAGAATTTCAGGGGTTCATTCTCTTGAAATGCAACAGAAACAATAAAGCAGTATTAAACAATGGTATAGAGATTTATGTACATTACATTTTTTTATAAACACCTGAAAATAGTAAGATTATTCTGTGGGGTTTTTTTTCTTTTTTTTTTTCTTTTTTGTTTTTAATTTTATTTTATTTTGGTTTAGTTTTGTTTTTGGTTTTTTTTTTTAATTACCATAGGAGAGTACTAAAATCCTGCTAGACTTAAGATGGCATTTGACATGCTTATTTTTTACAGAAATATTCAGGCTTTTAAAACTGCAGCAATGTTGGCTGCAGTTTATATTGGTATTTTTTTAACGAGGACTAGTTCAAAATGGAAATACTTTTAGAAAATTCTCTTTCTGTGTCTACGGATATTGCAGCTTTATTCACATATTTATATTGTCTTGTTTTTAAATTTGGGGGGGAAACTTGAAAGAATAGGCACATAACTTTTTTTTGTTTGTTTTTTTTACTTTTTTTTGCCTATTAAGGCCAAAAAATACTTCCAGGGAGGCTTTATGTGTATTAAGGGAAGCAGTGTGTTGAATGTAAATATTTATTTATGTGTAATTTAATCGGATTTGTAAATAATGGTGAACTTTTTAATACTTTTTTTTTATAAATGGGTTTCAAATTTTAATTTTGGTAAGTATTTCAAAGGTAATGGGTAAGCTAAACATATCTTTAGGTTTATGCACAGGTATGTTATACAGGGTATTTAAGACTTTTTTTTTTTTTTTAATCTCAATTCTTGCCACTGAAGATTAGATTTAATCTGAGGTGTTTGTTCACAAAGCAATAATTTTGTGCATCATTCACCTGGTAACTGAGTAGACCTGCAAAACGAGTGTGTGAGTTAGTGTGTATGTGAATCATGGAGGTTCTGAGCTCTCTTCGCATATTTGTAAATGTTCCCTCTATAATTCTGATGTATATGATAACCATATAATAAAAGTATTCTGGATAGAAGCATGGAATGTTTTGGTAACTGAGACCAGCTCTGGTTTCTTTCTCTGCTGGGGAATGTGGGGTGAGTAGCACTAGAGGACATTATGTATTGAGTCATAATTGCAGCACTTTGTTCGGATTAACAGAACAGAAAGATGAAGCTGTTTGCCAGTAAAACTAATGGTTTCAATTAAACACGTTATGTATCTCCAAGAATCTTTTATTTTTTTTTTTCCCTTCCTAAGATGTCTTGATCTTGCCTTCTGCCTGCTTCAATATAGGCAGCTTAAACTGCGAGGCAGCCTCTCAATAAAAATCCATAATCCTACCAGTTTTGTTCTCCTGCTGGATCTGCCTGTGTTGGGATAATCTGTCTGTAACGACAAATATCCACAAAAACCTGGGGTGTGAAGTTGGAGAGCTCTCCCATCCACTTTCAGCCCAGTTTTACTGATTGGAGGAAGTTTACATTTTGCAGACAGTCTTCAGAGTTGTTTTGTGCCGAAGGGGTGAGGCAGGAGCTGGAATTTTCGGTGTCTCAGATGCAAAATCGCCAAGCAAACCTTCCTGAAGAGAAATTGGGCAATTTTCCCCTCTGCTTTCTGAAAAACGAACATAAATCTGGGCTTTAGTGTGTCCTTGGCCCTTCAAGTCCTGATCAGTCCTTGAGGAAGATGACACTGGGCTGTCAAGTGACAATTCAGTTCCCATCATGTCAGTGTTTCTCCCAGAGATGTGTAAAAGAGGCAAAGTGTACAATTTCTGAACACCTTACTTATAAATCATTTGTATGTTCTCATTTTCCCTTTAAAGCCTAAAGGAAAACCACTGGAGGTGTGCAGGGAGAAGAAAGGAGAGGGAAGCACAAAGAAATGAATGCCTGTGTCAGTGGTGAAGTGGGAGAGAAAGCTGGGTTTGAGTTGCAATCCAGTCCCCTTCTCTCCTAAAGAGGTGTGAAATTCCAGCCTTTGCATTTGTTAGACTCATTGTAGCATTTCAGAAATGAGCATTTTGGACCATCTGTAGGCACAGGCAGGACACATGATGACTAACAGAACTTGGAAAATACACAAACAAGATGCCCTTCTGAAGTGCGTTTTTATGGATTTTATATATTTATACACACAAACATGCTGGGTACGGTGAGAGCTTGTTTAGAGAATGCAACGCTCCAGCTCTGCTCCTTTTTTCCTCTTTCTGCTGCTGCACTGCTCATCCAGCATCTATAGGAAGATATTTTAGCTACCAGACAATGGAATCTTGCTTTTTTTATTTTTTTTTTATTAATGCACAAAACCAGGCAGTGAAATAATTGCCCCTTGGGATAGGAAATAAGGATGTTTCCATTTATTCCTGCGTGCATTCAAGCAAAGCCAGTCAATTGTCTAATGTACTGACTTGGGTTCTATTCATATGTGTGGAACATTAGAAATGTGGAGTTTCCATTACCTTAGCGCTTTTCTTTACTGTATATTTGAGCTGGGACATTCTTTTTGAAGCTCAACCACCTCCTAAGCTGTGCCAGAGCCATGAAACAACAACATCTTCTGTTCCATCCCCTGAAAAGGACAGTTAAACTTGTCTCACCTAAAATTATTACTCTTAAAGGAATATGTTAATTCTTGGGGAATGTAGAAAGCAGAGTGATCTGAACACTCAAGAAAGCACTTGCTTCTTCCTGATCCTCAAAATTTCATGTTTTTTTACTGCTTGTACACAGATTAATCCTGAGCTGGCTAAAAGAAAAAAATTCCAATAGTTAATTTTTCATTTCCTTTGAAAAGGGACTATTCCAATCACTCTGTCCAATCTTTTCCCTTGCACTTCTCCCATCAAAAGAAGGGGTTTGGTCATAGTGGGAAGGAAAAAGGCTTTGAACTGTTCAGGTTTAAAAGTAAAAATTATTGAAGCACTGACCTGCAAAAATCTGATACCCATAAAATAGTTGAATTCGTGTAACTCAGTAAAAAATTGCCTCGTGGAAAAAGAAGGGGTTTCAACCCTCTCTTGCCTGGTTGGCAGCAGCAGTTGAGCATCAGGATGGGCTCTGCCCAGGAGCATCCATGGCAGGCAGGGAGCTGCTTCCTTCCCCCTGTGGCAACTGAGGGCATGGCCTTGGCCAGCCCATCACCTGAGAGAGGCTTTATTGCCACACATCATTAATTGCAAACCTGAGGATTAGTCAAGAGTCCACCTCACGAAACTATGTGACTTCATGGCACTGTTGCTTTCAGTTTAAAAAGAAATTTTTTTCCTGGTGTTCACAGCTTCAGAGAGAAATAATGATGCAAATCTAGTAAAAGATTAAATAAAACTAGAATTTTGTCTTAATTTAGTAACTGATTTCAATTAACTTTATTTTTGACTCTCAGTTCTGATTTGCCCTCCACTTATTTCACTGTTATTTATTGTTTCTCCCTGACTCTTGGCTGCTGCCTGTTCCTTCAGAATTTTGCAATATGAGTAAACCCAGAAATGCATCTTGAAATGGGTCTGCCTTGCTGTGCTGATTTCTTGTGGCCCTTCCTTCTCTGTTCTTTCCTGCATGCAGTGTTAATGTACATCCTTGTAGATATTTTGGCCTAATTGTGGTGTGGAGCCTCCCTCCTGACAAGGCTTGGGCTGCCTTTGGGATTTGTTCTGCAACAACAACTGGATTATTTTATTTTATTAAGAAAAAAACGGGGTGCTGTCGACACTTTGTCCCCAAACTGTTACTTCACTAAGAGAACACAAGTATAAGGACAAAGATTCTTCCCTATTGCTAAAAGAAATCTCTGGATTGTGTGTTTCTGTTCCTTGATAGTGCAGGTTTTGTGGGGGAACCTGGAGCCAGTTTTGTCAAACCCTACAGGCTCCATTTGGGATGGTGACCCAAGGAGCTGAGCCCCAGGAAATGCACTTGGGAATTTGTTCCCAAACCCAGGCCACAGCCAGACACTGCATCTTTGGGAGATTTGGGTGTTATCCAAACCAGTTGTGGCTGGCAGGATATTCCTGTGGTGCCCAGCCATTCCCCTTGCCTCACGTCCCACAGTCCATGGAACTTCATGGGGCACCATCTCTGCCAAAATTCCTCAGGGGCTGTCCCGGAACCATCTTTTAGCAGATTGTTAGATTCTGTTCTGTATCATTTGCTGCCTTCTCCCTCTCCCATTTTCACTTTCACAGGGTTATATAAATAAGTTTATTCCCAGTTTCAGATGCCACTTTGCACTCATTGGATGTTCCTGCCTGTCTTACAGGGATGTTCCAGCTGGTTTCCATGTACCATTGTTGTGTAAGGGCTGGCCACAAATATTCCCTTTTTCCTCTCTTTTAGCTAAACAGCCCTTTTTAACTGGTTCTTGGGAAGGCCTTTCTCACAGGCTACTACTGTGCCATGACACATTCCCTAAATATACATATGGAGTATTTTTTTACCCATAATTTGATATTAAAAGCATGTAATAATACAGACACTTGCTCTGTGCCACAGAACTCAAACACTTGTTCATGAGTGCAGCAGAAAGTCCAGAGATTGACAATGAACCAAATAACAGAAGAAATCTTTTAGGTGAGCTTTAGAGTTTATATGTCCAGGTCAATCAGCATAAAAACTGAGGGGGAAGTAACAGGTTAAACCAAGGGTTGGAAAGATAATATTCTTCAGCTGATTGCTGCAATAAAACAATTATTTGTAATTAATTGAAATAATTCGGTGACAAAAAGTGGTCTAAAATTCTGCCAGCTCTCTTGCTGAAGAGAGAGAAGGGGAAAGATCTGATTTCAGCTCTCTGGCAGGATGGCTCCTGTCTGGAAGCAGAAACCACTTTGCCAGGTCTTCATCCTGTCCTTCCCTCTTTGCATCACATCAATTCCATAGAGAAAGGAAGAAAAAACCCCAAATCCATGAAATAGCTGAAGGTGTGGGGTCTGCTGGAGGACTGAGAGCACAAACCTGGCAGCTGGATGTGCTGGAGCTGAGCTGGAGCAGCAGGGATGGCAGCACACGTATTTTTGGCTGTGCTGAAGAAATAGCAATTAACCTCCAGCAGAGAGGTAGGGCAGCTGCCTGGGACCAGCAATTTTCTCCAACTCTTGCAGCAAAATTTGCCTGAGCTCATTTGTCAAGCTTTGAATCCTTAAATCCATAACTCTAATTAATTAAGAATCTCTAATTACCCCAAAATGGTGCTCTATATTTAAGGTTAAGGTGTGGTGAAATCCAGAGAAAACATGAGAGAAGCTGGAGGATGTTCAGAGCAGAAGATGCCAGGAAAATGTGTGTTTTCATAGGTGTGGGGGAAGCGAAATGGTCAAAGTGTCAGTGACCTCTAGGGCAGGTCCAAAACTGCCAGAAGCCACTGCCCAGTGCTTGGCCATCGATCCTTGCATTCCTAAAAAAGCAGCGACCACCAAACCTGTCAGCAGAGACTGATATTGGAGACCCAAAGCTGAGTAACCCTTGGCATTTAAACAAACAAAAAAGAAGTGTTATTTTCTGAACCAGAAGCACCTTGGATGAGGCTCTGGTTCTTTACAACCTTAACAAGAAACACCGGTGGGGACAGCACTGAAAACATCAGTGCAGGTGGGTTCTGGCCCTGCCCTCTTCAGAGGAAAAAACCTGTTCACACTTGAGGTCTTATTGCTTATGATGTTAAAAATGTATATAGCTTTTAACTGGTCTGTAAGCAGTGGATGTGACTCAGACAAAGGTGCAATGTGGACAGAGGCATCTCTTGGAGCTAAAGTTTGGCCTTTCTGCAGAGGATCCTGTTTTCCAGACCTCACACACGAGTTCCTAGAAGCACAGGCTAAAGCATTTAGGAATCAGTCTGTGAGGTCACCTGAGTGGGTGAGTGGGATCAGCTGGGTTTGGGGCTGTTTGGCTTCAGCAGAGCAGCAGATATAAACCTGAAACAGTTTGGGGTAAGCCTGAAACAGTTTGGGGTAAATCTGAAACAGTTTGGTGGGAGCAGGATTGGGCTGCTGTGCCTTCCTGAGGATTTGGCAGCACCATCGTTCAGCAAAGGTAAGCTCTGATACCAGAGTGGAGCCAGGGCACATCTGCATGTGTATGGGGTCGTTGTGAGGACGTTAAAGGAGGAAAACTATGCATGTTTCTGTGTGAGGGGCTGGGTGTCCCCTTCAGAGCCTCAAGTACCATTTCCCGGTTCCAATAATGAAGAGTCTTTGTGTTGTATGGCAAACAAGCGCCTGTACTTAGTGGCTTTGTCTGGTGAGAGATAAAAGTTGATAAGATCCCGGTAAGGTGGTTGTGAGGTGCTCCTGTTGACTTTTCTCCAGAGAGGGTTTTCAGGAATTCACTCCAGAAAAACTGCTACACTGGGGGCAGGATTCAGAGTGAATTTTGTTGATGTTTAAAGTAAAAATGTTTTCTGCCTGTTTTTCTTTGGGGCTTGTGTGATTGTGCCGCTCAAAAGCAACATGAGCGTAGCTAAAATTAATCCTTTTATTTTGCATTTGCTGACAAGGTGGGGGGAGTGACTTGCATCAGTGAGGTAAAGATGAGAACGACTCTTTGGGTGTGAACTAAAAAGGTGAGAGAAAGGTGTTAAAACAGTTATGGGATTTCTTTTGCATTCATTTTCCTCGGATAAGTCGCAATTAAAAAAAAAGGATGCTAAGCTGGTTGGCTGGCTTTAAACAGCCCTGTTTGTCGGTCAGGGTGAGGGAAATGTTCTCTTTTCCCACTTTCTTGAAAACCTTGAGGCTTCCCCTTGGCAGTGCTGGGGGGTCGGAGCCCGGGGTGCCCCCGGAGGGGTCGGAGCCCGGGGTGCCCCGTCGGGGTCCGAGCCGTCCCCGGGCACTCCGGCCGGGCGGTGGGCGCTGACTCCGGGCTGGGGGCACTGCCCGAGTCCCCGCCCGGCTCCGGCCGCTCCTGGCTCTCTGTGATGTCCTGCAGCCAGCGCTGCAGGTCCTGGCCTGTTGGGGCTGGGAGATGGAAGGAGATCCCAGCCAGGGGTGATGTGGCCCCGGGCCATCATCTTATATAAACCCCACGCATTTGCATAATGTGTTGTACAAGATGAAAACTGAGGAAAGGTTTTTTTTTTCCTCTTTTTATTAAAGGGAAGGAAAGAGGTGAAAGAGCTTTTAAAAAGGGTATCCTTTAAAAAAAAAAAAGATATCAGAAATGTAGTTTCCAGAATAGCAGTGTCAGTAATTGGTCAGAGAGGGTTTCAAGGGTGACTGTCTGATTTGGAAATGTCATAGTGTACTTGGGGGGGAAAAAAAGACAGCCCAGATGCAGGACAATAAACAGAAAGGGAATATTGAGGTGGTGATGGGGAATTCCTCCCTTTTGAAGGAACTGTTTCTCCAGCCTATTGTAGGCCAAATACAGGAGAAATCCCTCCTTCCATAGCAGGGCCACGGCAGGAAGAGACAGAGCTTGTGGAGTCACCGAGCCAAGGCATCCTTAATGACAGGAGGTGATTCAGTTATTAATGCAGAGGTCAGTAAATGGCCTGGGATCTCCAGAAATGCACCTTAAGCTTAGACTTCACCTGTGCTGGCTTGCTGGGAGCAGTGGATTCCGTGCAAGGACCACCAGGTGGATCAGTGCTGATGCCCCATTGCTCAGCTCCATGTTCCTCCTGTGCTGGGCTCAGTGCTTCCCACAGAGGCTATTCCTGTGCAAGTTCTTTAGTGGAAAAATATGTGGAGGTGACACAAAAAAAATCCAGGAAACTGCAGAGCTTGGATGCTGTCTCTGTTGGGATGCATTAGGAAGTGCTGGCTGGTATTTGTGGAAGCCTGATAAATATCTCAGGGTGAACCTATGGCCATGGAGCTCATTAGCTACAGAGTTAAAAAAAAAAAAAATAAAAATTGCTGGTTTAGGGAGGACAGAAGGCCAAAAATGCCACTGCTGGCTGGATGTAAAGGTGGGCTTGGAAATTGAGTCCTGTGAAACTTGAAGGCATGTGAAGATGCAGTAGGGCAGGTGCCCAGCTCCCTCTCTGGAAATGGGGTGTCCAGGCTGGGCAGCAGAGATGGCTGGAAGCTGCTTTCAGCTGCTGCTCAAGGACCTGGTGATGATTTTAATAGCTGGCTGAATGGAACCAACCAAACTGCTTCCAGCGCAGCCCTGCACTTGTAGGTGATGAAGAGAGTTGAGTGAGAGGCAGTGTTGGATTTCCTGAGAGGCTTTGTTTCAGCAGGGCTTGGTTTGTTAACCTCCAGCTCCACCATTCCCTGCAGGACTCCCAAAGTTGTGGCCTTCAGCTTTTCCCCAGGCCTTGGCAGAAGTGTCCATGTCTTTATTCATCTGGTGTGTGCAAAGAAAGGCAGTGGCAGCTGCCTGTGCTGAATTTGGGGGATGAAATTCATTTCTGGTCTCGGGGAGCTGCTTCTGAAGTATTTATGGTCAGAGCAGGCACGTGTTTAGGGCCCCTAATTGTTACTGCAATAAGTCACAGTGAAATACCTGAACACTTTGCACATGTAAAAAGGGAAATAGCTGCTTGTCCCAGGACTGTGAGGGGTGTGAAATCTGCACTGTCAGGGTGGCTTTATAAAATGGTTGTTTACGGAATTGGACTTGTCTAGTTTTTAATTTTTTTATGTCTCTTCCTCCCCATGCCTCCCCTTTCATCTCCCTTATGAAATTGCTGGCTGGGGAGGGGGGAATCTCCTGCCTTATTACCAGGGTGTAAACTTAAAAATAGGATAAAAGGAAAATAAACATGTTGAAATAGAGGACTGCATATCTGTGCTAGCAGGCCTCGTTTAACTGCAGCAGTTTGTATCTCTGGATGTTTTTCTGCTTCTTTCTGCCAATTCTTCCCTTGGGTTTACATCCCTGCCTTTTCAAGTGTGTCCCTGCACAGATCCACTGTGAAGTTATACTGCATTTATGAGGATGACACAAGGAAAGCTGACTCTTCCTGTGGTTCTTATGTGCCCTCCCCTGGACTCCAAATATGGCCTGGATCCCTGTGTCTGCAGGGATGCCATCCCACCTTCCAGTTGGAAAGGTGGCCCCTTCCATCTCTCTGTCCCTTTCCAAGCCATTCTCAATCATCTTTGAAAGGTTTTTTGTTCCACACTCAGGCTCTTCTTGGCAGTGACAGAATGGGAAGCCATGGGCAGAAACAGATGCACAGGGAATTCCACCTGGACATGAGGTGGAACTTTGTGATGGTGATCTGAGCATGGCAACAGGCTGCCCTGGGGTTGTGGAGTGTCATTCCTTGAGGATATTCAAAAGCCATCTGGACACAGTCCCGAGGAAGGTGCTCAAGGGGACCCTGCCTGAGCAGGGAGGCTGGGCTGGGTGACCTGCAGTGATCCCTTCTGACCTGAGCCACTCTGTGAAAGGTGGAAATGGTTATTACAGGATGCACTGCAGCTGGGATGTGGTGGAATAGCCTCTCCCGGGACTTTAATGAGCTTCATTACAATAACGAGTCAAGCAAACCTGTCCATGTTGCTGCTGCTGGGTGTGAGAGCAGATTCCTGGAGCTGGTGACTTGATGTCTGGCTGCTGGAAGTCTCTTTAGTTGGTGCTTGTGCCCTGTACTTATTTCTGAGGTTTGAGACACTGTCATATGCAGGCAGCATCAGGACTGTGTCCCAAGTACTTGGTAGGCAATAAAAGTTGTTGTTCCCAGCTTACCCAAATGAGCAGTTTAAAGGAAAGAAGGTTCTTGTGTCTGAGGAAGAAACATGAAAAGTTACAAAGCCTCAACTGGCCAAATAATGAAATAACTAAACTTTTCCTCTCTAATTTTTTTTTGGTTTTTAATTGCTGTGAGAGTGTTCCCTCTAGCATGCATTAGCTGACCTTTACAATACAAGGGAAAGGTGTCAAAGAACACCTTCTCAAAAATGTGTACCTAAAAAACCCTGAGGCCCAGACTTTTTTTTTCCCACCGGGGTAAAACCCAGAGCCACCAGGCAGGTAGGAAATTGCATCCTTGGGAAGAGGCTGAGGGTAAAATGCACAACAGCTCTTTGGGGCTGTGCTGGCCACAGTGGGGCAGCTGCAGGTCTGGCTGAGGGGAGCCTTCCCCAGCCTTTTGCAGAGCAGGAGCCTTGTGAGCATTTCTGGTGAGTCACTGCTGGGCTGAAGCACAGCCTAGCAATGCTGCTGGGTTGAACCATTTTGTAACGTGGAGGTTCTTCCTCCTGTTACTTCTCCTGGCTGCCCTAAGTTGTTGTGACAGTGATGTTGCTGGCTGCTGCCTTCCTGGAGATGCAAAAGTCAGGCTGTATCTGGGGTGAGATGCACAGTCAGATTCATCCCTGCTCTGTACTCAGTTGTTCTGAGTCCTGTCAAAGTAGCACAGCCATTGTGTGCAAGGGTTACAAACTGGGGAGGGATGTGACTGGGAGCTCCTTTTCCATTGCAGCCTGGTGCTGGACTGCATCACCTTATTATCCAAAGGGTCACTTGTGTGGGTACATCTCCCATTTTCCCATGCAGTCACACATTTCTGCCCTGTTATAAATGAAATGTCAATTTCATCGGATTAATAATTTGCGCGAGCCAAATTATTAATATAAAAACAAATAAAATTTATTTTAATCAAATTGACAATCTTAATAAGCCACTATAAAGGAAAGCAGGGCCAAGCCCAGGTTCTTGACTCTGGGTGACACATACACAGCTCTGACCACCAGCAGTTCAGAGAGGTAAGTGCACACCTTTGGGGTGTTTGAGTCCAGTTTTTATACTGTTTTTCTTGCTCCTGGCTATGAAATCTTTTGTTCTTTTCACTCCTGATGATCCTCTGGTCCAGTGCTCAGGGGTCCATTTAGATGTTGATTTGTCCAAGGATTCTCTTTGTGCTCTGGTTGATGGTTTCCAGTAACTCATCTCAGCATATGATGATCTTTCCAAATCCTTATATGATTAAAATGAAGTGTCTCAAGCAATAGGTCCACTCATCAGCAGTGTCCAAGGAGCAGCAGATCCTATCTCTTACTTCTTTCAGATGGAAAAAGATTCTTGTTGGGTAAGGTGAAATCATAGGAGGTTGATGGGTCTGAGGTCATCTCCCCTGGGCTTGCCTGCACTTCTTATGTTAATTGGTACCTTCCTTGAGCAAGATGTCATGAGACTTGCCAAGGTGTACTCTGAACACAACTAAGTTTAAACATATATACAATTTACAAGATATATTTCACATTTTAGATTCCACATTAATAACTTATTTCATTTATAGCATTTTAATTTCTTATGAATTTTGACCTATCTATAACATGCCCCATGCTTCAACTTCCTGCCTCATCAATGTAGCCCTTATCCAGCCCTCAGCATCTCTGGGGGTTTATCCAAGCACAGCTCATCCTTGGGGATGTGTGCTGGGGAAAATACTGGCTTGGGTGCTTTGTGTTGAACCATCCAGAAGTGCCTTGTTCTTGCCCTCCCAGGGATGCCTGGACCAGGCCACGGTGCTCTCTGAGCCACTGCACTCCCATTCCTCAGCTGGAGTTCATTCCCTGCCTCTGCTGGGGGACAGTGGCCATATGTGGCCACGTGTCCTGCCTGCCCCTTGGAAGCACCGGTGGAGTTTCCCACGTGCCATGGCAGGGAGCTCATTAAGGCTGGCCCCTGGCACAGATTGCTCTGCACAGGGTTATTTCCACATATTCCCCACCAAGACAGCCCCTCTTTGTGTGAACTCTTCTTCCAGCCCAGTCCTTGGAGCAGGGAGTGAGTTTTGGTGGGGTTTGATCATAATTTTCCTTCTAGTTTGAGAGATTCCCTCACTGCAGAGGTCCAGGCTTCCTCTCCTGTTTCCCAGCTGTGTAGGATGTCTGTGCCCACAGCCAGGTCTGTCAGCAATGCTGAGGGCTTTACCACGAAAAAGGTGTGAGAAAGGACAAAATGCTGCCCAGAAGTGCTGGGAAAAGGGTGAGGAACATCTCTGCCATCCCCGGGGAGGTGCTCAAGGCACTGGAGGGATTTCCTGCAGCCATGTCAGGGCTGGAGCAGGGGAGAAGTGGGAGGGGGCATGCAAGGCGATGTTTTAATTTTGTCTTTGTTTCTCACCATCCAAACTTATTTATATTGACAATGCTTTAAATTATTTTTTCCCCAAATCAAGTCTGTTTTGCTTATGGCAGCAACTGGTCAGGGATCTCTGTGGTTTTCATCTTGAGCCATGAGTTTTGAATCTTCTTTCCTGTTGAGGAGAGGCTGGGAGTGTGAGAAGCTCTAGACTAAGGTCAACCCACCACACTTGTGCAGCTCTGTGTTCACTCAGTGCTTAAGCTGTATCTTTGATTTTATCACAAACTTTTCCTTCTCCCTTGTTAACCTGGTGTCCACAGGCTGATAGTTCAGCAGGGGCCCTGCAGATAAATTCCTTGGTCAGTGTGCGGGGAGTACCAGAGCTGAAATGGGCCAGGTTTCAGGCTCTGGATTCCCTGGGCTGTGAGGGTGACAAAGGCTCTCTGTAATCTCCTGCAGTCTAACCAGATTTTTCTCAAAATTATGAGCAATGCCCTTAGAAATTTCAGCCATAGCTAAAATTCTATGCTTAAAAATATTGTTAACTAGGGCTTGTGGGTGTGCTTATGAAGGCTGCAGGAAACTGCGTGCAAGGAATGCACAAGGAAAGCTGCAGTCCCAGCTCTGCATGCACAGGTCCAAACACTTGGATTCATTCTTAAGATGTGCACAAAACTCCTTCCCCTTCACTTGGTTTTACTGTAACCGACAAAGCTGCCTGACTCAAGCATTTCAGAAATCGAATGCTTAAGATTTCACCGTGGATTTTTTTGGCTTCAAAGTGATTTTGTTATGTCCCCAGAGCCTGGTTAAATCCTTAGTTATAATGATTGCACACTGAAGGGTGCTGTTACATAGAAATGCTGTCCCATAATGGCTTCGTTGCTGTGGAAAATCCGATGTTATTTGGTCATTCGCTACGAGTTCCCTAAGCCATCAAGACATTTGCCTCAAGGCTACAAACACAAAGCTACAGGCAAAACCCTCTGGACATAATGAGTGGGCATTTATGCAGAACTAAAAACTGGAACAGCTGAGCAGTAGCTCTATGAATAGCAAGCATGCCTCTGAGCACAAAAGACATCATTCTGCAATAAAGGGGTTTATAATGGTTCTGACATCTTGTATGTCAAGATCATGCTACGTTGTTGTAACTTTTTTTTTCCCCCCTGTTTGTTTGTTTGAGCCGTGCTCCTTCAGTAAGGTGTGAGTAATTAAAGGGTGTGAAGGAAACCCTATAGCTCGGTAAGAACAAAAATTGGGTAACTGACACTTTTGGCAAGATCCATCATTTTGATTGTGTTTGCTAGGGAACATGCTTATTGCTCCCGTGCTGTATTCCCAGTTCCACCCTTCAGGATTTCTCAGGGGTTCCTCCTGTATCAGCAGCTCTAATAGGCTCCAATCTAATGTTAGCTGAGAAGTGTCTTCTGATGGAAATGCAGAGATTGGGCTAACCATGAACTACAGGGTCAGGGAGTCAGGCAATACCAAGAAGGGTAATAAAATTCAGAGTGATTTGGATCAACAGGGAGCTGGAGGAGCTTAATGCTAAGAAATCTACCCCAGCGAGGTCTCAGGCCTTTGCAAATCATCTATAGGCACTTCCAAATAAATGACATGAGAAGATGGGAAGGGATGTGTGGCTCTTACACCAGGAGCAGAATGAAAACCCAGAGCAGAAATTGGAGTTGGAATATAGAAACAGCCTAGAGGAAAAACAGGAGGGGAGAGGGAATGTAGGAATACACAAGGTGATAAATCATTGTCTAGGTGTTTGCATCCACATGTATCTGATCAGTTCTTGAGACATTTTTGATTTCCAAGTTAGTGTGGAGTTTTAGTGGGGTTTTTTGGTTTTATTTCCATATTTTCCTTGTGCCAAGGTGCTGTGGGACTGGTGATGGGACTTGCCAGCCCTTTATGACTGGAAAAACAAATTCAAATGTGTTTTGCAATCCTTGCAGAGTAGTTTGGGCCTCTCAAAACCATCTATGGTAGAGATGAGCAAAACCCCAGCACTGTGAAGTTCCTACAGGAAAATACGATGCAGGAATTAGGTTCTGCCTCTGACCTGAGAAGCGATGGAAGTGTCCCCTATAAAGCAGTGGGGACACCTGAGCTGGCTGTGCCTGTGGTACAATAACCCAGCCCTGCACTTTGGGAAGCCAATTTCCCTTCCACCAGCACAGCAAGGGCAGAGATCAGGGCTAGAGGGTCCGGAGAGCTGGCAGAAAACTGGAGCCTACAATACAGCTGTGCACTCATTTCCTCATGTCCAAATGCCTTGCACAGCCACAAGGAAATTGTTTCTGCCCTTGGCATGTAGCTTTCTTATCACTGAAACCCAGGTATCATCTCTATTTTGCATCTCACCCTAAGAGAGGCAGAGCCTAAACTGCAAGATGTCAGATATGGAAGGATGATACTTAAGTTGCTTAGGAAGGCAAAGGGATTAATTTCATTATCCCTCTGTCTTCTTCCTTGCAGCTGCTAGTGATGGCTTTTCCTGCCAGGAAAGAGGCTCCTGAGGCCCTTTTGGGAGAATGACAGCTCTGGCCTGCTGGTAAGTGATGGCTCTGTACTTCTGAGAAGATAATTGGTAGAACAGCATGGAAGAACAGGGACTGAACTGTTCCCTTTACAAAATGCAATTTAAACCCAAGGATTTCTATGTGTCAGAGTGACATTGGCTGCAGCTGTATGAAGGCAAGGCTGTGCTGGAAACCTGCTGTGTGTTGTGGAGACTGCTCCTGCCACACCAAACAGCACAGTCTGGTTATGAAGTCAGATTTTGTTCTGGTCTGTTTGTACCACTTGTATTTCAGACAAAGATTTTAATCTCTGGAAAGCATCTTCTACTGTTGTGTATTTTAGTATCATCTCTGTCTGTGACTGGCAGAGAAGAGCTGTTTTGGTAAAGAGGGATTTTTGACTGAAACCTGCTTCAGTTATTTGGCTGTTCAGACTATTGTTTGACTGGAGGCATGTATTTTTGGCTGTTAAACAAAATATCCAGCTATAGACTGAAAATAGGGCGTTACCTGTATTTTTGTACACCAGCAAGTGAATGCTAAAAGAGATGCACAGTGCAGCAAAACTACAAAGACTGAGAGTTGTGCATGCCTGGAGGTGCTTCTTCTTCCACCAAGGCTCTTCTGGGGCAGAGGGACAGAGGATGGTACTCATCTCCTGCTGTGGGTGTGTGTAGTCCACCACTAGAAACCCCCCAGGACCTGTAGGAAATGCACAAGCAGGAGTAACCCCCCCAGGTTTGTGCACTGAGGGGAGTCCATAGCCTGCTCTCTGCTCCCACATCCCCACCAGGTTCTCTTGACTCTGAGACCTGACCCTGCTTTTTTACCCCTTCACTGTCCAAGTGCCCCTGGAAGCTGCAACCTGCATGGCTTGGAAGGATGGGAGAGTCCTCCTTTGTCATGTAATGAAACCTTTCCAAGTAGTCCAAGAATTCTGCTCACAACACACCTCCCTTATCAACCCTTCTGTGTACAAACTGCATAATCACCCTGCAGCCTGCACAGCACTGCAAGCTTGTTTGCTTTGTGATTTGTGGTCAGATCATTGCATTTCAGCCTTTACCAATGAAAGGAAATTACTAACAAGACACTGGTATTTACATTAATTGTGGCTTTGGGGAGATAGTCCAAAGAAAATTATGCCAAAGCCAGTTATTATGTGTCTCCCTAACAATTAGAATGAAACCCAAAGTTTATAAAACAAAAGTTGATCTCAAACAGATTTTAGCTGCTACTTGATATTTTCCCTAGAAAAGGATGAGGGGAAAAAAGGGGGCCTTATATTTTTTCTTTTTCTTCCTCCTTTCTTTTACCCACTTTCTGAGCAATGTAATGAACGTGGCTGGACAAGGTAACACATCTACAATTGCAAGAGAAGCTCCTACTCTGCAGTGAGCAGGACCTCAGCTTCCCAGGAGGTCTCGTGCAGTGGGTCAGTTGTCACACATGCCACACACACCAAATGTCAGGGTTTCCTTGGCTGAAGCAGTTGATTTTCATTGGTTTTGTTTCACCTCAAAGCAGTTTTGTGCAGCTCTGTAGGTGAAGCAGAGGTTTTGCTCCAAACCCTTCAAGGTACTCCCAGCTCCTTTCATGTATAGCCCACGAGATCATGGTGTGAGTGTGCTGAGATTTCTCCATGCTCCCACTGCAATTTGAACTATTTCTGGACACTAATTCAATGCTTTTTATGATGTTAGATGCATGATGAAAAGCAATTTAAGGTTTCTTGGGATGACTCACTTGCCAGCATAGTAGATCCAAGAAACAAACACAGATGTGAGATTTAAATTCTCCCTTGGCATAAAACACTGCCTCATGGTATAAACCACAAACTATGCCCAGTGGAGACTGGGAACACTCTTCTTTTTTTAGCTTCAACTAGTCAGGTAACTTCTGACTTCAGAGGTGAGCAGGAATTCATGCACCTTGTTCCCTTACTAAATATCAGTGCTGTTTGTACATCCTCACTGGTGGTGGGACTTGTCTCCTCTGACTCTGGATGTCTGACCTGAGCTTCTCGTGGAGCCTCTGTAGTGAGGAAGTGCAGGCATTTCTGAAGGATGAATCATCTGCCTTGCTGTCAATGTCTATTTTAGGGACATGCCTGAAGTGAGGTGAAATTAAATCCTTCCCCAAAAATTTTTCTGTAAGAAGGGGGATTTTGGATGCTCGGGGGAGGTAGTCTGGGCTTCCTTTCCTTGGATGACCCCGTGAGCAGACTTTGCCCTTGCGTCACTCCACAAGTCCTGAGCAGATCCAGGCACAGGAATGTGTGTTCTGGCTCGGGGCAGGCACACAGACATGTTCCTGCTGACCTGGCTTTGGGGTTATTCTGCTCCCCCTCCTCTCTCAGAGGCAAAATGGACTACACTGATATGTGGCTGGCCACCAAGAGGCTGCAGACTAAAAGTGTAACTGGGTTTAATTATTAAGGTATAATTTAGGTCTTTGTGTTTATAGGATAATTGTTTCTTTTTTAATATAACTTAAACTTGGCAATACGAGAAACAGGCCTGAACCTGTGGATGGAGTGCTGGAAACTGTCTAAGAAGATTAAGGTCTCTTAATTGATTTCACATAAAAAGGTGTGACTGAATTCATCAGAAGAAGGTTAAGACTAAATGTATTCTGCTAATTATGTGAAAATTGCCAGAGTGTGCTGAGTTGAGCAATTGCCTTCCCTTTGCAAGTGGGATCATTCCTCAACTGTTCATCAAATGGGAAAAATGACATTTCCTAAGCAAATGAGCCAACCTGTCACATGCTGGGCTTTATTTTGAAATTTCTTTGCTTGTAGACACGTTGGCAGTGGTGGATTTGGCAACAGGACATGGGAATGTCCCTCGTGTGCTGTACCTGCCTGGCAGTGTGGGAGGACAGGTGTCACAGCAGGGCTGGGTCATTCTCTAAACTTCAGGAATCTGAATAATTGGAAATTCCTGTTCTGGAGAACTGGAAGGGGTAACTCTGATAAAACACTTGCTCTCAGTGTTTGTGTGAGCTCTCAAGTCAATTTTCTGCTGTTCAGTCACCTTTAACATTGGAGATGCAGAGCATGGACATTTCAGCAGTCCATGGGACACCCTTTGTCTTGGGCTTTAAAACAGCCTCTGGAGTAGAAAACTCCTCACCCAGCTGACAAACAAACTGATTTATTCTGTCTACTCTGCACTCAATCTGCCCTCCTAATCTGGGGGAACCAGACAGAACTGACAATGTTGGATGTATTTTAGAAAGGATGAAAGTCCTGCTGTTGAGCTGTCCACCTCAGACTGTGCAGGTGTGACAGTAAATTGTATGACAAGATAAAAGTATCCCAGCACAGCACCACGAGGGCCCTGCAATTACTCTGTGGTGCTCCAAACAAAACCATTTGCTGATGAAATTGTCCTTTGAGTCTCCAAACTGAAGGGTGTCTTGTATTTAAGGTGTGATTTCAGAAGCACATTTGCATAGAGATGTTCTAAAATTAGTTCAGTTGCCTAAATTGCTGTTTTGTAATAGCAAAGATATTGTTTGTAACATTTAAAATTAATATAGAAAATAATATCCCTTGTGCATTATTCTCTTTTTCTATTTTAATTTTGAGACCCAAATGCAGACTTACATTGATGAGCAGTGAGTGATGATTTAGTAGCACTTTGATTATGTGTTTTACTCAAGTTAAAGTGAGCAACTACCAGGTAATATGGAGCAAAATCTTAATTTAAATCATTAGTTTAAAAAACCTCATTTAACTGCAGCTCTGCAGAATGCTGGGAAACCATTTTCTAAGTGCAGATGCACAGTTTTATGTATATTATTTAAGATATTCACCATCCATTCAGATTTTCAGTTCATTTCTTTGGAGACAGGGCTTTCTGAAGTACAAATCTTTTTATTCTTAAGGGATCCCAGCAGGAAAACCTGTCTGTGTCTGACTTTTGAAAAAGGGATGTAGTGGTTGTACCTGCACCTGCTGAACCAAAGTTAATGCTCTTTCCAAAAGAAAAAACATTATAAATGAACTAAACTTTGCAGAAGATATCAGACATAATCTTCCCCTTTTCTTGGTTTTAGTAGATTATTAGGAGGAAGATTAGTTCCAGATTTAGGCACTATAATTTGGGAAAGATATGGACCAGGTGGAGATTCTAAAAAGGAAGGGAAAAAATTATGAAAAAAGATTCAACTTGCGTTGCTTTTCTTGTAGAAAAGACTGGGATGGTGTTACAAGCCTTGTAAAAGAAGGAACAGAATTTGTGTCCATTCATCCATAAAAATAAATTTCTTGACTACAAAACTAGACATAAGAAAACCATTTTTAGCCATAAGAGGATATTTGTAATAGATTGTGAGTTTCAGCTGAGATAGAAATTAGACAAACATCAGTTTGGGGCAGGGAAGGGAATAGCTGGAAGATTGCTTGAGATCCCTTCTAGCCCTGCTGTTCTAATTTTATGATTTATTTTTTTAATAACTGCTGTAAGCACTCTTGTACAGTGAGTTAGAAGAAGTAATTTTAAAAAGTTATAACTTCAGTTACTAAAAAATCCTTGCTTATTCCAAGTAAACATGTCAGCTTCATTTTCCTGTCCTGGATGGCAGAGTTTTCTTCTGCAGAAGCATCTTCCTTTATATGGAACACGGTGAAGCAGCTCGTTGGCAGTCTCCTTCCAGCTTTTCCAGAAATATATCTATAGGTGAAAGAAAAAACTCTTATCAGAACATATTGTCTGCAGGAGAGAAAAATATTAAGTCTTGGGTTGTGTTGATGTGGAAAAAGCTCGGTGTCTGACACACTCGCTCTCATTCAAGTTTAAATTTATTTTGCAAATAGAAGCCCTGCTTCTTGCCATCTGCTTCAAACATCTCCTTCAGGCTGACTTTTGGCTGTTCTTCACAGAAACGCTCATTCTGTACATCCAAAGTTTCATTTGATTTCTGAAGGGGATGAATGCCCTGATTCCTTTGCTCCTTTGAAAATTCAAGCTGTATTTTTTAATCAAGACCGTCAAGAGCTGGCTGAGAGGGCTTTGGAATTGATAGGATTTAATCACATGCTTTAAAATATCAAGATAAATTAGATGTTTCCTTATTTATTTGCTGCCTAACCCCAAACTCATTTTATCAAAACGAGCTCGTTCGGGCTCCCACCTCGCTGCTTTTGTGCTGACAGCAAACCAGACTCTAAAATCTGAAATTTCTCCATGAATTTGGAGCAGGGAAGGAGTTGTGAGAGGCAGTTTGGAGGGGCAGGATCCTCAGTCAGACCAAGGTGCTGCTGCATGGCAGGGGATGCCAAAGGCAGACATGTTTAACTCCTCTGAATGTGATCCAGTGCTTGGCAAAACATCTTCAGGGCATGGCCAGAAAGGTGGAAATGATTGATTGAAATAGATTTCCAAGTGATTTATCTAATCCAAAGTTATTTGCCACATCCTTTCCAACTGATGAAAAAACAACACAATGCACTGAAAGGGTTTTGCTCTCCAAGGTGTGAGGTTATACAGGAATTACTGGTATTTTTTTTAGTGATTGGAAGCATTTAATTCTTGGCCCCCTGCCTCATAATACAGCCCAGGCTGGTACAAGCAGTTCTGCAAAACATATAATTTTACTTCACTTGCTTTAATGATCAGGAAACATATACTTTTAAACTGATCTCTGCTGTGCAATTATAAATGTTTTGATGGAAACACTTTTTTTTAATTAGTTTCATTCCCATAATGACTCTAGTTAGACTGTTCCATTAGTAAGCAAAAGAATTGCAGTCTCTCATCAGGTTGTTTAGCTTTCAAAATCCAAATTTGTTTCTATGAAGAAACTAGATCAGAGTTCATCCTTTTAAAAAGGTTTTTAAAAAAATCCTCAACTTTGGAGAAATTAGATCTAAAAGCTCTGTTTTTCAGGCCAGTTATTATTTAATTGATAAAAATATTCAAGCATTTCTGTTTAAAACAAAAAAAAATCATGATGTGTGAATCTTGAAGTGTGTTTTTTAATTTCTTTTCTTGTGCTGTTGTGGAAATGGTGACTGGAACAGAAATCTCTTCTCTGTGTGGCAGATAAGTCTGGAAATAACCTAAAATTCTAGGTGAGAAGGATACTCATGCTACTTAATAAAGCTTGATTTATTTCCACTAACTAGTGAAAGAATAGGATAAATCAGGCTGGATTTTGAAGATTTAGGGTCATAAATACGGTCATAAACTCTTCTGGAAATTTTTAGAAGGAGCTTAAAAGCTGTTGAGGTTTTTTGGGGGGGAAGTTGCAGTGAAATTGCAGGAATTCAGAGGTGGGATTTGTGTTAGCCCTTCGTGGGAATGTCTCTGGCCCTGCAGATTGAGATACTTTTGTGTAAATTAAACACTGGGTATTCATTTTCCACGGAGCAGATTCAGTAATTACTGTGCTCACCCAGTAGATGACAGCTGTTATCATTCTGATGAAAAGAGCCCTAAATTAAAACCCTGTTGCTTTGCATAGATCCCTGTCAGAAACAAATGTTAATTTTCTTGGTTGGTCAGCCTCCTTCATTGAGTCCTCTGGCAGGTATAAGTAAGGTCTGCATCTTTATTTTTGTTTACTTTGGTGTTTCCTGGTGTGCTGATAGTTTTGCAGCTGAGAGGATAAATCCATAATTAAATTTTGGTGGGTTTGTGTGTGCTTCTGGCAGTGATACTTCAGCCAATACCGGGGCATTTTGTCCATGTGCAAAGGCTAAAAACCACCTGACTCTTTCTTGGTTTGCCTTGTAAAATGTGGTGCAGTTGGAGAGAAAAAGGTTCAATGATGAGGGTGCATTCCCAGCACAGATCTCTGCACACACAGGGCAGGAGCTGCTGGAAATGCAGGGAGTTCCCTCCCTCTCTCCAGCTGCAATGAGGGCTCAGGGATGGATTTGGTGACCTCTGCCCAGTCAGGATGGGGAGGTGCTCCTTGGACCCCTCTTTGGGAGCCTTTCCCAGTTCCAGGAGATCAAACCCTTTAAGGTGTCATCATCTCAGGCAGGTTTGGTGAACAGAGCAGCTCCTTGTGCAGGGGGGTTTAGGGTGTATGGGAAAGCTCTGATGTGTGAGGGGACGTTGGGGCTGAGTGAGGGCAAAGCTGAGGGCTTCTCTGGGCTGGCTTAACCCCCAATGCTCACACCCCACTACTGTTATCCCCCAAAATTCCCCAGATGTGTATTGTTTACCCAGCAGTCATTCCTGATTTCTGCTCCAGCTCCATCCTGTCAGCATTACCTTTACTTGGAATGACCTCTGTTCCACAAGAACACAATTCAGGCCACCAAGAACATCCTTCCATGTCTGTCTTTTTATTTAAAACTCTCTCAGTTTATTGCAGTTGCTGCTGGTTTCCCTCCAAAGGTGCTGAATAAAAAGAACTCAGATGGAGAAGGGTGGATGTGGGGTGTGAGGGCCCTTATTCTGTGCAATTTAAGTAAAATACAGCTTGAAAGGCAGCTGAGACTTGAAACACTCAAAGGTCCTGGGGAAAATTTGGATCTGCTTCGGGTTCTTAAGTTTGTTTCCATACTGGGAGTTGTTCATAAAGCAAATAAGAATCACTGGATTTTCCCCCAGAAACAAAGCAATCTGATCAATTTAATTCAATCTTTGTTCTTTGAAGACAATAATAAATAATTTCTTTAGAAAAATGGAATGCATGTCCCAAAGCAGAGCAACTCTAAAAACCTCTCTTGAGCAAATATTGCTAAAGAAACTTTAAATATAATCAAGCCCTCCATCTGACTTTGCTGCAAACTCTATCTTTTCTGCACTATTAGTGGTGCAGGAGTAATTAAACCAGACTTCTGCAGAGAAATGCCTTCTTGGGATTTTACAGAGGAGAATATTTTGGCACTTAACAGAATTGCAGTTTTGTTTTGGGCTTTTTCTTCCCCTTTTGCCTAAAGCTGCAAGGATAGTGGGAATATTGCCTGTGGATGTCGTTATTTCAGTGCCTGTTCCATTTGCATGCACAAAGTCTTTGGAGTTTCCATGTTGCACAGATTCTCCCTGGCTACCTGGCTGAGAGGAAATGTGAGTTTAATGGGTTTTGTGCTTTTAAAAGCTGGCTGGGCTGGAGAGAAATATCATAGCTCCAAGGACTTGTGAGAATCTCACACATCCCTGTGGAGAGGGAGACGTGATGGTTCGTTGGTGCCTTTTAACTCCCTACAGGTCTGAAGTTAACTTGGGTGTCTAAGACTGAAAATTGCCAGGAGCCTTTTGTAAATTTTTATTTTTTTTTTGCTTTTCCTTCATTGTTCTCCTTTGGACAGATGAAACAAGTTAGGGCTCTCTCCAAACATTTGTGTGCAGCTTTTCCTAGGCAGGCAGCTGTCTGGGTTTTATTTAGTTTCTCTTCATGGCTGAGTAGTTTGCAGGCTCTTGGAGGGCTGCTGGGGAGAGAGGAGCTCTGTGCTCGCTCGAGGAATTGTCCCTTCTCATCCTGGCCTGCCTGGGATGGGCAATTTCATGGAAAAGCAGGACAGGCTCCTCATTGCTGGGCTGTGCCTCGGGCCCCAGGGTGAGCAGTCGCAATTTTGGTTTTTGTGAACGCTCAAACTTCACAATTTCCTGAGTCCTTGTGCCGTTTATTTATGCCTGCCTTTTATTTATATTCATAGAAGTGCATGCAGACACAGAACTGAGGCTTACAAAAAGTTCAAGCCAATACTTGCCATTTTTTCGGAGATATTTTCACAGCTCTAATATTCAAATGCTGCTTTTACTAATTAAGTTTTCTTAATTATATGATTTGCAAGATTAAAAGGCCACTGCCAATATAAACCACATATTGCCCCTGAACTGTTAGATTATTAAATTGAATTTTTAAATTAATTTTTACTTGCCATGATTTGTATTCTGTTTGTTCTGTGCTATTTTAAGCTTGGATAATAAATATCATGTCAGTCTCATATTCATTTGTGGACAATTCCAAGTTTTCAGTGCTACAGGGTAAGGGTTTGAAAGGCACAAACCAAAATTTTTTGTTTTGTTTCAAAGAATTGTTTTTTTAATTCTGTTCATCTTACGCTTTACAGAAGGCTTTTATTTTTAAACAAAAAAAAAAAATCTAGGCTAAATATAAGTTGACAGCATCTCTTGAAATGATGTTCTTGTTTATGACAGTGCAGAGGAGAGGCACAAAAAGTCAGAGGTCATTTTTTATATGCAGTAAATTCTCATATGCAAGAATGTCTGGATGTGTAAAGTGTCTGTACAAGACTTGAGTCATCTCTTCCTCTCTGATGGGATTTCTCAGGGCTATGGCTGTAAAATCTGCTTGTGATAAGAACATCTCCCTGCTGATGTGTTTTGCAACCCTGGCACGTCCTGTCTGAAGCCCCTTCCTGCTCCCTGGCCACGGCCACAGCTCCTCACCCATCCTGGGGGTGACTGGGCACTGTCACTGAGATTGTGGGGCAGGAGCTGAGCCTGCCCAGCTGCCAGGGGAGCTCAGACTGGGCACTGTCACTGAGATTGTGGGGCAGGAGCTGAGCCTGCCCAGCTGCCAGGGGAGCTCAGGCCAAGCCAGGGACTGGGGAGGTGGAGGTGGCAGAGCCGTGCCAGGGCAGGAGTGGGTGGGATTGGTGGCAGCGGTGAAGGCACAGCACAGGAGTGTGAGGGAGCAGGAGGCACTCTGGTGGTGCTGGTTCATCAGCTGTGCCCATTGCCACTGCCAATAAACCCTCTGTGCCAGCCAGCTCCAACACACAGTTGTGCTCAGGGATCTGTTTTTAGGGGTGAGGAGCTCTGTGGGTTTGTGCCAGTGTGGCTTGAGAGCTGCTGGGATTTGCCCTGAGCGCCCTGATGCCATCCCAGTGCCACCGTGGGCAGGGGTGTGCAGGGCCAGGGCAGAGCCTGCCGGAGGTGCCCAGGCTGTCACCACTCCCTGCTCAGCTGGTGTGATGTGCGAGTGAAAGCCCCCGAGAGCTGCAGGGATAACCAGTGTTACCTCCTGATGTGCAGCAGCTTCACAGATGATCCCAAATCCTTGTTGAAAGCCGAGGAGATCAGCACAGGGAGCTCTGCCTTTAGGTCAAAAACACGATGTAATAATCTAATTTCAGTGTTGGCTCCTCCAAGCTGGCTACCATCAGCGAGCTGAAAGCAGAGCACCCTTCATGGGGAGCAGAAACTTGCATAATAGCTAATTGTTAGTTTGTTGTGTAATGGAGGAAAAGTGAAACTCCTTAGCAAAATTGCCTTTTTCTTTCCTAAATTTCAAATACTGAGGGCCAACACTGAGAGGTGCTATACAGAGCTATACCAGCTTATAAAGTGGTTTAATTGATATAATAAAATCTGCTGTTCTTACTCTACAGAATTCTATTTCTGCCAGGAAGAGCAGTAAGAAAATATTGGTTAGGCATTGAAGTGCCTTGAATTCAGAATTCGTGGGGGAAAGTTAAGACTCTGAAAATTTATTGTTGCAAATGGATCTTTAAGAAAATACAAAGTTCTTGATTATTTGTCTCATATTGAAACTCAGTATTTCAAAAAAATATGTTGGGCATGAGCACAGAGTCTTAGATACTGTGGAAGGAAGGGTTTTCATTGAAAGAAAACAGTCAATATTTTTGGCATGTGACAGAATGTATTTAACAGAGCTTGAAATGGTGAGGATGGGGAGCACGGAGAGGAGCTTTTTTTCAGTCCATGGCTTCCTGAAAAATCTCCTTGGAAAAACCCCCACCATGTGTGAGCACAAGCAGAGGGTGATGGTGCAGAAATGCCATTGGCTTTAGACACTGTCTTGCTAAGGACCTTTCTCTGAGCCATGAGTCCCTCTCAGAATGCTGCCTCTGTTATGCTGCTGTCCCAGTTTATGACTTTTTTTTTTTCCACTGCAAAAGATCTTGGATGGAGGGATTGTCCTGATGATCTGTTCAGTGTTCCAAGGGGGCTGATTAATCTGAAAAACCCAACAAGACAGCTGAAACCGCTGCCAAAAACTGTCATCCGTTCTGCTCTCTCAACTGCCAGCTTTCTGTGCTCTTGCTGCAGAGACAGGTCTACTCTTAAAGATGCAGCCTGACATTTCCTACTGCAGCAGCAACAGGGTAAATGATGGGGGAGTGATTTAGGGGGCTGAGTTTTCCCTTTATTCTGTCCCTGCTGAGTGATTGCTTTTCTCTCCTTTGGTAGCACCGAGCTCGCTGCTGTTAATTCTGTCTGCTGAATGCAATTAATGCAGTGGCAGAGACCTTCTTGGAGGTTGACATGGAATTTGTGTGGCTTGGTTTTGTGCATCTCACAGCTCCATGGCAGCAAGAAAGGTGAATTACTCCTGAGCTGCATTTTCTATACACTCACATAAAGCAGTAATAATAATAATAATAATGCTTTATTCCTGCTGTGTGTGAATGCTGGTGCTAAGCATGAGAAATGGAGCCTCCTTGGTCTTTGAAGGGAGGGATTTTGGAGCTCTGGAAGGAGGAAGGTGGCCATGCTTGATTCACATCCTGTGTTTACAGGGGCTGGGGAAGGAAGGCAGGAGAGCCCATGGCAAGAGCCTCCAGTCCCAAACTGGAATTGTGACACTTCCACACCAAGGTCCTGGGCTTAGAATTTTTCAGAAGCCATCTCTGGGTGCCTTGCTGGGACTCCCTAAGAAAAGTCTTCAGCTATGGAAGCATAAGTCAAGAGGAAAAGAATATTTTGAAAGTAAACTGGATAACTGCAACTGAAAGCTTGAGGGGATGTTTAATGGGGCCATTAATAAATGACTCAGGCAGCCAATGGGACATAGCCTTTGGTCTCACGCCTTGCACTGCTCCAGAGGCTCCTTGTAATGAACACCCAGAACGTGCCCCATCAAGCCTTGGTGCTTTAGCACAAAACACTCCTCAATTTAATGTGTGCTGGATGGCAAAGTGGTGCCTCCAGTAAACATCTTGGACAACCAGTGCTAAGAAAACCTGATTAGAGGACAGATTTCTTTTTTTTTAATATGGAATTCTTTAACTCTTTTCAGAGTTTTTAAGTATATCCAAATGTTCTGGGTAAAGGAGAGGAACAACGTTGTGAACTTTAATTTGAGGGCAAACCCCTGTGTTCACCCCCACCATGTGTGCAAGTGGTGAGAGGTGTGAGTGTCTCCAGCACTGTTCTGCTGTGTTAGCAACGTGTTTTCATCCTGGCTAGAGCTGCAGAGAACAGTGCATTGTAATAGCAACCATCACTGTTCTAGATGCTCAGATAGGGTAGTGCAGGGTGCTGCAGAAGCCCCTAACTAAAGATTAAATTTGATTAAATACACTCGCAGCAAACTGGCTTGGTTGTGCCAATTAACTTGGAAACGCAGCGGTGTTTTATTGCTTTAGGAATGAATGGTACTTACTGGCTTCTTATATAACAGTTTGACTTCCTCATCCAGTCAGAAAATTGAGCATCTGTCAGACCATCAACCCATAAATGTCTTCATTAGATCTGATAAACAGACCATGGCAAGCCAGAAAGTTGGAAGGTCCCACCCTTCTGCCTGGGGGGCTGGACTCACTTAACAGGCTTAAAAGGAGGGATCTATGTAAAACAGGGAGCAGAAACGCTCTGGGTGAGCCAGAGCTCTGAGACGTGCCCAGGTGCAGCACTGAAATAACCTCTCTCAGGGCCATTGGGACTCTTCCCCATCCCTGTTACCAAACAAACAGAACTTGGCAAGTACCCGGTTCAGGAAGCTGTCCCCAGACAAATGGCTGGGTGTGATCCCAATAACGTTGGGCTCCAGCCTGCTGCCAGCTGAGATCCCTCTGCAAAAGGTTGTCACTGGTTTGCAGGAGCTCTGTGCCCCACAGCCTGTTTTGTACCACTCTAGTGGTGCTTTCTGGAGCTCCTGCTGAGCCCTCCTGATGCTTTGCCTCCAAATATTCTCCACCTTTTTGTGATGCTGCATCACAGGATCTGCATCACGAGCCAGGGGCATCACCCACAAAACGTTGCTTCTCCTGGCTAAGTTTTGGGGCTGTTGGAGCAGCCTCACCCCGAGTGGTTGTGCAGCCTTTCTGCCTGACCTGGGTGCTGTAAGGGCTGTGGCAGGGGCAGCAGAGATGCTGCCAACATTGAGCAGAAGGTGGAAGTCCTTAATCACCCAGTGCTGCATTCTGTTCTTGCCACTCATGAGAATGGGGAAGGCACAGGCAGGTGAGCCTTAAATGCTGCTCCTCTGAGTCTTCCTTCAAAGCCAGAAATTGTTTTTTATCTCCCACAAACTCCTACCTCACTCTTCGTGCTGACAAATCTGTCCCTTTAAATAAAGCTGCTGCTCTTGCACAACCTTTGGTCTTGCAAAATGCAAAGCCATCTGTTACTACCTCAATTACAGGTTAGAGGAGACAGAAACTCATTTGATGAACTGCAAGAGCAGGATTTGCTTTCTCTGGACTGCAAGAGCAGGATTTACCTTCTCTGTGTGTCTGAGGGAAAAGACCGACCTTTATGACAGAGGCCAGGTCAAGAATGAGGAGTTTTGTCAATTAAAGTAAATTGAAGAGGGGGGGGAAACTCTAAAAGGCAGATTGAGTTCATATTTATCTTTGAAATGAAATCTAAATGTCTCTGTGGGTATAGTGGGATGTACAAGCATTTTTAAAATTTTCCCCCAAATTTTGTAAATTTGCTGTTCTGTGTTTTAAGAATCCATACACTCATGAAGAAAAACTCAAAGCACTAATACAAGTAGAAATTCAAGTGAGTATGTTGTTATTGAGCCAAGTTAGTTTCTGTTGTATTTATTTATTGCAAGCTCAACCCAAGCAAAAAAAATATTAGTGCATATGAGATAAAGCTGACAGGCTCTTGATTTTTATTTTTACTGGGAGATCAATATTTTTGAGACTTCAGTCTTTGTAAAGCTGGAATCACCTTATTTTCTATATTTTTTATTTAAAAGTTTAGAAATCTAATAGCAGGAAAAGTATGTGGAGAAAGTCTCTAAGAAACTTCCAAATGCAGCTTAAAAATAGATCCTCTTTGTTTTCATTTCCCTGTGGGTAATTCATGGATTCCCAGAGTGTACAATCAAGCTTTATTTTTGATACTTGGGGTTGTCATTAATGAAATAATCACTTCACCAATTAAACCACAGATGTTTAGCAGCAGATAGAGGTATTTCATATTTTTCCTTCTTACCCTGTTGGGCTTCCCTTGGGAATTGGAAGGCCAGGTGCCCATCTTGGCTGTTCCCTGGGTGAACATTGGCTCCAGGACTTTTATCTCACATGGAGCACACTGGCTGAGCTCTGTCTGTCTGTCCTAACATGGGATTCTCCTTCAAGGTGAGACAAAACCAAAGCTCAGCTCAGCAGTGAAGTTTCCCTTCCCCCTCCTGTCCAGCAGCCTTGGCCAGGTTTGATTTATTTCTGCCCCAGTCTGGTGACTGCTGTGCACAGGGAAAGAATCTGAGACAAACCTGAATGTGCTGAGTTTAAAAAAAAAAAAATGAAGTAGGTGAAAGCTGTAAATATGGCAACTATGCCTGTCCTTCCTACTCTGCTTTTCTGCTACATTCTTGTTATTCAATGGTGAGAGCAGGGTTGAAAGATGGGGGATTTAAGAGAGCTGTGATGGCTCTGTTGGATGGCTGCCTATGTTTGGACTGTATTTATTATTCTCCTTCTATTAAGGTGCTTAAGTATTCAGAGTTGGGTTTAGACAAGAAATAAATATCTGAGCAGCTGTGACTACATGTCTCTTGGTGATTAGTCATCACTACAACTCTTCAGAGCTGGATTTACCAGCAAATTGTTAAAATTCCCCCAAATGGAGAGCAGAATAGTGGAGAAAATTGAGGTTTATTTTATTGTGTTTGGGCTGGGAGTTTAACCTGAAGCAATCCAACAGGCCAGGAGAGGAGAGATCCTGACCTGGCACAGGAGAAGGAGTTATTGAGGATTTTCCTTCCTCACAGGTGCTGTTTTCTGTAGCTCACCTGCCAGGAGATGGGGAAAACTCAGAGAGCAGGAAGCGATTCATCAATGCTGGGGAAAGCAAAGAGAATTGTTAAACTCTTGGGCAGGGGGAGCCTGATTCCACCTGCACTGATGGAGTCTGGTGTTCAGCATCTCATGGCTTTGGCTCTGCTGGGACTGGCAAGGAAGGGACTGAACACTGATTTTGGCCTCAGGGAGGCTTCTGCATATTCTGGTTTATTTTTCTGAAAATACTGAGAGAAGGGATCTCTGTTCTGTGTTTCTGACTGGTGTAGCACATCACAGTGCAACTACAACTTCTGTAAACTGCCTTGGGTTCGATTTCTTTTTAGAAAGAATGAAACATCATTTTCTCTCTTCTAAAACTGAAGGAAGGATGATTACAGTTAAAGGAGAAAAAATGCCTCCTTATTTTGGTCCCAAAAAAGGAGTTTTGAAAGAGAGCAAAAGAACTGTAGCATCTCTCCTGACCTTATTGAAGGAGAGAAGAGGATTATTTTTCTCCTCTAACAAATCCTGCAGAAAGTTTGTGCTTTAGTTTGGGATAACGTTGCTCATTGGGTGGGGACAGAAGGAATAAAACTGCAGTTTTGGAAACCATCCCTGCTCAGCAAACATTCCATGCAAACAGCTCAGTGAGGGAAGGCCCATCCACCTTGGAAAATGCTGACTGGGAGCGTGGGGAACTTGGGATTTGGTTTCCTGCCCTGCCTCACACAGGTGGGAGCATTTCACTTGCAGGTGGGGCTGTTCCTGTCCTGTGAGTGACTCTAATTTGGTCCTGAAATGGGTAAACTCAGTTGACTTTTGAAAAGGTCCTGTGGAAAAGCTCAGGTAACAGTTGTTGATGCCTTTGTCATTTTTAGCTGGGGTGGTGGTACCGAGTTATTTAGTCTATTTAATGTTGAGAGTTGAAGTCAAAATCATTCCCATCTCACCTCAGAAATTGCTAAATGGAAGTAGTGGGAAAGGTTTCTGCCAAAGCCCCACAATTTCTGGTGTCAGATGACTGCCAAGGATAAATCACATCTTTTATCAACAGCTGAATGTGTGATACAGGGTTTATCTGCTGGGGAGGTCAATTTGTAAGACACACCTTTCTTGCTCCAGTTAATCTAGTTTCTGATGACACTGTGAAAATTAGGCAACAATTTCTGGCCAAATGTTCCATGGTTCATAATTTTGGTAGGATAAGGATGAATTTCTCATACTGCCCATCTCCCCTTCTTGTTCAATCCAGAAAAATTTGCTTCTGTCTGCCTGACTTGAGGTCTTGGCTTCTCATTTGGGAATTCTTGTGTAGCCATGGCTCTGAATGAATCTTAGGGAATTACTCACTGAATATATTACAAGCCATAAAAATACTGAATGCACTTTTGAGTCAAGTGGGGTTTGGGTCTTTCCAGCACAAGTAGCTAATCCTTGAAAATTTTAGGTTTTTTCTTTGTATTTCATGTACTGTAGGGGAAAAGAAAACCCCAAAGACCCCAGAGTAACAACAGGAAAAAGAAACCCAAATCCCCAAAAGATCCAAAAAGAGCCCATCTTATCAAGGTGTACTAAAGATAAATCTGTTGAAGTCTGTTTTGCCAGTGTTTTATTTGCCACATTCCCAGGTATGGGGAGGACTCCTGTTCTGCTGTCTGCTCTGAGCACTGAGGTCCCATGGGGACAAAATAACAGTCCTCAAGTGGTGGTGGGCTGAATTTCCTCACTCAAGCTTTTTAAAATTCAAGAATGTGTTAATTCAAGCATCTCCAAGCTTCAGGAGTACTGATTATGCAAGCAGAGAACATATTTTTTCCTCTCTTTCAACAAATAGCTGAATATTTGCACTGTGGTGAGGCTGAGGAGGCACAAGCTGCGTTCCAAAGGCAAAGCAAGGTGCAGTTCCTGCCCTGACTTGTAGGTGTTTTTCTAATTAAATCCTTTGCTAATGATAAGACTTTTGCATTCACTTCATTATTTTTGGTTTTCTGATCCCTTTTCATAGAATTAATACAATTTAAAAGAAAAAAAAAAAAGGTGGATCTTTTCAACAATGGCTCAGGGAAAGGGAACCCTCGGTTCTGGCTGTACCCTGAGTGGTACCAGGCAGAGATGCAGCTGATTTAACTGGTCCCAGCAGAATTCCAGCCTGCCCTTCCTTCAGGGAGAACCATGGACTGCATTTGAGCTGTTTGTGCCCTCTGAGCTGCTTTGTCAGTGTGCAGTTCTGAGCTGTCTCAAGTGATTGACTTCCCAAAAGGCAGAGAATGCTGCTCAGTGGCTCCATCAGTCCAAGCACACTCCTCCAACCCCTAAACTGTGGTGTCCCAGGTGGGTTTGTTTTCCTCTGCTGCCCTGGCTGGTTGTAGGAGGGGTGTGGGGAGAGCCCCCAGCCTGTGGTTTCACTCCATCCCACTCCAGCAGGTCCTGGCAAGGCAGCCCCACACTCAGCTCCTCCTGCAGCTCAGTGAGGTCTCCCAGGCTGAGCACCTTGTGCAATGCTCCTGCTAATCCATGCATGCAGAACTGTGGGCTTTGCACAGCATTTACTGAGCAGCAGGCACAGAACAGGCACAGGGCCCTTTGTGCTGTCCCCCTGCAGTGCCCCTGCAGTGCCAGCCCGGCTGGGCACCCTGTGCAGGGACCTCTATCCACACTGTGGATGTTTGTTACCTCCTCAAGGCTCTGTTCTCCATCTCCTGCCCCTACATAACACCCTGTGCAGGGACCTCCATCCACACTGTGGATGTTTGTTACCTCCTCAAGGCTCTGCTCTCCATCTCCTACCCCTACATAACACCCTGTGCAGGGACCTTCATCCACACTGTGGATGTTTGTTACCTCCTCATCTCCATCTCCTACCCCTACATAACACCCTGTGCAGGGACCTCCATCCACGCCATCCACGCTGCCCAGTGTTTGTTACCTCCTCATCTCCATCTCCTACCCCTACATAAACTAAAGCTCACAGGAAAAGAATGAGCAAAGGGCATGTGGGGTATGAAATGTTTCTTTGAGCTTTGCAGACCTGAGAACAAATTGGGGATTCAGCTGATTCTTCCTAATTTGTAATCTTTCCACTCACCCTTGTGAGGACCCAAAATAAGGTCTCACCTTATGTTGCTTTGATTTTTTTTTCCCTCCTTTTGGCCAAAATTCTCAGTGTTTGTAAATTCCTATGGAAGGAGTAAAAGTGGTGGTAGAAGTCTAAAGGGGATGGATTTTCTTGGAGTGAAATTTCCAGGATCTAATAGAAAATTACACAAAAGAGAAGGGGAGTTGGGGTCTTGGGTTTATTTTCTCTTTACATAAAATGTAACTCTTATTATTTGTTATGATTCAATCAAACTGTTTGGGTTACCATGGGTCTAAATAAGGGTTACCATGGGTCTAAAGAAGTGTAGAGCACTGAGCTTTCAAGTGTGCAGCATTCAAGGCCTACACAGGATTTTTTTGAGTTGTTCAGCATTTTCATGCCTGAACAGATTCTCAGATCTGAAAGAAGAGCCACATCTCATATTTTCATTGATTTATAAAAATCTCTGAATGTTTAAAAACTCTCTGGCTTGAAACAATTGAAATTAGTTTCTTGATGCCATGGTATGAAGTGGAATGGGCAGGGAAGTGCTTTTTGACAAGAGGTTCCAACACAGCTGTGTAACATTTCTTTGGTTTTTTTTTTGTTTGTATCATTTTATTACAATCTGGGACACAAAAATTCAGCACATTTTTCAGTGCCTTGGGTACCTGGCAGTACTGTGAGGTGCCTTTCTGTGTAGCCAGGGCTGGGGTGTGTGGGTGGAGGGATCCAGGACTGTTGCCATCAGCAGCTGAACTGGTCTGGCAGTTCCTGTAGAGAGTCAGCTTTGAGGTGCATTTGCTGAATGCTGCAATGGAAGGATTTAAAATCAGATTTTGAGTGTTATTTATTTTCCTTCCAGTCCTGCCCATTAAATGCAGACTTTGGTAGTGCACGAGCAAGTTTTGCCTTAAATTTTTTAAAATTGATTTAAAAAGGCCCTCAGTTTGAGAGAGCTTCCTCTCCTACAAGTCCAGCAAGCAAAAATATTTTTTTTGCAGCATCCTCTGTGAAGCAAATGAACTTTCATAAGCCTGCATAACTGTAGGCTATGCAGAAAGGTATATGTCCAACCCTGAGAGAGGAATTTGTGAGCGTTGTGGGCAGCTGAAAAGCCTGGTAGACATTGGGCATCATGTAGGATCGTGGCAAAGCAATGGCAGGGTGGTTGGGTTTGACAACTAACAACATTGCAAGGCTTTGACAGAATCAGAACTTACATGTGGTGTCAATCATTCTGCACATGCCACTTCTGATCTGTCGTGCTGGGAGAGGACATCTGTCCCCAGTGGCATCTGAAGTGCAGCTGCCAATGTCACAGCACCAAGGACACCGAGCAGCAGAGCGTGGGGCGCTGCCAGTGGAAGGTGGGGACAGGTGGCTCTGAGATGGCCTCTCCTCTGAGGGACAATCCCCACTAAAGGGACTGAAAGGGGAGAGCTGTGGGTGGGAGAGAGGCCAAGCCACGGCTTCAGACGTTCTTTTGAGTCAGTGAAGAACAGGAGTGAGTTTGCAGCACTAAGGACACCTGGAATTGGCTTGAGTTCATGTTAGTGTTGCTGATTGGGCTCTTCTACCCTGCTTTTTGCTTAGCTTTAAGGGGATGAATATTTCCTCCTTCTAAGCTTAATGGAATTTTCACTGTCTTAAGATGAGGATAAATATATTTTACTTTATTTTTAAGCTGCAGAGGGTACAGCATGAAAGTCTCAGTATTTTCCTGCTTGCATTTTCTATAAATCAGTAGTGGAGCCAGATAAAAACTTTATTTTCCTTTTTAGAAATGGGTATCTCCATGCTACTTATGGAGCTTGGCTTTTATGGAGGCCCTGTGACTGATGGGCTTTAGTGTTGGACAAAGGTCTCTCACTGAGAGAACTGATGCTCTCTGGTGATGGAATATGTATCAGGTGTCCCTCTCCCTGTCGATTTTCTGAGGCCTTTTAAAGTGTGAGATTGTACTTTGGTTGTCTCTCTGAGTTAGTTTAACTTGGTCAGGAGACTGAGATGATGGCGAGGCAGCACGGGGAGCTCACATGTGCACCCAGGTATTGCCCAGCCTGGCTTTTATGTGAAATCAGATGGACAGCAAGCCAGACACACCACTCCCAGGTGGGCTGGCTGATCTGCTGTCCTGCCCTCACCTACACGGATAGGGGAAAGAAGGGTCTGGGTGAGCCTGGAATGTCCTGCCCAGAGGCTGGGAGGGAGCTCTGGTGCTCTGCTCACAAACCTCGGTGCCACTGAGAGAGGGAGCAGAGCTGGGCTCCCAAACCTGCTGGAGGCACCAGAAGGGAGCAGAGCTGTGCTCCCAAACCTGCTCGAGGTACCAGAAGGGAGCAGAGCTGTGCTCCCAAACCTGCTGGAGGCACCAGAAGAAGTGCAGAGCTGGGCTCCCAAACCTGCTGGAGGCACCAGAAGAAGTGCAGAGCTGAGCTCCTCAGTCTGAGGCTGCTGTGACTGTGTCCCCCCAGCTGCAGTGAGTTGGTTCCTCCATGTGTTTGCACAATGGCCTTCAGTGCCCAAAGTCCCTTGCAGAGTGAGCAGCCCTGCAGTTTGAGTTGTGTCTGCACAGCTCTGCCTTGTTTTGATTAAAAGGCACCACGTGGTAGGGAAGGAGGGCTGTTTTTGCAAGTCTGCTATGCTCTGGTTGTATTTCATCTCTGTTTTAATCTTCTGAGCAGCACACACACCAATATCCAAATGGCAGTGCAGTCCAGACGAGTTCTTCATCCTCTTGCTCCACCCACTGCTGTGGGTGTTGTGTTTATCATATTTGTATTGGGGGGTACACAAGTTGTTCTGTGCCGGCTCTGGCTGTCTCTGTTAAATTAAAATAGTTCCACCATGCCCCAGGGCAGTGTCTGAGTGTGTGGTGGTGACAGCTCTTGGTGGCAAGAGTGACTGTGTGTGTGCACACGGGGCTGGCACAGTGGCACTGCGAGGGGGGCTCTGCTTCCACACGGCTCCCAAACAGAGCAAGTGACCAGAGAAATGAGGGAGGAATTCACAGGTCAGAACTGTAAATAAATTCCACGTGGATTTTGAGTGCTGCGAGAAAGAAGCCTTTGCATTGAGTGATGCTCTGCTGCCTCTTTCAAAATGTTCTGTTACAGGTTTATGACCCTGTTCTGGGGAGAGAAATAAATAAGAGCAGGAGGGTGGCCAGCACCTGTAAAACTGTGACATTATTTGATACAACTTTAATGTTCTAGAGAAAAGTGGGTGTAGCAGTGTGAGGCTACTCCAAACTGCAAATCTCCAGTGCATCCTCAGAGTTTCCTCCTCGTTGCTTTACCCTTAGCTGTGTGAACAGCAGTAGTAAAACACACGTGCAAGCAGTGTCACCTTTGTGTGGGGAAGAGCACAAGTGCATAGCAGTGAAAATCTGATATTTTGATTCTTTTTGCTTTATTTTGAATGCTTAGTGATGTGTCCAGAACCCCACTGCTGTACAGGCAAAGCTCCAAAGAATGAAGGGTTTGCCTCCTGTTTTTATTTGGAGTTTTACAAACTGTAATAAAAGAGCACCCAGACAATGCTCTGGGCACTGCAGATGATCTTATTTAAAAAATACACTTGTAAACAAATGGCCTCATAACCACCTCAGATCAGACCAAATAAAACTTGCTATATTTATTCTGTTGCTGAGTTAAGAGCCATCTGTTACTCTCTATTAACAGATTATTTGCATACATGCAGATCCCAAATGCTCTGGTAACAGGAATTGTCTTTTCTCCAGGAATCCCACAGTGTTTAATAGTGCTTTCCACCTGCCAGGTTCCTACAGGGAGAGGGGAAAAGAGACTCTGAGTTAGGAGGGCTAAACCCTTGGTTTGCACTGACTTGTGGGCAGATATTCCAGAGGCTGGGAGCTCTAAAGAAGTTTGTTTAGAAATGGGGTTACCACAAAGGGAAGGATGTGCTGGGCTGGAACAGATTGTATTAAATTTCTGAATCTAATAATCTGGTTTTTGTCTCATTTATAGAATGGTAGAGTGCAAACATCCAGGAATTCTAGTAAGAACAGGCATATAAGAGTACAAAAGAGGTACAAATTAAAATCAAGAACCAAAAGCTGTATCTGTGAAATGAGCACATCCAAGATTTTTCTCCAGATATGGTAAATCTGGGGGTAAGGGTGATCTGCCTTTTGATTTGATCCCTTCTTTTGTATCATTGACTTCTAAATAGCTACTTTTTTCAAAGGTAGATCAGAGCTTCAGTGTCAAAAATGATAGTCTATTTTAAAGGAAAAAGTAATAATAAATAGGTTCTTACACTGAGCCCTGAAATGAGTATGGAAACTTGTGAGGACTGTGCCTGTCTGCCTTTGGCCCAGGATTTCTCTCCAGCTGGGTGACTGGGGAACAGCAACTTCTCAAGGAGCTGCTGGGGAGCCCTTGGGGCTGTTTGGCCAGGGAGAGCAGTGCAGCCTTCTGCTCTCCCAGGAAGAGCTGCTGATTGGAGCAGGGTCTGGAAATGGGAACCATGGAGTCACCTCTGCTCATGTTTCCATAAAGCTGGTTCCATCCTGGAGCCAAAACAGATGAAATTGCTTTTAGTTTTGGGTGGCCCAGGAAGTCACATCTCTGTGAATCCCTGTCCCCAGCAGAAGGGAGCAATGGGTGAAGCTTTTTAGGGTGGACAGAGACAATCACAGTGAGGTACCTGGAGCTGCCCAGCAGCCCAAGGGTTTCAACAGTGCCCTTGCTTTTCTTTTTTTTTTTTTTTCTTCTAAAGTGTTTGCAAAATGTAAAAAAATGCAGCAGGTCCAGAAAAACTGGAACTCTTTGGTGCAATTATTCAGAGCAACTGCTTAGCACAGGCAACCCATAGCAAACCCCTGTCCAGGAAGTGCTGCAAATGCAGCAGCTGAGTAGTAAGGGAAAAAAAAAGTGTTTTTAATAACTGCAATCGTTCTTCAGGAGAAACCAGAGCTCAAATATAAGCCTGATTTATGGTAAGCATGGTATGAATTTTCTTAATGAAAACTGCAGAGACCCACAGAGAACAGTTCCATGGAATGCAGGGAAAGCAGAGGAGGTGAGCAAAAGGGGATGCTCCTTCTGGATCATGTCTGGCATCTGGAACATTTATAATTGTGCATAATCCATGGCAGAGGGAAGTGTTTGTGTTCTTACAGCGTGTCACGTGGCAATGAACAAGTGTGTTGAAACAGCTTTAGGAACACCAGCAGTGCAACACCATTACTCTGAAATGGCCTAAAATTCTGGAATAACACAATTTCCAGCTTTCCTGTCACTTTAGGATTGGTGACTTTCCTGGATGTTTTTATCCCAACTGCATCGTGCCTGATATTTGAAAAACTCATCATACACAAGCAAAATGCATGAAGTTTTTATTGCTTTTGTGCAAGAGCCCTTAAACCATGTGAAAATCTGATCCTTGCACCTGCAGGTGGTCAGTCAGTGCCTCCTGCACTGGGGGGATGTTGGCAGCTCAGTGACACTTTGCAGGACATCAGAGTCTCCCAACTCCAGACTTCTCATCTCCTCCACAGCAGGGCACAAAGTGCCTCCTGTATCCACCTCTTCCCATGTGCAGTATTGGGGGAACTAATTATAACCCAGGATTTATTGCAGAAAACTCTGTGTGTGTGTGTGCTCTATTAACAACCCTCACAACGTCTTTCAAGGTTCTCCTTAGCAAGGGCAACTGCTGCTGGCATTTTGGCTCTCCTTCAAACCAGTCTTGTCAGCAAGAAAAACCATATGAACTTGGAGATTGAAATCAGTTGCCCCAGGGCACCAGGTCCGGTTTCATTTTAACAATAAAAGAATCTGATGCCTTTTAGCAGGCAGGTAGTTATTGCCTAAATGAAGGAAGAGTTGTAATAGTAAATCTAGAATTGCATTCAGATGTGACATCAGCTGATATATAAGTGCTGCATGTCTTGCCATATCCACCCACTCTTTCTATATGCAGGGAAATCCGAACCGAGGGAAAAGTCAAATGTTGGGCTGGCTCCCCCAACTCCACAATTATGTGCCAGTGATCCTGAACTTCCTCTGTGTTTGCAGCTTAGCTGGAGGAGCCTAAATCCTAATGCCGTGCTCAATTCCATGCACTGTTTACATTAACCTACAAAAGCTTGAGCGTGTCTGTGTCTCCAGACACAGAAGACTCAGGGACACAATAACTGTTTGAAAGTTCCTGGAAAATTACTGTTATGGGAAGGCTCTTCTTTGCAGACTGAGTTGCTTTGCACTGGTCTCCCATGGCTGAGCTGTTCATTGGAGCCAAACATCCTGATTCCTACTAAAATTGGGGGTGGGAGGCGTTCACTGGTAGGGTGCACAACTCTTATTATGGCAGAATAAACCAGTTTTGCCCCTGAAAAGGAGGAATCATGGATTAGTTACTGCCTGAACCTCTTTTTATGTCAGGTATTCCACAACAGGTGTAATGACTTGGAGTATTATCCAGACAGTTCCTTAATGTTGTCACCACCACAGAACTTTTGCCAGCTCCCAGCAGGGATAAACAAAGGCAAAGGTGGTATTGTTCTCCTTGAAGAGAGATTCCCAATTAATTTTTTACCAAGTACACTATTGTTTTACTGCATCTTATCTCTGAGACTTTGAAAATGAACCTTTCTGAGTGGCTCATAGCTGGTTTCTCTGGCAGGGCTGTTGGTGGTGTGTTAATTGCTATCCCAGAGCCCGTTCTGTGCCCAGCAGGACGGGGGATCTCAATGGCACCGAGCAGCTGTTGATGGTGGCTGTAATTGCTGCCCTGCTCTATTGATCAAGTGGATTGGGGGGGAATGCCCTGCTGGGCTTCAGCCTAACAGCTCCCCTTATGAATAACCTTCCTGAAGGTGCCACTCATTCTTCTACTCAAATACGGTGGAATTAATCTCACCCATGCGGCTTAATCAGCAAGAAGTGCATTTGGCACATTGTGGGGAAGGAAACTGCTCTGCCATCGAGCCCAGGCTGGGCTGTAGCTGCCAAGACAAACAGGGTCGTAGATGAAGAAATCCAGAGTTTAGTATCAGAAAGAAACGGAAGTTTTGCTCTTTGGTTGTCTCCCACCCCCAAAATGTGGCGTGTCTCGGTTTGCAACCAAGCTGGAACTCAGGGCACAGATTCCTGCAGTGGCTGCCTGTGGGAAAACTTCCTGCTCTCCTCTTGGGTGCTTTACAGGTCTGTGCTTCTCTTCCAGGGGTACAGAGGTCAACCAGCAGAGCCTGCAATGTCCGTGCACCACCAAAGTGGGGAAAGCTGGGCAGCACAATTAAATTGGGTGCTGTTTCTGGGTTTGGTTGGGGGGAAGAGTGGAAAGTGTGAATTGCTGTAAGTTAAAAACAAAAACTCTGAAAGTAATTATTTTGATATAGTTGAAATGCTTTATGGTGTTGTTTCAACTTCAACTATTTAAAACTCCAGCTTCAGAAAGATGATCTGTTAGCAAAAGAAGAAGCCATAAATATTTAAGTTTGGAAATTACAAATGGTACCATTTAATGTGGAAATGTTCTCACTGAGGGGGAAAAAAGCTGTCCAAATTTACAGAGACTTCATTTTACAGGCAATATACCACTTTGATGAAGTAGATTTATCCACATATCTCAAAGCAGTTTCACCATCTCTCTCTTATCTATGTGGGTTAATTTTTCTTGTTGGAATTGCTTTGTCTTTCTTGTGTCTTCAAATTGATAGTAAGCTGATCCTTTGCTCAGCCTCCTCCCTTTTGATCTGATGCTACATTTGTCTCAGTCATAGAAAATGTTGCCCAACAGGATATCAGTGCCTTTGACCTTTTCCTGGGATCCACAGTCCCATGCAAGGCCCCACCACACGTGCCTTAAAGAAGGAGTTTGCAATCTCTGCAGATTGAGCAAGGTAGAGCTGGGCTGCTTTAATCTTTGGACAGCTTTAAGCAATCCAGAGTTGAGGTTATTTCAGTTGCATGTGTTTGCCTCGCTGTGGTTCGTAGGATCCACTAAAACAATGTCAGGTATGTTCAGTGGAAAACCTTCAAAAGGAAAAATAAATTTTAAAATACCCAACAGTGTTGTTTTCTCCAATGACAGAAGAAAACTCATTTTGCATGCAAATCAATCAATCAGTCACCTGGCACTCATCAATTGAAAAATGAGGTAGCAGGAAGAGAGTGGAAGTGCCATTATTTTATTTATTCTTCTGGTAGCTAATTTTTTTTGCCTTTAGGAGCTCTCTTATTAAGAGTACATAAAAGATTTGTTCTGTTTGCTTGGGGATTGGGGAAGTGGGAGCCACCAGATCTTCCTGATATTTGTGCTAGGCTCATGGAAAGAAAAGAAATTAGCAGGAGATTTTGTCCTTCTCTGAGTTTACCAGTAATTTCATGTGATCAAAGTTTTTAAATTTCTCTGAGCATAATAATGAATATTATAATATTCCCATCTTTAGCATGTTTTTGGGGGAAACTGCTGTTTCCTCAATTGGCATTAAACTGCTTTGACATAGAGGATTTTCCACAGTGACCCACAGAACTCTGGACTCAAATGTTTGATATCTATCCAGCCTTGGAAATTTTGGAGAAATTTTTTCAGAGATACTTCAAACTTCCCCTCTTGGTACAGTTTCAGCTGGCTGCAGGAAATAATTTAGTATGGGATAGGTAAAAGTGCAGGCTGGTAGCACCGTGTAATCTACCTGACAGCTTTTTTTCACTTGCTCATTTATCAACCTAAAAGCTAAAGCAAATAGGGATGCAACCTGTAAAGCTGTTGAATAATTTTAGTGAGCTTAACCACATGTTTAGCCTGAGGAAGAAAAAGTAGTTAATTTTATATCTAAATTTTTATTTTTTTTTTATCCAAAGCAAAGGACCCTCCTTTTCCCTGAAGGCAATTTCAAGCTGTTATTCAAGAATGAAAATTGATAATTGTTATATCTGTACTCAGTTGATCTTAATTTTAGTGGAGCTTCAGGCTAGCAAATATGAAAATATCATCTTGCTGGCTGATAAACTGGTTAAATGCATTGGTGCAGGATTTTGATGAAGTAGCAATAGTTAATATTTGTTGCTTAGCAAAGAGCAGTTATAATCCTGGCTTTGGAGTAAACCCAAATAGGGAGGGAGAAAGAAGTCATTCAGCAGCAGCATGAAGTGGTTTTTTATCTCTGCAGACACACACAAACATTGTTAGACAGCATAAAGTGCTCTCGTAGCAAATTGTTTGCTCTGCCTGCTGCTGAGATGAACCTCCTGGAGCACAAGGAGCTCCCAGTGCCTGTGCCCACACCGTGTCCAGCTCAAACACTGGGTCCCAGAGCTCCCAGTGCCTGTGCCCAGGCCTTGTCCAGCCCAAACTCTGGGTCCCAGAGCTCCCAGTGCCTGTGCCCAGCTCAAACCCTGGGTCCCAGAGCTCCCAGTGCCTGTGCCCAGACCTTGTCCAGCCCAAACACTGGGTCCCAGAGCTCCCAGTGCCTGTGCCCAGACCGTGTCCAGCTCAAACACTGGGTCCCAGAGCTCCCAGTGCCTGTGCCCAGCTCAAACACTGGGTCCCAGAGCTCCCAGTGCCTGTGCCCACACCGTGTCCAGCTCAAACACTGGGTCCCAGAGCTCCCAGTGCCTGTGCCCAGGTGTTGTCCAGCCCAAACACTGGGTCCCAGAGCTCCCAGGGAATGGGCTGCTCACCCCAGGTCAGTATAATAATTACAGAAATGTGTGTTGCAGATGCCTTTCCCTCACCTGGATGAGGGGCAGGAGGCTCTTTGGGAAAGCCCTTAAAGGCAGGGGAGCTGCCCTACAGACAGGAGCTTGAACCAATGCAGTCATTAAAAATGCCCCATCTCTAAAAGCAGGGTGGTGACTCCTGCCTGCACACCAGGGTTTTACAGATCACTGTCCACACTGGTAAAAACAGAGACTTCTTTTCACTGGATGGAGTTATAGAAGTGCAGGGTTGTGGTACCAGTTTGGACAGTGAGAGTCTTTTCAGTCCAGGTATTAATTAATTTTTAATTATTAATGTCTTGTCTTGAGAAATATCTCCTACTTTCTCCCTTCCATGGTTTCTATGGTCAGAACTGTGTCCCCTGGGATACCTTCACTACTGGGTTTAGATTGATTAAAGGCTGTGTTGATTTTAGCTGCAGGCATCAAAACCACACTTTCCTGCTTTTCATTAATTGTCAAGTCTGACCCTTTATTGTGTCCAGTCCTCTGAACTTAGAAGGTACAGCACCACGTGGATTTTCCCTAGAAAATGTTATTTGAAAATTAATTAGCACTTTAGTCTTTTTTTTTCCCCTCCAAATGGTCTTTCAGTACTTCCATCAGAATCACTGCAAAGAGAGATGTTTTACCTCATCACAGGATTAGGAGAATTGGCCAAATTATTCTGAGGACTTAGAGTTATACCTCCCAAAATTGAGTCAAGCAGAGCACTGGATCCTTTGCAGGAGTATTAAAGCATAAAAGTTCTTTCTGCAGTGGATCTGCTCAGGGGGCAGCAGTGTGTGCAGCACCGATTCAGTGACAACTTCTCTTGGAATGGAACTTTTTGCAATGTCACTTCCACTGGGATTTTAGATCAGCTAAAAGTAGGCTGGTTGGAGTCTACAGCCTTCTTCCATTACACAGACAATTGGGTTTTTTGGGTGTATGCAAGTTTTTGTGGTTTAATAAGATGGGAGAAAAAAGTCAGCAGCTGAGACTATTTCAGCAACTTGAATACCACTGTGATGAAAGAAACCAGATATTACAGATTCATTCTGGGGCATGAAAACGTTTACGAAGTATGAATTTATTAAAGACCTTAAAGTACTTAAAACAGCTGCTGTGCATCTTGCAGCTCTGCATGTAGGTTTTATTTGAATATATATAACACTATTCTAACAAAGATCACAATCAGAAGTGAACCTTGCAGTGCAGCACGGTGTTTTCTAGGATAACAATATTCAAAGAGTAACTGGAGGGATATTAATTTAAAACACATGCAGTCCACTGTCCCAGCTCAGCCTGCAGGAAGCAAAAGCAGAAAATTAGGGCCATGTTGAGATAAGAGGGTGATAACTTCATCGAGGTGCCAGCTGAGCAGTGTGTCACACGATGATGAGTGCGAGGTGCACGATTATGCAAGCTGCTGAGAGGAGAAATCCTACCCGTGCAGGTGAGGAGATAAAATGAGGCCCTCAGAGGCAAAGCAATCCAGGCTCCTGTCGATGGTTTGGTGATAAAGGAGCTCTCAGACACTGAGAGCAAGAGCTGAGACCTCTCTTCACTCAGCCTTCAGCCTCCTCACTCCATTCCCTGCTCATCTTTCTTCTGTAACTCAAAGGTGCTTTTCCTGCCTTCCATGCTGGTCCTTAACTTGTACAAGCTCATCATTTTAACTGTGAGTTTCCATTAAAATATTAAGGAAACAGAGAAGAAAAGTGACTTACCAAAGGCCAAACAAAGCACCTGAGGTGGAGTCAGGCACAGAACCCCGTTCTCCAGGCTTGTTTGTTTAACCACTTTTCCTATTTTCCACCACTTTTCTGTTCCTTGTCAGTCCCTCTATTCTTGTTTGAAGCACAGGGGACTTTATAACCCTGTATTTCTCACAACTGTTTGAAAGCTCTACAAGAGGGAAATGCTCCTGATTGTTTCTGTTCAAAGATGGGGGCGTTTCTAGACATGTCACATCTGAAAAGTGAATGACTTTTGGCACCCAGTCCTCAGTTTTCTGACATGAGAGACACATGCAAGGAATATCAAATACATGGCTGAAGCCAGACTGTGCCTCTCTATGTGTACCATGCTTTTTTTTTTATGCTGAAGGCCTAAAAAAGGAATTTTCTCTGCCTATCTAGACAGGGGAGCCCCTTTTAGGTATTATCTGCTATGCAAATATTGGCCTACTCCTTAAAGCTGGTTTCATAGAAAGTTGAAGGCAGTCTAAGAAGGAGAACATATCCTTTTATATGTGTTGGATAAGGTAAATGATATCAAATAAAATGAAGGATTAAAGCATGCTTGAGCTTGAAGCAATAGATATAAAAAGGACAGGAATTATTGTTTACTTACATTTTTCAGCTGGGTGTGTGCAATCAGTTTTGCTGAGGATTTATGTATCACATCAGTTAATTTACAGCCTGTGCCAACTCCCACAGGGAGCACCACACCAGCAGCTCTGCCCTGAGCTGCCCAGCAGCTGTGGGCACTTGCCCAGGCCTCTGCCCACCTGATGCCACCTTCTCCTTACACTTTTCCTCTGGTGAACACATTTTTCTCACCATTTCTTCTGATTACTTAAGCATGGATCACCAACGGCTTTGTAGTTGAGATCTACCCAATGATGTTTTCTTCTTTCTTCTTTTTTTTTCTTCTTTCCCCCCTTTTTTTGTTTTAAATTGTTGAGGTTTTGGAGCTTTGTCCTTTGTCACAGCATTTCAAAGCATAACTGTGCCAAGATAACTCCTGGAAATAGTGTAGAAAGAGCTGGGGTTTGCACCTTCAACAGAGAGTTAAATACACATTACAGTGATTTATGTGATTTACACATCACATTTTATACTCCACATTGCTAATGAGCACTGTGACCAAGTCAAAATCAGTCTGAGTAATATAGCAACAAAATTAATGAAGGAAAAGAACTCAGAGAGTCCTGAGACAAATCAATATAATTATACATCCCATAAAAAAATTAGAAATTGTGCATCAAAGTTAAAGCATTAGGAGAGCAATGGAACAGAGATAGTTACACAGTTGGACATGCATATGTATTTACAACTGTTTAACCACAGCTATGTAAGAATTTCCTCAAAGAGTTTAAACAAACAGAAAAGATTTCAGTCTATACACTCTGCTCTGAAGTGAGCTGGCCTGACAATGGAATTGTTCTCCAGCAATCAATCAAAACCTCACAAATCATTTCATGCTTCTAATGGTCAATAAGCAGGAATAAATCCAGCAATTCCAATTTCCCTCTGTTTCATCAATGAAAGCAGCAGCTGGGTTTGGCTTTTCAAGTGTTTTGTGTGTGGTAGTTGGAAAGTTTAGGTGAGTTGCTGACGTAGCAGGGATTACATTCAGGTTTCCATAGAGAATTCAGACCTCAGTGCTTTGTTCTTCAGAGTCCTTTTGAATCCCTGTAGCAGCTGTGAGGCAGAGGTTGGGCTGGAGGTGGGATTAAGGGTCTGGTTGGGATGTGGACAGGGGTCCAGAGGAACTGGGATGGAGAGTCTGGGAGTGCTTGGCTGGTCTCAGTCTGGGGTTCCTGCTAGTAGCTAAAGTGTGGCAGTCTGAGTGCACAGAGGCTGACTGGAGTTGATTAGAACTAGAGCTGAGCCTTTCTGAGACATCACAATGTGAAAAGAAACATCCAAAAATCATTTCTCTGCCTCGTTTCAGCTTTGAGACTTAAAGGTTTGCTTTAGAAATGCTTTCTGAGGTTTTGGAAAACATCAGCAGCTGATCCATGTTCTGTCCCAGCTTTGCACCACGGCTGCAGCAGGGACCAACAGCCTCAGGAGAGTTTCCTTCCAGGTTCAAACAGGGAGAAGGATGGGGCTCCTGGAGAAGGGAAGCAGAGCTGCTCTGGGGCCAAACATGAGGTGTTTTGTGCTCTGCTGTCCCCATAACCGTGTGGGGAGGCTTTGCAGTGCAGGTCAGCCAAGCATGGGTGGAAAGAGGCCACAGGGCTGCTTCTTGATCCATAATTTTTCACTGAAGAGATGTAAATACCCTTGATCCAGCTGGCTTTGCCTTGAATTGATCTTTGCAGGAAAGCAAACCCAACTAATGGCAGCTGACAAGCGTGTCTGGGTGAACTTCTGTGACTCTGTGACCTGCTGGGTTTTCTCCATGGCGTTTGCAGCTGCCTCAGTCCTCCTGTGCAGCACTCAGGGCATGTGAGGAGGCTGCAGGGAGAGCAGATGCCCCTGGAGCACTCGCTGGTAGGAGCAAGAACATGGAAGCCCAGAAGTCAAGGCTCACTTAAAACATTTATTTTGCTTTGTTTCACAGCCAGTGTTCCTCCTCTTCACCAGATCAAACTTTACCAGGCATTATGAAGAGGGTTGATCCACAGAAAAGTTCTTTCAGAATGAAAAATCTGTTTGCTGGTGAGGAAAAGGTAACATAGCAACTCTTGTGTACTTTGGTAAAAAAGCTCTGCATAAAAGGTGACTCTCTTTATGTTTCCCTGGGTGATTCAGGCTGGCTGGGTGTGGCAGCCAGGGAAATTTGATCCACTATCTATTTACATAAACCAAAAACTGTTTGTCTAAGCACCAGGAGACAAGGGCTAAGCTGGATGAAGTGCTGTAAAGAATTCTTTTTGCAGAATGATCCCTATTTGCCATCCAAAGAGGCAGGCAGATGCTTATATAGTAGGATATAAATTTTTGAGGAGTAGTTAAAATCCTTTCTCTAGCAGCATGGTCAAGCTTTGTCCTCTAACCCCTTGAGAGCTGTCTGGATGGAGAAGGGATGGTGGATGAGTGACTCCCAAAATTCTCTCTTGATGTCTTCAAAAAATAGAGAGAACAAATACACAAAAAAGCTAAAAAATAAAATTGTTGCAAAAATAATTCCATGTTGTACCAGGCTTACCAGAGCCACTGCAGAAATTTCATAATCACATAATTAACCATTCTGCCTGTCAAGTGGGTCTAGTTTCAGCTAATACTAACCATGTAAAGCTCTAATATGCAAATGAACTGGTGGAAAGGAGTTCAGAATTTAACATTAGGTGCTGATTTCACTACTGATAAATCGCTTTGATCCATTGAGTCATGCCTTGTTGTCCTTCCAAATGAATGCAAGCACCTTCTCCTACAAGTGAGTCACTCCCAGAGATGGGGGCCAGCCTGACCTCGCTGCTCTCCAGGTAATGCTCAAGTGGTTTAACACCTAGGACATGTTTATCCTCATGGTATTATTTTGAGGTCAAGCACTGCTGTTCTTTCCATTTTGCAGCAATCAGGCTGAGGTGTGAACTTTTGAAATGTGTTGAAGCAGCAAAGCCTTGAAATTAGTGGGAGCTGCAACACCCAACAGCTCACACTCATTTCTGTGGGAGATAGGTGATTTCCCCAAGATAACCCAGGAGAACTGGAGCAGACAGCACAGTTAATCCAGCTCTATGTTCTGGGCAGCAAATTTTCTTGCTCTGATGGAGTGAAATTTTCTGTTAAACTTTGTTATTCTAAAAATCTAGTACGAGTATATTTATGCTATGGAGTTTGCTCTCTGTGTGTGAATTTTGTGCATTTGTAGAAGCCAAAGTCCCTGAAACAGGAAAAAGTAAAGCATAGTGGTGTAAACTTTTGATCTTCACCTGGCTGATGAGCACCAGCTCCTCCCTGGCACTTTCCTGCCTCGCTGTCCTTGGTGTGTGTGGCTCTGGGTGAGTGGAACAGGGCGAAGGATGAGGCTCCTGCAGTAAAGTCAGGGTTATTTTTAGCAAGGGAGGATCCACTTCTGCAAGAGCACACTCTGAAATGTGCACTTCAGGTCTTCTGCTGGGACTGTGGTGATGGCTCTTGGGCTACAACCATGAAACAGTTCATGTCTTGCTTGGTGCTTGCCCTCCAGAGGCAAAGCCAAATCTGAAAGTACAGCTTTCCAGTGAGACACTGCTGCTGCCATTAATGAGTTATGATGTTCAAATGCATAAAGGGAATACTTTAAAGGCACAGACAGTTGACAGAGCAGAGGTCCAGATGCAAGAGGACTGGTTTGAAAGGCCTGTGTGTTCAATATAGCTGTACATGTCTTCCCACAGGTGAGTCTGGGAAAGGATATAGCACATTTTCCCCAGGACAGCTCCATGCATTTTCTATTCCTGATCAAGATCTATTCATTGGGCAAGTGCTGTTTAATCAAGCAGCAGGAAAAGGGTGTGTGCTGTCTTCAGAAGTACAAAGAAATCACATTCAAAGACAGTCCCGTTCTTAAAAGGCTGGTGTTTAAATTAGACCTGCCCAGACAGGTCTGGCATGTTTAGTGTGACCCCTTTTACTGTGGATGTTCCGGTTATAACCATCTTACTGCTTCCAGTTAAAATAAAAACACAACCTCCATGGAAAACATGGAGCAAACCAAGCTCCCAACTGTTGCCAGCCCCTGTTTCATGACAAAGAACTGCTACTGGAAAGTAGCTACAAGCAAAAATTTTAGAAAAATACATAGAAGAGGAAATGCAATAGAGAAACGTAGAAGATAATGTGCAAATTAACCAGGGCAGAAGGGGAGAAATGTCTTTTTTGGTTCATTTCAGTGTTTGGACTTCATGGGTTTTGATGCCATTTGGAGCTAAATTTATTGAGGGTTCTGTGGCTGCCTTTGTTCCAACCAACCAAGCTGAGTACATCCTTCCCAGCTGCATTAGCAGGAGAAGCTGCATCTTTGATAGTCTGAAGAATGGTGGTGCTGGTTTTTTCCTCCTCTTGGTCTTTATGCTCTACTCTTCCAATGTTACCGATGATGATGATGAATCTTAGAGGTCACCAAGGCTTGTTTTAGTCATGTTGCCATGATATCTTATGGTTTGATAATGATAATGTGCTGTGAGATGTGCAGCTTTTCTGGTGCAAGAGCAGATCCCCCTGGCCTCTCCTTGAGTCCCTACACTCAGGATTTTCCTTGTTAAATCACCCAGTGTGACACAGCCTGCCTCCATCTTCTTCAGTCTACTGGCAGAGGTGGCAGATGCTCATCCCAGGTCTGCAGTGAGTCCTGTGTGGGGGGTGAATGATCCACCTGCAGACTTGTAGAGACTCTCCAGGGACCACTCTGAGGTTGTGCTGCTCATGGGGATCAGTGCAAGTCCAGCACTGCCCCATTTCAGCAGGGGCTCACTGCTCCCCTTCAGCCCTGTGCTGCTGAGGGGTCTGCAGGGAGGACAAAGGTGTTGGAAGTGTGGTGAGAACTGGTGGGGTACCCCTTGAGGCAGCCTTTGGCCTCTCTTTCTCCTTGTTAGGTTGATAAAATCTAGGAAGATGTTATGTACAAAAGCACCTTTTCCCTGCTCACCCAGCACAGGAATGAAGATGACTTTTCTTTTGATGGGAGATGGAGTAGGGCAGAAATAAAGTTATCACCCTTAAACTGTGCTTTCCATCCTGAGTTATCACCTCACAAGTAGCTTGGGCCATTTTCCAGGATTCATTACAAATAACTTTAAGTCTGGACACAAATGGGCAACAAGATGAGTTATTGCAGGCACAAGAAATCATGAGTGTTCCAAAATAACAATCTTGCAGGCAGGAATGAGCAGATGCTGCTTTATTGATCAAGGAATGGGGAAGATTTTGCCCAGTTGCTGAGGGGAATGAACACTGGTGAGATAAACAGCATGATAAGGGTTCAACCATCACCCTTTCCTATGGATAAAAAGGAAAGAGAATCCTGTGCATGTGAGGTAGTGCTGTGTGCAAGTAAAATCCCATATTTATCAAAGGGGATCTGCCATCACATCGAGAGATTTCAAACCAGATCCACTGCAAAGGAGAGGAGCTCAAAGATTTGCCTTCCCTTACTTAGGTGCACTCGGGGTTGAACTCTTCCCTCGGCTGCAGGAACTGCTGCCTCGTGGTTGGGTTTCTCCAGATTGCCCCAGTGTCTAATCCCCCACCTCGCTGGGGAAGGTCTTTGTCATCACCTTGCCTTCATACCAATTCCTGCCAGCTTTGGGAGGCAGAAAGGAGGTGGGAGGTCTGGGATCCCAGAGCTGCAGCCCTCTGGAGCCGTGATGCTTTCAGCAGAAAGCCCCAAAGGAGCCATTTAGAAAGAATTGCTTAGTCTGTAGTAATTTGAAGATTTACCACTATCACTCCTTCCTTTTAATCCTCTTTAAAAGCTGGATTTGAAGTAGATCAGGTCTAAGACAAGGCAGTTTCTGTGACTATTGTAACTTGCTTTAAATTACATGTGGTACTGTGGTGAACATAAAAATGTAATGTGAAAATCACCCCCTTCTGTCTGACATCCTCAGGTAGAAAAATCTATTGTAGATGTGAATTTACACACAGGACCCCGTTGTGAGCTTTTTTTTTTTTTTTTTGCTAGGTTTGACAGAATTTGATGCACAGTTGTGTTTCTGCACCCAAGCTGAGTTCAGTGTAAGAGTCACACATCATCTCTCAGATCAGATCAGTCCTCTGAAGGCTCAGAGATCAAACCTGACTCTTAAGAGCTAAGTTACACCTTAGTAAAATTCCTTTTTTCTTACTTTGTTTTTTTAATTTTTTTTTTTTTTTGTCCATCTTTTACATTTTGTAAGATATGTACAGAGATTGCAGTTTTTCCATACCACAGCTGAGGTGGGGATGTTTGCTAAGCAAGAGTCTCAGGTGCTAAAAATGCTGGGAATACTTTCTTGTTTCAATGTCTGAGGCACTTTGCCTGCCTGTTTCCACTACTGTGTAGGTGTCAGCAGTGCAGTTTATCAGGCTTCCAAGGAAAAGCTCCTGTCAGAGTGGGAAAAGACCCAATTGGTACCTGTGTAGGGACTCTCAGAAATTGCATAAACTCATCCAAATGTTGTCTTGAGACTCTGAGGCATTGCAAAGCATGAAAGAGTTGCTTAATATCATGGAACAGCTAGCTGATTCTGTTTTGCCTAAAAATGTGTTAGGAATATTTCGGATGCTAAGGCTTGTTCATGTCTTAGGGAGCTGTAGAACAGATACATTTACAAGTATGAGTAATGGGAAACAGAAAATTTCTGCACAATGCAGACAATCCTTTCATGTTACATCATTCAAAGCAGGGTATTCACATGGGGATATATTCAGGCAAAACTCCACAGCCAGAAGACCAGGCTCCTCTGCTTGGCTGTGCTTTTAATGTAGGAAACTTTTGGTTAAGATTTGTGGGTATCTTTCACACAATGCATCAAAGAGCTGAAAAGTTGAGGATAATCATTCCCACACAGGGATCTACGTGCGCTGCAGTGCGAGCTCTTCTGTGCTCCCTGCACTTCAGACATCTGCTCTTGGAGCTCCCCAGCAGTGTAGACAGCTCAAGAGACACTTCTGGGATTACTGAGATATCAATCCAGTGAAAAATGGTAATATTTAAAAACTTGAAGAAATAAATGTAGGACAGAAGTGTGTTAAGAACTACATTTATTTCCAATGGATAAATTTCTTCATAAGGCAGAAGTCAAAATTGGCTTTTTAGAATACCCATTTCAAAGCAAGGGGAATCAGTGGGAATAGCCAGCTTTGCTGTCTGTGTTGGGATGATTAATGTGTCAGGAAGAGCAGTTCAGACTTTATATTATGATAAATGTTGTGGTGGAGGTGAAGGGAAGAAAAAAATGCAGATTTCTTTAATTTTTTTTTTTAACTATTTTTTTTTTTAAACAATTGTGTGCTGTTTCCGATAAGGTGTCTCGTTCTGAAATGTTAATGAGTCTTTAGATTCCACAGTGAGATCCCAAATCCCTCAGTTGGGAACTCGAGTTTTCACCAACCATGCAGCACCATGCGAATATACAAAAATCTGGCAGCATAAATGAATGTGTAAATGTACAGGAGGCTCGTAGTTAGTCATGCAAACACTGAGCTGCAGCCCCAGCCTGGGCACGATGTGTGGGCTGAGGCAAACGTGACACAGCCCTGTGCCTATCTCTGCCCTGGCTGCTGGCAGGCTGTCTCCATCCTGACACGCAACAATCTTCGCATTCCTGTCCAACCTGAAGCCAGAGTGAATTTAATTAGGAAAACTGGATGCTAAACTGTCCTGCCTCAGCACAGGCCTGCTGAGAGTGAGCTGAGCCAGGCGAGGTGCTGGGCAGAGCACAGAAAGGATATGGGGAGCGTGTTTGGACAAAACCCAGTCTTTGTCCTCTTCTCCTTTGAGAAAGAAAGGGTTAATAGTGAGAGGGGATTTTTGGTGGCTGTTTAGGGACAGACTGACCCACCAGAGCCTCACAGAGTTCAGGCCAGGCCCGAGCCAGGGCCCCCCACCCTGTGAGTGCTGAGCGAGAGGCCAGCCATGCAACCAGATGCCACTGCTGGCAATGCTGAGGAGGAAAAGCATCCAGACTCTTGGCACTTGACTCTTGCATCTGCCAAGCTTTTCGCCCATAAATGGCCCCGTGTGCCACTCCAGGGAGGGGGCTGTGCTGAGGGGAAGGGGCTGAGGGGAATGAGTTCCATGGGGAATAATGAGCTCCATGCACCAGGAAGAGGAGCCAGCCTGATGTACCCAAAACTGCCCTTGCTCAGTGGGCTCCCCTTCCAACCACTCTAAAGTTCAGGGGTTCCTGGTTTGACACTCTTTTTGGTTGAGTTTTTAAAAGCACAATTGTTTGGAGAAATGGAGCAGTGATATGATGTTGATGTGCTCAGTGTGCTGCTGGCACCTGGGCCCCAGCTTGGTGCAGCACTGCAGCCATCTGGGGCAGGCAGTGCTCACTGCCAGCACTGCCTGACCCGGCTGCCCAGCCTGGTACAGGGGCTGAGAGCTCTGCCAGTCTGCTTGGCAGTCCTTCTTAGCAAAAAAAAAAAGACATTTAGGGGGTTTTTAGAGGTGGTGATCTTTTCCACGGCAAGAGAAAAAAGTAATTCAGCTGCACTTTCTCTATAAACTCAATCTGCACACCCCTAACCCTGGTTACAGTATTGCCAGTATTGAATTTCACACGTTTAGTTATGAACAAACTGCAATGCCATGAGTTACCTGAATTTTGAGCACTTAACATGAACTACCAAGAAGCTGTGTGTTTAATTTTGGGTTTTTGGTGTTGGCTCAAAGCTGTATCAATCCTTTGGCCAGGACTGACATCTGCACCAAACATTAAAAATAACAGATGCTTGCCCAGGCCTTCAAGGGAAAGCTTGGTGTGTGGGTGGTACCTACCTGACCCTTCCCTTCTCCTTCAGTCAGTGTTTGCTGCATTTGCTTCAGTGTGTTCCACACTTGGGGAACTGCTGCTGTGGGGAGCAGGGGTCCTGTGGAGGAGAGCTTCCCAAGTTTTTTGGGGTGGTCATATGCTGGAAGGAAGGAGCACTTCTGCTCTGAAAGCAGGCTGAGATGGGATTGTTCAGCCTGCAGAAGGAAAGGGAGAAGACCTTATAGCACCTTCCAGTTCCTTAAGGGGCCACAAGAGAGATGGGGAGGAACTTTTGATGAGGGCGTGTAGTGACAGGACAAGGGGGATTGGCCTTCAGCTGACAGAGGGCAGGGTTAGATGGGATGTTGGGAAGAAATTCTTCTCTCTGGCCTGGGCAGGCCCTGGCACAGGGTGCCCAGAGAAGCTGTGGCTGCCCCTGGATCCCTGGCAGTGCCCAAGGCCAGGCTGGATGGGGCTTGGAGCAGCCTGGGACAGTGGGAGGTGTGATGCCCATGGCAGGGGTGGCACTGGATGATCTTGAAAGTCCCTTCTGACCCAAAACGTTCCATGGTTCTATGACTTGCAGTAGTGTATTTTCAGACGTGTAAAGACACCCCAGGGCACCATGAATTGCTTCCTTTCACCCCTTCTTGGCAAAAGATTTATGATTAAAAATATGTGGAACATAAGTCTGGTTTTACTGAAAACTTATTGGAAGAATCTAATTGAAGAAATGGGATGCCAAAACTTTAACAAAGGCTTTTTTTCTTTCCCCATCTGTTTAATCAGGTGTCTTGGTATAGAAGGTGTTTTAACAAAAGGTTGTGCAGATGGTAGGGAAAACATTCAACTGTTTGACTGAAAATCATTTCCTCTCTCAAAGAGGGAGTGCTTTCACAGATCTCATTAGTTCAACTGTTATAACTTCCAGGAGTTGCCACAGGGTACAAAATGCCTGGATTTGGTGGCACAAATTTATAAGCCAGAAAAAAGTCAGTGAAAGAAAAAATAAGTGAATGCTTAGGTAGCTTTAATTTTGGCATGCACATCCGGAGGAATTGCGTGCTTCCTCATTTGTTCTATAAATACGATATATTCCTTTATTTGCCACACCACATTAACTCCAATATTGCTCTGCCACCTCTGTTGTATGGGCTGGGTGTTAATTGTGGCTGGTGTGGCAATGCATGGAGCCAGTGCTGATTCACAGGGCCCTGAACTGCTGCCTGCTGAGGGCTCCTCTCATTACCTTGTTATTTTGCTGCAGTGGGATCAGCTCTGTGCTGGTGCTGTGCAAGCAGAAAGATAGTCTGGAGGAGCCTGCAGTCTCAGCCAGCCTGTGTGCCTTACTCCAAACTGGAAGGTCTGTCTGATTCTGCTGAGTGAGTCACAGTTTTGTTTTGCCATATTCAGATGACACCTCCTCCTCTCAGTGAAAACATGCTGGAATAGCCTGGCAGCACAACCAAACAACAAAAGAGTGCTGCTGATGGCTGACAGCTCTGACAGGTGCATTTTAAACTGGAGTCAGTTTTGTCGTCGTGCACAGAAAAGAGCATTGACACTGGAAAAATAAGTAGATTTTTCCAATGTAATTTTGTAACTCTGCCAAACGTGGTTTCATTAAGAACTCCAAACATTGAGATCTTCCAAGCAGAGTTTTTCAGATGCAGATTTGTTTGTTTTGTGAGGGCACTTAAATATTTCATTCTTTAGCAGAGAATTTGCCTGGCTGCTGGGGGAAGGTTTGCCTGTTGTGGTTTGAGGAGAGCAGGATGACTCTGGGCTTCTTCAGCGCTCCGAGCGTGCTCCTCTTCCAGCCCTGTAATTTTTCATCACAAATTGCCTTGACTGGTTCAATGATTTTTGTCATTGTACAGGTCACTAACATTCTGTCACAATCTGAAGCTGAATTCTTGTGTTAGCCTTTTGCAGATTTTGGGTTCATCATGTTTGTGCTTTGGGAGGAAAGCAGGAACCCAAGGCCCTGCTCAAAGCAAATGCCTTAGATGCCAGTTGTTTTATTTTGTTTCTTTTTACTCTAATCTCTCCTTCTAAAGGTGACCACATGAGAGAAATTTAGAAATTCCATATGATTAGGGCTTCTGTTTTACCTGTGACATGTATTCAGCTGCCTGGAAAGATCTGGTTTTTGAGGAGAACTTACAGGAACTTTAAGATCATGAGGTCACTTGACTTGAGACACAGAGGAACCAAAGAAACCATCTTTAAACAAATGGAATAAAATAGATTTAGTGTGTTCCTGGTGTAATTTTGAGGTAGTGGGTGAATTTTGGACAAGTGCTGACCATAGAAGGGTTTGTCTTGAATTCCTCACGTGCTGAGAAAACATTGAAACATTTTTGGTAGAAAAAGTATGATGTTAGTTTGATAATGGTTCCACAGATTGGTAATTTGTGTTCTTCTCGTTATCAGACATAGAAGTCTTAGGATCCATAAACTGGGGCCTTCAAAAGACACTCAAACTTCTAATCTTGGTAGCTTTCCATTTAAAGAGTAAATTAACAATATTAGCACCAATATGAAGCTTTGGCTGTCATCTCAAGCATCCTTAGATGATACAGCCCTCCCTTTCTGGGTGTGAAATGGTAGAATTTTACATGTATAAAATTAATTAATTTTTTTTACCCCTAAGTGTGAATATCTTCTGAGCATGCAAACTAGTCAGTTAAATTAAGGTAGGGACCGTAGCATTTTTGTTTGGAAAATTACATCTAGTTCTTTATAACATTGGCTCCATGTTTAAAGAAGTCTCAGTGTATATTTTTACATGCACAATTCACAGCTGCAGACAGGCCTAACTAGCGTTTGGACTTGACTTTCTTCTTGAAAAAAATCTGACTCTCAAATGCATTCTTTTCTTGTGAGGCTTAGGAATATTGATTTAATTTTTTTTTTTTCCTAATGACTTATGTGTCAGACCACCCTTCATTTCTAGTACTGAAATGAAGTGACAGTCTGTGGCTGGCTGTGGAATAAGTGATGTCTTGGTCGTGGCCCAGCACAGATTTCAGGCACAGGACTTCTGCCTCCCTTGCCAGCCTCTGAGGCTAAAAGTCTGCCTCTGCCCCAGTACCTCATCTGCTTTCTCACTTGGACTCGAAAAAAGGTCAGGCTTTGACTTTACAGGTCAGTGCAATGAGTGGCAACAAACTACACTGAGGAGGGGAAAGAAAAAAAGCCTTTAAATTTGTGTGTTGGGGTTAAATCCAGGCAGGACACGAGGTGTGTCCTCTATTCTTCCAGCACTGGGTGAGTTTCTCCCCCTGCTCTTCACATTTTGAGGTGCTGGGGGGCTTTTGCTCCCAAATTCTTCAGCACAGCCAATTCCCAGTGACTTGTCCAACCATGCCTGAGAGCCCCCATGGAGCAGCAGAGACTCCAAAGAGGGATTTGGGAACAGAGAACTTTCTTGACTAATGAAATGTGTTATTTTAAGGCCTAGACATCACTTTCATCATTTGATTTATGGAAGTTCTGTGTTGCTGTTTTATCTTTATTTCCATTTGCTTAAAACTCTCCTACCTGGAGCCCCAAACACATATGTACATGTAAATATATTAAATATAAATATATATGTACACACACATCTACCATGTCAACATACAAAACTCTCATTTCTGTACTTTAAACTCTGCCAAAAAAAGCAGTTTGAACACAGACAAATTCTTCATCTGAGCCCAGAAGCCACTGAAGACTCTGTGATTACAGCTCTCATTCTGCTCAGTAAAATGAGGCACAGCTTGGCTAAAGATGTGCTGAAGGTCCTAAACAAGTCTGGCAGTGCTGAGACTCCCGTGGAGGTGTTTTGCTTCTCGGTGCATTCATGTGACAAACTGTTGGCTGTGGTGCTTTAGGCTGAGGAAGGGCTTTACAAACAGACAAGGAACACTAAGGGAACAAACTCAACATTTTAAAGAGTGCTGTGCAAAGGTGTATCACAAAAAAAAAGTCAGTTTGGGAAAGGTTATGGTGTCTCTGATATTTCTCTGGGGAGCTGTTCAGAAACCTTTAGTATTTCCTTCAGAATCTGGTTTATCATCTCATTAACATGGAATTGAACAGAGGAAAAAATGTCAGATAAGCGAGGAGAAAAAGATCAGATGATGCCTGAGATGGAAGGAAATGTCCCAAATTGGTGTAGAGCATTGCCATATTCTTCTAGTTTGAATATTATGCCTCCCAAAAATAAAAGGAGAGGAAAGCAGGTGTGAAAAGCACCATGTGATGATTGTCCCATCCTGTTGGGCAACTAATGGAGCCTCAGCTGTTTGCTGTTATCCAGCCCTGGGATTAGGGAATAAACATGTCTGGGATTTAGCATAAGCAGTGAAGGGCTGGTTCCCATGCTCTGGGTGGGTGTGCAGCCCTTACTCTGGGTTGTTACCTGGGAGTAGGGAATGGGGTAAATAATCCCTGTCCTGTCTCCTTGGGTACAGCACTGGGAACCACTGGAGGGGACACCCCAAAACCCCAAGTTGCCTAAAAAACGCTATGGCAAACCCCACTAAATATCAGTTCTCTGTAGTTATTTACCTGCTGGTTGTGCCCCTGAGTTCTCAGCACAATTTCACACTGGGATGCTGCTCCCAGGAGGGCTCTGCAACACTGAGGAGAGCTGATTTAAGTGTTTGTCCCCCAAGGAAGCTGCACCTCTCCCTAAATGCTGCCTGTAGGTGTGTTAAAGGTGCTTTCACAACAAAGGTAAAATAAGATTGTACTGCCTCTTTGGGGTAAAAAACCTCCATAATCCTCTTTTTAGTGAATCTTGGAGCAGAATGAGTCTGGTGAGAAAATGAGCTACGAGAGGATTTTCCCTGAAATGTAAGGGGAGCTTGAGGAGGGGAAATTCACTTAATGTATCCAGGAAAGTGGGGAAGTGAGGGATGCCAGGAGTTGTGTTTGTCATGTTATTATTGAGCCAATTGCAATCTCTCCATGGTCAGATACCAGAAACCTGAATTGTCTTCGCTTCCTGGGAGTTAATTTATATTTTGGTGGAGTTCAAGGAGGACTTGTAGGACAAGCAAAGCAGCTCTCTATGAAGCTTATGAAAACTTATGATGGATTTTGTAACCTCCACATGCTGGATCCAAATCTCAGCTATCCCATCAACTATAAATTTTTGCAATGAAGGCAGCCTGCAGTGACCTGCTGGTGACTAGCACAGGGGCAAGATGTTCCAGGAATTACTCAGCCACAGATGAAGTTTGGAAAAGGAATTGGATGCATAACCAGCCTTTCTTCTAAGTAAAGTGTCTAAATTCTGAAATTTTAAGGAAATCAAAAATCTGCACGAATAGAGGCTTGGCAGATCACTTATCCTCCAAAATAAGGGAAGGAGTGGTGGATATGGAAGTGTTATCTTTTTAAATTTAAAGTTATTGATTTTCATTCCAGAATGGCAGGTTTTTCATTAGGTAATTGCCATAATTCAAAGAAATATTTCCTTTTGAGTAAAGAATGTTTCTGTTTGAATCAATTATAAAGCCTGTGTGTGTAAAAGTTTTTCTTTCACTAAGCAAAAACTGCAATAATAAGCGAGCTTGTTCAGGAGGCTGTGATTCACATATAACAGAAGGTCTTAAAAGCAGCAATGTTTTGTCTTTTTGAATATGTTTATTCTTGCTATTTAGAAACTGGTAACAGGAGAATAAATACATTTTCTGGAAAAAGAGAAAATTGCTTATGAGAAAACAATGGAGATTTCTTTTTTCTTTTCTTGTGTCCATTGGGCAAATATGCAGATTTTTTCTACTTCTTGTTTGCTTTCTTGCCCCAAATAGCTACAGAATGAGTAAACAGTAGGATTTTTTTTTCCTCTTATGCAAATTACATGTGAGCTCATAATTATCTGTTACAGTAATTGCTTGGTTCCTACATAGAGGTAGCAACTACATGCAAATAAAGCACAAATACCTGAATATTTTGGTATTTGTTTCATGTGCATGAAAATATGCGTCACAGTTTCTGTGTAAAGATGATCATCTCATTTCTGGTGAAATGCAAACGAGTTCTGAGCAGCATATCTCAACATCTAAATTCAATTAGACTCATGTAATGATCTGTCAAGAGGGTATTACATGCAAGGTTTTCTAGATATCAAACCCTTTCTATCTTGTATCAAACACTTGAACAAAATAATTGTGAATTAGGAGTATTAAGTACAGTCTGCCTCAGGATCGTGAGATTCCCTCTTAAGGATGCTCCCACAGATCTCACAAAAGAGCAGAGTATTTATCATCCTACCAATGACTCCTTCCCCACGTCAGGGTATGATCAGGACAGGCTTAAAAATCACCTTTGGCAAAAGTCAGTGCTTGGATCAGGTTCTCTTGATCTGGGTTATTCCAAGTACTCTGTAATGAAAATGTGCCTTTTGCTGTATTTCTGTAAGTCTTACTAAATCTTCTCACCTCTTTCACCCCAGACAGTTGCAAATGTTCATGTATTTTATGGTTTTCTGTCCAGATTAAATAAAACAGAGACCTTGGCTTGACTGGTGCTGTTGGGAGTGGTGGATCCTTGGGATTTTTCCCTTTTCCCTGCAAGTACTGAAGTCTCACCAGGATGGCTCCAGTATGGAGGGATTTCACTGGGCTGATTCAGTCTAGACTGTTTATCTTTTGAACACCACTAACCACAAATTAGCTGGGCTTCTGTGGCCATTAATTAATAGACTCCATTAGTGAATGGTCAATTACAATTGATGATTTTTCCCTTCCACTTTGTGTCCTTGGCTCTTTGCATCCGTGCTTTCCTTTCATCCACAAAGCAGAGCAGGGGATGCAGCCAGCCCAGATCCCACATGAGACTGACCCCATTGCTGCTGTGGCTTCACCTGCCCACACTTTTCTGGTGCTTTTGATGTCATCACTCAGCTCCAACTTCCTAAAATCTTTGTATTTTTGCTTTCCGTGCCTTCTCTCTCACAGTTGTTGAATTGCTTACCCTGTATGTGTCTCCTTGTCTCCAGTTATCTCTGAAAGTCACCTGCTCTGTGATGAAAAACAGAATGATGGCATTGGTTTTATTCTTTCAAATTTTTATTCTTTGAAGGGGTTGGTGTTGAACACGCAAATGAAGAGGTAGCAAGAAGTCTTTTGCAAAGATAGTATCTTATGTCTTGTGCAAAGATGGAAAAAATCCTTTCATTTAGATGAAAAGATAAACAGATTTTTAGAGGCAGTAAATTCTGTGCTTTCAGCCATTCATTTCAGGATCTGGATAGCTGAATTTGTGGCAAGCTGGCCCAACACGTCCTGGGAATTTATGGGAATGATGCAGAACGGGGGCAATGCAGGTGAAGGAGGAGTTTCTTGCAGGCTCCCAGTGCAAACTGGTCCAACTGGGATGCTTTTAAAACACTCTGTTTCTGGGAGGAGCAGTCCCCTAAAGCACCTGTGTTCAGCAGTGCCTTTGAAGAATGCTTTGCAATCTGTGAGCTCCATCTCACTCCTGCTCAAACTGCAGATTAAACTGAGGCCTGAGATTGGTTGTGTGGTGGCAGCCTTTAAAAGAAATGATTTATAAACACAAACTGTAGCTAAATTTTACAGGGAACTGGATCTGCAGACATCAATGGCACGATTAGAAACACCGTGGGGAGTACATGCATAAAGCTTCTTTTAATTCTGGGCTTTTCAAGCATTTAATAGCTTGACAGCAACATTTTAATAACAGCCGACTAGGCCCAGTTTTGGCATTCACCGCACACGGAAACAGCTCCTGGAACTTGTCCATGGCACTGTGAATTCCATTTCTGCAGGCTAGAGCTCATGTGGAGATAGGGCTGAGATAGAGCACTTGGAATTCAGGACACTTTTCCATCGCTGGGTGCTTGGGAATGTTACGTGTTCCTGTCCCAAAGCTGAGCCCCCCCTCGGCAGGGGGCTGTGCTCAGTGAATTTTTCCACACACATTTTCTTCCCTGACTTCCCCGAGCAGAGCTGGAGAAAGTGGTCGTGAAGGTTTTTGGTTGTGGAATTTTGTGGCGTGCTCCTTGTCTGTGACAAGGCACAATGGGGCCACGTCTGGGGACCCTTTGGAAGGACTCTTGAATACCAGGGCTCCTGTCAGTAGTTACTGCCTTGAAAAAAGAAAAAGGTTTGACCCTTCTGAGCCTTGATTTTAACCTCAAGAAGGGAAAGTGCTTTAAGAAGATGAAATAAAGGCAATTTAAACTCAATTGAGCTTCAAAGGACTCAAAAAAATCCTATTTCCTGATAGTACCATATCTTTGATTCTCTCTTTCACTGCATCTTGTGCACTGTTTGTAGCTCTGAAGGAAAAATGTAAATATGCTTATAGTTATTTAAAGTGATGCTGATTGCTACATGAACAGGATGTACCAATAAATACTTTAACTGAAGGAAGTAAAAATTAAGAATATTTAGACCATTAAAATGGAACTGCTACTTAGGCTCTTGCATGCAAGAAGGCTTCAGTCTTCCATCAGAGTCTAGATGTAGACATAGACCAAAACAATTTTCTGTATGGTGCTTTTCTACTTTAGCTGTTGTTCTTTGGTTTCTCTTTATGGGCTGTTGCTTATCTAAAAAGAGAAAAGAGGAAATTCAGTTTAAAATATATATTTCTATTGAAAGAAATTTCCAGGGCTTTTTTTTTTTGCTTTTATAAATTCAAAATCTTGGTCGAATTTGCTATTTCTATATCCTTTCCCAAAAGGTCAAAAAAGACTCTGTGTGTTAACAAACACTGCAGTGGGAATGAGATTCACAAGGTGTTTCTCCAAGTTGTGTGTTTTTACATTTCAAGGTGTAGGAGAAATAAACCCCTTTGATTCATCCCATTTGCCTCTCACCACAGCAGAAATTGCTCACCACTCCCCCAAATGCATCCACTGACCTTGTTAAATACATGTGTGGGCTTTTGCAGGCAAGCAGCCTAAATATAGAAGCAAATTGCAAATGTTGTTTGACCAAATGGTCTTCCATTGGCTGGGCAATTCTGCACATGCAGGCTGCAGCAGATGCTGGGGAATTAAGGAATTTACCTGTAACTGAGCAGCAATGCAGGCCAGCAGGGACAGCCAAACACTGGCTACAAGCACTTCAAGTTGGGTCCGACTGTTGGGGAGGATGAAATAGGGAAACCTTATAAATATGGCTGCTTGGCAAAAGATTCTGAAAATATAAAACCTGTAAGTGAAATAGAAATGAAAGCTGGCTCTGAGATCTGAGATACCGAGCTGTGAGTTACTGTACAGCCAAAAACATGGGCTGGCCAGCTGAAGGAGAATCCCTCTGCATTGAACAATGGCTTTGGCAGAGAAGAGGAGGCTTCAGCAAACAGAGAAGTCCAAGGGTCAGAGAGACCCTGCCAGAGTGGCAGGGAAGAAAAAAGTAGTTTTAGAAAGTAGTTTTTAGGAGTTAAAATGTAACACGGTATGGTAATGTAGTAGTTGTGATAGGTTGTGTGTAAATTCTATAAGGATTTCTGTCTTCTATTGATTGGATGTTGTACCATTGCCATATTCAGTATAGGAAGAGATAGAATATCATGGAACCAGACTTTTACTCTCTTAAGCTCTCGTCTCTTAAGCTCTCTACTCTTCCCTCTTACTCTTACTCTCTCTCTCTCTCTCTGGGGCCTGCTCTGAGCTGTGGCAGCTCCAGCAGAGCTCCTGCACCCACATCTCTTGCAAATAAAAACTGCACGTTTCAGGAGCTGCTTGAACTGTAGAAATCATCCCTGAACCGACTGAGTCTCGTGGCATTCCCCATATTTTTCTACATCCGACCTATGCCAGGGGAATGAATGTATACTTTAAATTTTACTCTGTGGCACATTCTCCTTCTCTTGGCTGGTTTCCTGCTGTGTCTGAGCCCTGGTCACAGCTCATCTGCCTGCCAGGGCTGTTCTGGCTCGGGGCTGGCGCAGCTGCCACGGGCACTGCTGCACCCTGGCAGCGAAGTGGCGTGTCCTCACCAGGGTGAGGTGGGCATCCCTTCCTCTGAAAAATCAGCAGGACCAGTTGGAGATGGAGAGCTGCACCACCCCTCTAACCCTCTTGTGCCTCTTTAAGCAAGTGAAACAGATTGTTTGAGGGACATAAAAAATTGTGGATGTAGTGAATAATTGTGTGAGAAAATGGCAGTGCAGAAGGGGAGGTTCCTTTAATTGGATTATGAGGTTTTTGAGCTTAAATTTTAAGGGAGATATTCCCTGACCCTGGGTTCCTCTATTAATGAAGAGCAGAGGACAGGGCCCCTCTGGATTCCTGGGCAAGTAATCAAACACAGTATTTTTGATATTATAAAATTTCAAAGCTGCAGTCACTTATGCATATGCTTTTTTTTAAACCCATGAATGATCCCATTGCCATCAAATATAAGTCTCCTTTGCAGGTGTCTGACTGGGTTTAGATTTTCATTAGAAACTGGAAAAAATCAGGTGTCAAAACCTAGGTTTTTCTGACATTATTCTGGCCAAAATAAGCCAGAATAACACAAAATGTGTTGAGGTTCAAATGAACTGACCTAAAACTTCTGAAACTCTGACTTCAAAATTCATGTGAAAAGTGGGAGGACCTTTAGTTCAGATATGTTATTGCTTTATGTGCTGACTCCTAATATCAGCAATGAGTTCAGGATCATTTATGAATTAATTTCCACTGTTCCATGGGCAGGACATCCATTAATGTTGGTGGCAGCTCCAGGCTGGCATCATTCCCCTCCTGTGCCAGACTGGGCCCTTTGCTTGGTTGTCTTCTGCTGAGTGGAAGCTGCACAAAAGCATTCAAAATGTGTAAAACATAAGGACTACATTTGAAAAAAAAAGCTTTTTTTATTTTTAGATGATAAAGAAGCATTGACATCCTCACAAAAAAAAAAACCAAAAAAACCAAACCAAAACCCTTGCCTTGCCTTGGCAACAATATATTTTAAAATACAGATGGTTTTAAAGATATTTTTCAACCCTTCCATCTGGATTTCTCCCAAGACTAAGTTGCTACACTGGTGATTGCAGTGGTTAAATTAGTGATTTAGGCGACTGTGTTTGAGATATATAAAAGCAGGTTTTAGATGTTTATTACATTTCACTGCTCCTTTTAAGGCAGTAAAGCCCCACATTTCAATGGAAAGATGTTTACCACAGAAAAACCAGGACCAAAATAAGCAGTTAAGATTTGAACAAAACTGATCACTCAACAGCATTTATACGATCCATAGACTTTAATCCCTCTTGCTGGGGAATCTTCTCTGAGTTCAGTGGCATTGTTTGTTTTAGCTCCCTAAAAAATGCACGTGATGGGAAGAGGTATGTTGATAATGATGTGCTGTGAATAGCATGAAGGCATTCTGTGCACAGCCTATCATATCATCCATCATTAAGGTTTTCTTCTCTCTCTCTCTCTCTTGCTAATGGCAGCAAATCAAATATTTAAATGCATTTGTTAGTCCTACGAGCGACTGTAAGGGTATGTGTAGCAGGAAAGAAACAGATTGTCTAGCACAAAAATAGGCTATAAAAGTGCATTTTAAACTGGAGATTTGATAATGGATACAGAGCAAATGAACTCAGAGAATTAACATTAGAATTTGCACTTTAAATGCTTCCTAATTGGCACCTCTTGGGATCCGTTTTGAACTCACCCTACACGATTTTTTTTTCTTTTTACTGAAAACAGTCAGTTTGGGCTGACAGCACCTGGGTCATGGTGAATGAGAGATGATGATGTATTTGGCAGCTTTTCTAGTTGAGCACTGACAAGTCTTGTTCTCTAAAGAAAAAAATCACAACATATCAATCCACATGCTCACTGTAGTGAGGAACTTCGTTGTCATATCTTTCAAATTGTTTTAATGTTTCAGCACTGCAGAAGTGAAGGCGTAACAGAAGGAGACAACTATCTGCAGTTTCACTTTGTTGGAAACAACTACATAAGGAAAGCAGAACCTAACTAGCAGAGTCCTGATAAGGTCATGTCAAACAAATTGATAGGAGATGGAAAAGAAAAGCTTAAAAATCATTCTTTTGAGATGATAGTCCTGCTAGATGGAAAACTAGTTGGGCCAGCCCATGCAGACCTTCTCTTGGCTTCCTGCCTTTTGTGTCCCCAGGATTCTGGGCTGCCTGGATGTGAGTGAATTGACTAATCCTTTTCTGGAGTGTTTGTGTGTGTGCTGACCCCATCTGCCACCCAGGCCTCATTAGAGCTGTTCACTGCCTGCTGTCCAAGAGCCACCTCCTGCCCTCTCTCCCAGATGACAGAGAGACAGACAAGGTGATGCCAGCCTGGCTTTAGATCATTTTTGGGTGCAGAACTGGCTTTTCAGAGTGTGCACCACCTCCAGTGGCTCTGAGCTGGAAACCCTCCTCCCTGTAGGCTGGAGCAGTGGGATCTCAAACTGCCTGATTTTTGGTGGTAGTTTCTGCATCACCATGCACAGCTGCTGACCAGCCCTGCAGCCTCAAGTGGGCTCCTGTGGTGCCACCCAAGTGACCCAAGGCCACAGGGAGAAGAGCAGGGAATGTGCAGGAGGGAATCTCACCCTTCCTTTGGGGGAAGGGTTGATTCCAGCCTTAGTATGGGGATAAATGCTAAGAGCATGTGTAGGTTTTCAGGGAAAGGTCCATTGTGCTCTGCTTGCCTTTTGGTCTGCAACAACAAAACAGAGAGGGGATTTCTAGCCTCACTTGGATGCTACAGACCCAGGCAGTTCCTTTAATTCTAGATCCTGGATGGATTGCCATACACAAATTCTGTATTTTTCTCACAATAGAACTTTACAATTTTATTGGTGAATACCTAAATTCTTGGTTACAAGGAAGTAAAATAGTTTTGAATGCAAATATGTAGTGGGCTTCTCTTACCCTTTCAACACAAGGGGCCAAATCTGCAAAACATATTCATTAATATAGCTGAACATTATTGAAGGACTTCATTAACTAAAGAATAAGATATGGATATATAATATAATCTCTTTTTTTCTGCTATCACCTTTGTTGGGGAGAAATTGAGAGTTGAGGGGGAAAAGAGGATAAAGCAGCAAAAGGATATCCTGACAGAAACGTTGTGACAGTAATACCTGTGACCTTGAATTTGTTCGTTCTGCCTCCTTTTATTAAACTGCCCAAGGACTGCTCATTTTAGGAATATAGATTTTTTTTTTCTGCATTGAAAATAATCGAGTCAATAGGTTTGTGTTTAAATATAGCCTTGTTTGCTTCCCTGTAACCTGTTGCTTAGTTCGACTGACTCAATGTCCCGAGGCACAGTCTTCTCATCCTTTTGTCAGTGGAATCTACTTAATTATTCACCTTAGAGCAAAGATGTTACAATTATAGCCTTCCCTTTGTGTAAGTAACCAAGCATCTCTTTGACTGTTATGTTAACTGCTTAAGAATTAAAATATCTGCCTATAAATCTGACCCCTTTATTCATGTGAAATCATGGGGCTGTGTTACTTAGCTGAGAAGTTTGGGGTTTAATCTGATAACCACGCTTTCACAGATCACATAGATGAATCTAAAATTCTGATTAAAGGAGTGTGGGAAAGCATCAATGCATTTATTTTAGTTGTTTTTTGTTTTGGTGTTTTTTTTTTTTTTCCAAGGGATTTCTGTGGGCTTGGGATCTGGTGCTCTCTTTTTCTTCTGTAATGATTTACAATTATCTCCCTTCTACCCTTAACAATACATGTAAAAGGAGCTGCCACTTCTAACAGTTCCCAGTCCTGAACTTTCCTGTAAATTCCCCTTTTCCTAAACCTCTTCCTTCTAGCAAAGAAGGAACCCGGAGTGTATTCCCTGTTGTTTGCAGCAAATGTCTGTTCAGGTCTTTCCCATGGCTGATCCCTGTTTGCTCAGGGTGGGAGGGGGCACTGCTCTCACACATCTCTAATCAACCCCATTTGAGTAAATCAGTGCTAAAATCATTGCTGTGTTTCCACTGAAGTTTTGGCACTCAGTGTTTTTGTGTGTGTGAATGCAGGAAAACAAGATTTTGAGGGTTTCCTATAAGAGACCCATAAGTGTGACAAAACATCTTAAACTGGAACCTCTCAAAGCAAGGGGTCTCCAAGAGGCTGCGGATTTTAAATGCCTCATTTTCTGATTTTAATTGGGACAACCACTTCCCAGGCACTACAAACTGCAGTTTGGGACCTGCAGGAAATGAGGACTCAGCACCTTGGGAGGACTGGGCCCTGATCAAACAGCGCTGCCCTCATTGAAATCATTCTCTGTGCTCATGACATCATGCCACGCTTTTCAGTCCCAAGGTTGTTTTTTGTATTTAGTATAAAGGTCATGTTAGGATTAAAAACAATGAGCAGCTCACAGCATGTCCAGTGACCCTGTGAGAGAAATGGTAACGCATTTCACAGTAAAATCTTCGTGTGCTCAGCACAGAGCTGTGGCCAACGAGTGGAATTTTCTAATTGCGTAGTCATTTTGAGAAGGAATGTACTTGTTAGAACCAGGCCAGGTGTGCACTTGTGATGGGAGCTGGGGAGGCTGTGTAATTACACACCTTGCATAATATAAAGTTTACAATAGCCATACAATTGATGCAGCAAGATGTAAATACAGCAAGTTAAAGTGTCTGAAAGGACACCTGTAATCTAGCCTACAGCTAGTACAATTATGTTTGAAACAGTCTTGCATTAAGATTTATTAGGGTGTTAGAGTTGCCACTATTCTAAAACAAAAAAAAAAAGGTGATATACTTCAGAAAATTTCAACAATATCTTTTCAAGGAGAAATAAAAGTTATTTGAGGAATCTTCCTGTAGTTTCCAGAAGAGAAAAGTCACAATGAGATCACATTTCTTCAAATACTCTTCAGTTCCTTAATTATGCAGTAGTTTTCAGTAAATTTGGTTTATATTTGCAGTGTATGTCTGTCCAAATGATCATCAAAACTTTTGCCACAAATTAAAAACATCAGGGCAAACTTAAAGAGAGAGGAGGGGAAAAAGAAAAATATTTCTACATTAGATTATGCTGGGATTATGGCAGCTTCCAAAGTACTTCTTTGCAGGGTGTAGAGATTTAAGGTGAAAGAGATCAGCAAGATTTCTTCAGTGTTATTGAAAAAGGCTTCTTGTGAAGGCGTTGGTCCCCACTTAGCACTGCTGGGTGACCCAGGGACACACAGGGACAAAGAGTCAGAGCCTCGCTGGGTGTTTGGCACCATTCCTGTCACAAGGTGCCCGTGCTCAGCTGGGATGTGATGCCAGAGGGGTCCTGGTGTCTCCCCTTGCCTGATGCTCCTGCCCAGTGCAGCCTCTTCCCTGCAGTGTCCTGGTCCCATCCTGATCCCCAGGGCTGCCAGAGCTCCTCAGACGTGCCCTGCACCAGGGACCTGTGTGAGGAGGTGACTCAGAGTCAGCACCGTGTCCCAGTGCCAGGCAGAGCCCAGGGAGGTGCTGGGACAAGCAGAGGGGCTGGGAGTGCCCGGCCGTGCCCGCTGTGCCACAGCCCTGCCCGGGCAGCTCAGCCCTGCTCTGGGCCACCCCACACCTAGAAATGACACACCTCGAGCGTGTGTGCGGGTGGGTGATGCGTGCACATGAAAACAACACCTTGGGAGAGGCTCCCAGGGCAGTGCTGGGATGGTTTCTGTGCTCTCTTTGTCACCACAAGCCTTGGGTCTGCACAAGGAGCTCCTGTTGAAGCTCTCGTTGGACTGTCCCTCCTCCCATCACACCAGATTCGCTGTGCTGCTCGATTTGTTTCAGGATATGCTGCCCCTACCTGCCCCCCTTCAGCCATAAAATCGGGGGTGCTAATTATAAAAAGGGGAAAAATGAGTCTATTTGTCTGATGGAGGTGGGAGGTTACTGCTCCATTTTCCTCATTTATTTGCTGCTGCTTTGTGAATAAGAGAACAAGCCTCCAGGACAGGAACTTCGACCAAGCAATGCTCACAGCATTATTTCCTTCGCTGGCTGCCTGAACCACCCACCAGCTTTCCATGCCTTGAGGTAGGAAAAGGAGCATTGTGTTGGTGACTGAAGTTCCCTTTGCTTCCATCACAGGCAGGTACCGGTGACAACACCAGGGGCTTGTGCAGGGGAAGGTGTGTGCCAGGGGGCTGAATAATCCCAATAAAGGCTCTGAGCCTCACAGGTACCGGGTGCTCTGTGGAGCAGAAGGCGGCTGGGTCTGGGGCACGGGGCAGAGAGGAGGGGGCAGTTAGTGCCAGGTGTCTCCTGCTCTCACACAGACATCTCAGTGACCTGCATTTGTCACCTCCCCCAGGCACTGGTGAGCGATTTAGCAGCGGCAGCGGGAAGGGAGGTGAGCAGCAGAGCCGGGCAGGGTGTGATTGATGCCCAGGAGGCTCGGGAAACCCAGGTGAGAGCCCCGTTAGGGGCATTTCCACGGCTCCAGGAGCTCAGGCTGCCGCCAGCAGGGGATGGGAACTTGGCTGCGCTGTTTGATCATGATCCATATCCAGCAAAGCGGAAAAATGACAAACAAAGGGATCTTTTTGCTCATAATTTAGAAGGAACTGTAAAATCTGGTGTGACAAGTTTAGTAAAATAAGGGCACAGGAAAGAGCCGTTCAGAGCTCACATGCATTCCATAAAGAGGAGCAGCTCATCTTGGCTCTGACCACCACCTTGTAAATTTAGGAAAATAGCTATTTTGCAAACAAGTAATTCTTTGAATCTTCCTTATTATCACAATAAATTAACTCATCTTTCCTCTCTTTCTATTTGAACAGTTTTTAAATTGAATGTGACTGACGTAGGCAAATAACCTTCAAGAAAGAGCAAAGGTTCGTTGGGAAAGGGGAGAAACATGAGAGAGAAATTAGGACTTTATAGTGGAAATATGGAAACCTGCATGAGAAGGGAGGTGGCAGGAAGGAGCCTTGCAGAGGATTTGTGCAAACCTTTGTGAACAATCCTTGCTCTTTTGACCTGCCCTAAACACTTCTCATCAATGCTCGTTGTCATTTTGGTTTCATTTCACAAAATGAGGTGGGAAATTTAAAATTAAGAATAAGCACCATGTGACCAGCACTGGATGAAGATTGCTGTGGTAATGTGCAAAAAGGCATCTTTCCCCCCCTCCAGTGAACCCACATTAAAACTGTGGCTGCTTTTTATGTGAACTTCTTTGCCTGCCAGGAAGGGACCTTCGTTGTGTCAGAGCATGGAGAGCAGAGCAAAGACAAGTGAATGTTTTGGTTTATTTTGGAAGGTGAGTGAAAAGCTCATGAATTCTGCTGTATTTGTGAAGAATATGCCTTGCTGTGAGAACTAAAGGGCTTAGTCTGGTAAGTTTTTTAAGAAGGGAGGTGACCTGGTTGCATGTATGAGTGCCTCCAGGGCAAGGTATGCAATATATGTTTCTAATCTAGTGAAGAAAGGCATGGGAAGAACCAAGGACTGGAGGAGAAACCCGTTAAGTTCACCTTAGAGGTAAAGCATCGAGTAACAGGGCATTGAGCCCTGAGGGAAAAAAAAATTATGAAGTGAAATAGCAGTTTCTCATCTCGGTCAAGACGTTATTCTAAAAGAAGAGTTTTATTCAAACAGAGATGATTGGATTTAAAACAGATTACAACAGATAAGGGGAAGATCTTCAAATCCAGGGGTGGCCTGATGGCCTGGTGTGGCTCTCTGTGGCTTTCCTAAATTGGTTATGGTCTTAAACAAATTAGAGACATGTCGAGTTGGAATAGCAGAGCTCTGACTCTCTTCCTTTGCCCCCTCTGACTCATACAATCTCTGTAAAGATATCTCTGTTGTGAGGGTGGGAAGAGAGTCCTGGGTCTTTGGTTTACCAAACCTGTCACAGTGTATTTTACACTCTCCTGTATATTATAACAAATCAAAATCTTACAGTTGTGGCCGGATTCCAGTCCCTTTACATCATTTAGGTGGATAATTTGTTCCACTGTGTTTTTCTTTCTTCTCAGCTGTACTTTCCCTTTGAAGCCTCCAGCTACTGGATCAGGGAGGTGAATTACTGTCTTAGGCCTGAATTGTGCCTCTTGTTTCAATTTTTGGAACTCACATAATGAATTCCTCCCAGGATTGCTTGCATTCAGAGGATTGAATAACTGGGACCACTTTTCACAGAAGCTGCTGTGTGAAAATTGTTATGATACTTAAAAATGATCTTTCAGTACTTCCTTTCTCGGGGCTATAGGAGAAACAATGTTTTTTCTGTGTCATTAAGTGGAAAAAAAAAGGCACTTGCTCAGCTTTCAACATGTGCACTCCTTGGCTTGGTGTTGCCTCTTTGGTGCATGTGCAGGTCCACAAGGGTCATTTTTGCTCTCTGTAGTGACAGAGAGAGACACCTGTGTGAGGATTTGGCCCTAAATACTCATCACATTATCAGGGAAATATTCTGGTGACAATGTCTATGGTCATAGCAAGGCTTTGGTGAGATGTTTAAAGGGGATTCCTTTAGGGATTTTTGTTTTGTTTTATTATATATCCAGACAAATATCACTTACTTTTGAAGCATCTGGAATCTAGCAAAGATTGGTGAAGCTATATTGGAGGTTAAAAAGCAGGTTTAAGAAATAATGGGGACTTTCAGTCCTTGAACTGCCCTGGTTCTTTTAAAAGGAAGTGACTTGTACAGCTCCTTCCTATCAGCCTTGGGAACTGCAGAGTGTCTTTATCATCTGCTCAGTGTGAACATCTCTATAATCTTAATTAATGCCTGTTTGTGATGGGCACCTGAAATCCAATGGCTGGATTTTTGTAGCTGCATCATCGTGTTCTGAGGAGCTGCTCTGGACAGATTTATACCATTAATGCACTTTTTTATAATCTTGCACATATTTAGATTCTCTCTGTCCTAAACACAGACATATTTAGAAGAAATAAAAATGTAAATGAAGAACTGGTTTGTGTTTGCTTAACAAACAGAGCAGGAAGTGAGGATGTGCAAACACCCAGCAGGCTCAAGGGTTAAACCTCCTCCCTTTAATTTTTACAGTGGGTTCTCAACATCCAGTATAAACAAAACTCAGCAAATTATTCCTTGTGCTCTGCTTCATGGTCCAATCACATCCTCCTTTATTCCTTATTATATACATACTGCTTGAAAAGTAATGCAGAGGAAGCCTTAACCACCAGGAATTAAAATGTTAAACTGCACAGTGTACGAGTCACATAACCAGGAAGTTATTATTTTAATCAATTCTTTAAGTGTTCCAGACCTGAAGGAGAAAGTTAATGTGAAAGTTATAGCAGAAGCCTCTCAAAACCATTATTGGGAGTGAAACAAAAATTAATTCATTATGTATTTGATCTGTGGTGGAACTTGGTGTGGAGAGTCTTAAATATTGATCATATCGTGGTGGTTCCTGCACGTGAGACAGGAGATGAGATGAGATCTCCTTGAAGAATTTATTAATGAAATATTGTCTCAGCTGTAAAGAGCTTGGAGTTTAAATTCTGTGTTAAGTTTTCGGAAGAAAAATCGTTATAGAGGAGAACAAAATACTAAAATCTCTCTGCAGATTTAATCTAACTGTGGTGGAGCTTGAGTTGGGTTATTGGCAGGGGTGGTAAATAATTCCAAAGGGAGAGGAGGGATAGGTGTGGGAGAGGGTCAGATTCTCAGTACAAATATTCCATTTCAAACACAGATATCTGATGTCCCTCAGATCCACCACAGCCACCCCCACGTGTCTGATTTGAGGGCAAGAAATTGCTAAATATCAAAATTTTGCACATAGGAAATCCATTTGGGAAGCCCTGATTTAGTCTTGTCACATTCCTACCACTCCAGCAGCTGAGTTTTACCTTGGACTGGACCAGGAAGATGCAAAATTCACCCTGGAGCATCTTAGGGAAGGAAAGCACAGCATGAGCCAGCAGTGGCAGGTTGGCCCAGCAGAGCAGATGGTCTTTGAGGTGGCCCAGAGTGGTGCTTCCAGTCTCACCAGTGAGCAAAACCAGGAGCTTCTTGAAGGGAGGGGTTCCTGGGGTGGGGTGGGAAAAAATCACGGGAAAAGAAAATAAAAATTTAAAAATCACTCCTGTGGATTTGGCAGACAAAGAAAACCAAACTGGATGAAGGAAAACTTTTGTCAAAAGAATTTTCTGCACAAAATCATGGTTTGAACAAAATCTTGGGCTGGTCCAAATGGCTTCCCCCCTGCTCCCTAACAAAATAGTGATGGTCTTGATGAAATTTTATTCGAAGAAATTGAGTGAGATTTTAAATTTTGAAGCAGCTTTTTCTTAGAACATTTCTATTTTAAAAGGGTAAAGCAGTCAACATAATGCTGAGACGCTCCTTCTCAACTGAAAAAAATACTTTGATTGACTAAATTGAAATTCTGCCCTGAAATATTCTGTTTCAAGTTCTGTTGCTGCAGATATTTTGTCTTTTTTGTCCTGATCCCAGATTATTTTGTTTAACTTACATGTTTTACCTTATAAAAGGTTATTTATCAACAAGCTCTATTCAGAAACTGATTTAGTCCAGCGGAGTTGAGGCACTGCCCAGCACCAACATGCACCAAACATGCAGGTTGTCGTTGAATTTGCCTTTTTTATTATAACTCTTGCTCAGATTTCTCAACACAGCAGCTTCAAAAGGTGCATTTCTGAAAGTATCTGCAATGGGATTGGAAGCCCAAAAGGAATCAATTGATCTGGGTGTTGGAAGAGGGATCCTGGGGCTGCAGTGGCTGCTGTGCCAGGGCTGCATTGTAGCTGCATTTCCTGCAGGTGCTGTAACAGGGAACTGAAATTTAACCCCCAATCTCATCCACCAGCTGCAAGCAGCTGAATTTAGTTGCACTTTCCATGGGATTTCTTCCTTTCCCCTCCTCCAGCTCAGCATTGTTGGTCTCACTCCCCCAGCCCAGTCACCCTAAGCCCGGCTTACCCAAGCACGTAACGGGCACAGAGATGCCAGACCTGTGCCATCACCTGAAATCAGTCACAGCTCCTCCCAAGGGGCTGCAGCTACACCAGAACTGGCTTGGAGAGCACATGGGATGCAAACATTTTATAAAGGATTCTCTGAGTTTGAAAATCACCTTCAAATCAAGGGTTTTCAACCAGCTCCTCCTTGCTGTGTCTGTTGGCTCCTTTGTGCTAAAGGTTCTTGCCCATTCAAGAGCAAAAAGACACCAAACATCAACATCTCCCCAGGATTTTGAGGCATCTTCTGCTTATTTCTCAAGTGAGTGTTCCTGTGAGGGGTTGGGGTGGTGTGGTTATCCATGACAGAGGCCAGACACAACTCTCAAAGCCTTCAGGGAAGGGTGACAGGCATCAAAGTAGGTCTGCAAGGACCTTGTGCAACCCCTGGGCAACTCCTTGTGCATCCATGCTTGAACAGGAAGCTTGCTTTGTTCCAAGATTTACATTTTGTTTTCTGCAGCAGGCTTTGTTTCTGCTTGAAGAATTCTCCTTCTCTGTGGTTAAAAAGTCTCTTCTTGCTTGCTGCTGGCTGTGCAATGCCCGGTGAATGAGTTTTGATAATTTCTGTTGGGATTAATTAATTAATTGCAAATGTCTTCAGGCTAGATTGTGAGTTTGCATGTCAGGATGCTGTACATAATCAACAAAATCACTCAGGGGCTTGACATTATGGAGGTTACATGGAGATTGTGAGAGGAGCACATTCATTCCACATTAGTCAAAACTTTCTGTATGTTATTTATAGAACAGTTCCTCTTTTATGAATTCTCAGAGTCAGAAGCAGAGATTTAAGATGAAATGTTTGGATAATAGCAGAAGCAGGGAGAGAATTCCACTGATTGAGCCTAGTTGATGAAGTTGCAAATTTTTTTAATAGAATGAGTTACAATTTTAATGGGAAGTAGGACTGTGGAATGAATAAAGATCCATAATAACATTTCAGGTTAGATGGAACACTGCTCTCCCAAATGAATGAGCACTAATGAAGCATTGCATGAACTTCTAGAGACTGGCTACACCAGCCAAGTGAAGGGCACAGGATGCATTATAAAGTCAGAGAAAGATCTTTAATTTGGATGTTATCACCACCAACTGACCCATGAAAATAAGCAGTGCATGAGGCACATAAAAAGCATTTCTTAAATCTGTAAACCTGAACGTTTTGGCTTCTGTCCTGATCCTAGATTATTGGGTTGTGCTTTTCTTTTGTTTTTAATTTAACTGACATTTCCTACCTCATAAAAAGCCTATTCAGAAGCTGCACTGGGTCCAGCAAAGTTGAGGCAAACCCAGCTACACAAAGACTTTATGGTTTATAATAAAACAGGAGGCAGATTTTCTTGGTGTCTTCTATCTGTATTTTGAAATCATCAGTTTAAAACCCCCATGGTAATGAAAACATTGGTGCTTCACCACTTTTTGTGCACCTGGTAAAGGACTCTGATCTCGTTGGTTTGTGTAAGTGCTTGTGGTTTTGATCCATAGTACATGAGATTTTTGGGGGTTTTGCCTATTAATGACCACGACTCATTGATGTTAATTCTACAACAGTTCTAGACCCAGGATGTTCCCAGTCAGTCACCAGTTTTCCCCTGGAGGGCCTGGGAATACCCACCAGGCTGGCTGCCTCTCCCTGATTTATTGTGTTCATCAAAGCAGATTCCCAACTTCCACTTTGAATGCTTAACTATGCAGCCTATGGCTTTGCAGACTTTGTGTTATTTACTTTTCTGGCTGGATATTTTGGTTGCATAACCAGGTGCACATGGAAATCTGGCAGGCAGCAAAACTCTGTAAGCATGCGTGGAAATGCAGCATCTGCTTGGTGAGGCTGGGCAGTGTTTAAAGGTTGTCTCTGCTGTCAACATTTAGGGTGTTTGAGGATGTTGCTGTAATAACAGCAAAAGCAAAACTCTGCCTGGTTGAGTTGAAAACTCTGCTCCAAGAGAAGAGCTTTGTCTTGGCCTTCGATAGGCAGATTTTGTTAAAAAGGGATGTAAAATAGTAATGTTAAAGTGGGTTTTATTCAGCCTGTGGATGTTCTTTCCTTCCATGCATTTGTTGTAGACTTTCCTAAGAATTATGGATTGATGGGGAAAATGCAACTGTGTGTGGGGTTCACTAGAATTGGCCAGTTGTGCCTGCATTTATTTGATTTATATGAACAATTATCTCAAAAGCATGTGGAAATTAGACATGTACTACGAGTGAGTTGGAGCACATATTTCACTAAATCAAAAGAAGTTTATGTAAATAGATGCTATAGTAAAACTTACTGTTAAAATCCAGGGTACAGACAATATTCCTGGATATTCTCCAGAGATATTAGGGCTCCTGAATGCAGCAGCACAGTTTGATCTCCCTTTTAGCTCTCTAGAACTTGTTTTTCAACAATCAGGGCCTGGATATGCAGAAATGGAAGGAAAGAGCTTGTGATGTGAAAAGGCTGGAGTAGCATAAAGCATTCCCAGGAATGGGAGGATGCTTCCTACCCAAAGAATGCAAAAGGTGGCCATAAAGCTGCCTCCAGAAGGCTTGGGTTATACATTGTGGGATAGACATCCCTGGAGCATCCTTTGAAATCAGTGTCATCCTGATAAGCACTGATTCCCAAAGGATTTTTGGGATTGTTCTCTACTTCCTTGCTGACTTAGAGTTTTGGGAGTATAATCTTTTATTCTCCCTGATCTTTCACGTTTTCACTTGGCCCACAGTACAGTGGGGGACTTGAAAGGTAACCTGCCTCTTCTGGGTCCCCATCTGGATCATGGTCATGGCTGGGCCCTCAGTCTTCAATCAATTCCTCTTTGCAAAATCCCATCTTTCACAGTTTTCCACAGGGTGGATTTTTTTGTTATTTGTTTTGTTTTGCTGTTTTGTTTTCTTTTTTATTTATTGTTGGACTTCATCTGGTACAAAGGTTTAAACTACAGAAGTAATTTAAAATATTGTGGCATTTCCTTTCTTAATTAATCCCAACTGTTTTCCTTGGTGGTACAGAAAGTATCAGTATTTGATGAGGACGTTATGCCTTCATCACTGGGGCAGTGGATTCTTCCTGCCGAGTCTGTAAACAGCAGACAAGCCAGAGTTCAGCCTTCATGTTCTGGTTTTCATTAAGCCCAGACTAGAGGAGCACCCAGCTGTGTCTTCCTGTAAGGTCTGTCAGTCTTCCAAAGCTTGTTAACATGCTAATATAAAAGGAAATAGGGCTGACTTCAAGGAATTTACAACTAGTCTTAAACTTCAAAGAGTAGAACTACATCTCTTCAATTCAACAACAACAGCAACAAAAATCCTACAACAAAAGTTCTGTTAGCCACGAGGACAGATCTGCGTGCATGGGACGCTTCAGCCACCGCTCAGGATGCCACAATTTTTTGTTGCAAGTTGCAACACAAAGGCTCCTGCAGTTGTGAAACTTTGTTCATAGCTGTCAGGTTCGATCAGAGACAAGATAAATTGCTGTCCAGCCCACAATTAGGATATCAGGAATGAAGTTGTCAATCTCTCCTTCCCTGAGCCTGTTTTCCATGTAAATGTTTGCAGTGGGATGGTGGATCAGGTTTGAACAGTAGGCAGCATTCCCAGGTGGCAGGAATTGGAAGAACTCCTATGACTTCAAGGGGAATTTCTGCTGTCCTGATCATCTGAGCAGTTGGCCCAGGCTGAGGGAACATCTGCAGTGTCACCTGAAGGTGTTCAAACCAGGTGGGACACATTCTGTGGGTTTTCATGGAAGGAGAGAGCGCTGTTGTGTGGAAGGCTGGGGGAGGCACCTCTGCAAACTGGAGAATTGCTCTGCTCTCACTCAGGGCTGGCAAATGGATGTGCAGGAGGGGTTACAGAAGTGGGGCAAAGTGATGCTTCCCCAGTCTCCAAAGACTTGAGGGTCAGGGACTTTCTGAATCAGGTTCAATATCATTTATATCAAGAAACAATCCACGATTTTCCCCCTCCCTCATTTCTAACTGCATCTCTTCTTTAGTTAAATGGATGACATGAAAGATTCACTGTAAATGCATCTTTCCCCCCTTGGAGGGCTCTCTGCTCCTGGTGGAACCTACAGGAGCTTTCAGGTCTTACAGGAACGTGGTGGGATGAGGTCCTGCATCCCTGGAGTTCTCAGATGGGAACACGTCATCAGCGATGAAAGTAAATTGCTGGTTTTATCACCTATGGATCAGATCTCTGATAAAGGGAAAAACACCTCAGACATTCAATAATATACCATTATTTTGAAGTTTGAAAAATATTTCCATTAAAATTCTCCTGGAGAAAGCTGAAGGGTTTGGATATGTAGGAATAAGGGTTGTTGCACAGCTGAGATAATTATATGTTGAATGGCTTTGGCAGGTACCCTGAGCAATAAATGTGTCAGATGAAACATCCTGGAGTCATTTGAGGAGATTTCTTCATGGGGTTACTTTCTTTTATCAAGATTGAAATCTTTGTGTCAAGGAACTATAAGAATTTCTGTGTATTCACTTGACCTCAAAATTGGTTGCTTTGGTCACCCAGAAACATTAAAAGCAACTCAATGCAGGGATTAAAAAAAAAGGCAAAGTAGCATATTAAACTCAGCTGTTATTCACACTGTTCCTTCTCTGACAGCCTGTTAAAAATGTTGGGAGAATAGGTGCTGCTGTTATACTTTCGTTATTTGGTGCTAATTAGAACAAACTCCCACAAAATCAGGAGTGGTTTCTAAAGGGAGCTGATGGTTTAATGGGAATTAATTGAAAATCTAACCCCAGTGGTGCAGGAGGCCACAGGGAGCACTGACACCTGTTTAGATTCACTTCCCAATGTGTTTTGTGCTCCTTGCAAAGGGACTTGTGACTGCATCTGCCCTGGGAAAGCTCAGGGAGGAAGGAGAGTGTAGACCTGGATGGCTGGGCTGGAAGCAGAACCAAGCACTGCTGAGTCCAAGTTCCATTTTCCAGCTCCCTTTTACCTTGGCAAATGCAGAGGTGTGGATGGCAACAGGGTGTGTGCCAACCCTGCTGCTGTGTCCAGAAATAGGGTTTGCAAAGTGACAGCAACTGTCCAGGCATCCCAAAAACTACATTTGACAGTTGTTTCCTTGTGTATTTGTCCCACTCATGGCTGCAGTTTCCATCCTCAGTTCAGCTGGGACTTCTCCCATGTGCAGAAATTTCTGCTCTTTCTACCAGCTCACGTTGGGCTTATCAAGGGTCATGGGAAAATAAAACTCCTCAAAACACAAATAAAAGAGTTCTTATGTAAAGAAACCAACTGCCCTATAAAGCCTTTGTTTCTTTGACAGCAAAGCTGGGCGTTTAGGTGGTGATGTGCCATTTTTTTCAATGTTCTTGAAAATCCCATTTTAAGAGGAAAAAAATGATAGGAAAGGCTGCATCAGTCTTGTTAAATTCCTGGGGATGGAGCTAAACATGATATGGTGTGTATCTATTGCCTTCTGCCAAAAGCACCTCAATTTTGTCAGAGAAAAATGGTAGGAGACACTGTGCCATAAGCTGATAAGGTCATATTAAATCAGCTGTCCGTTGAGTCTCACATATTTTATATATAGACATCCCCTGAGGGGGTTGTGTTCAGACCCTGGGACAGCCAGCACATAGGTGATGGCTGACAAGCACAGCAAATCAGCTAGAAGGAAAACACACTTTTTTTTTTTTCTTTTTTTTTTGGGTGGGGGGAGAGGGAAAGTGTGAAAATTAAACAAAAATCTCCAGATTACATCATTTGGAATGATGATTATGTGACATTATGAGCATTTGTAGCAATGACAGAGAAGTTTGCAGTGAAGCCTTTGAGGTGAGGGAGCTGTAGCCCAGCTGAGACACTGGAACATGACAGGAGGTTGGGAACAGCCCCCTGCCCTGCAGGAGTGGTAATGAGCAACAGCAGGAAAATAGAGAATTAAGGTTAAAAAGGAAATCAAGTTCTGCAGTAAAGTTATTAAAATTATCATAGAATTTGCTTTGAAAAAAAAATTGTTGCTTAATATAGCCTTAAGAATCTGGCACATTCTCGATGATGTTAATCCATCTGCTGACATTTCATCTTCCTCTTATTGGTTTTGTTTCCAGTTTTTTGATACCTCCAGCATTTTAGATGTTATGTTATTGAAGTCGTGGGTCTTGTAGAAAACAAATTACTCCATAGACTTAATTGCACCCATCTCACTCTTTATCTTGTTGAGGTGAATTTCTTATCTGCATTGGAAAAAAAAAATCTCTGATAGGAAATAAACATACAAAAAGGGAGCGGGAGTTGATCACCTCTTGCCGTTTTCCCAAGAGCAAAATTAACAAGATAAGCTGTTATTACCTGTCAGGTATTAGATGAAGCCCAAATATTCTGGGCCCTGGGTAGACCTGAGGAAACCTTGCACTTCTGTGGCAAAGCATAAAAGAACGAATTCTTATTTGTATTATTTAGAGAGTTAAGTTTGAGATCTTTTTCTCTCTGGGAAACTTCCTTGGCAGAGAAAGTTGGTATTAGAAGGAGCTTGATGCATTTATGATGCTGAAATGTGGAGCTAGAGAAGGAATACATTTGAACCAATCATCTAAAATTCCAGTTCCACTGTTGAGATTTCCAGTTTTGACTGAAAGCATCTTGCTTTTGCAGACTGATCCCTTTTCCCTTACTGTTGCTTCAGTGCTAGAATTCATATAGAATTTCCAGGTTTATTTAATGGTGCAGTACTTTCAGTGTTGTGGGTTTGTGTTTTTTTGATGCTTTTGGGTTGGGTTTTTTTGTAGCTGCTGCATTGTTTCAGACAGAATAATTCAAGGAGCGGGCAGAAGAATGGAGCGTGTTGTGCTCATTTCTCAAGGTGTTCCAGATCCCTCTTTAAACAAGCATGTGCTTGTGTGCAGTCGTGCTCAGGGAGCTTTGTGGTTGGTGTCTAGAAGTTATTCCACTTGATTGTGAGTGTATGGATTCACTGCTGGAATGAGTGGAGTGTGTGGATCGGGGAAGTCAAGGCAGGAGGGGAATCTGCGGGGAAAACCCAATTGAGTGGCTTACCTGAGACTTCTGAAGTAAGTTCCTTAATTTCTTTGTGTTTTCTCTTTTGCTGCAAGCTTTTTCTTTGTTTGTACGTGTTTAATTAGTATCTCAAAAGCATATGCAAACGAGCTGTCTGGCTAAAGATTTTGGAGTGCACGGGAGTGGATGAAAGTGGTTGAGGAATACAAAGGAGCACCTACAGGGAAAACGTGCTTCTGCCTCCTGTCCCTGGGCTGCCAACAAGCCAAGCTCAAACCTGGCTCTGCTGAGCCAAATCTAAAACTTCTCTTTGTGGCCAGGCTTTCACCTCAGGTTAAAACAGATATTTGACAAAGGTCCAACTCTTCAGTTGGTTGTAGAGTGTCCCACAAAGACTGCTGAGCAGCTTGGTGGGATGTGTCCATAGCCTGAATTCTACTGTGGGATGATTCCCAGCACTGGGATGGCCAGGAGGCACTGCTAAATCTGGCCCTTAGGAAAACTGACACTCTGCATGTTCCACGTAGGTTCTCCCACTCCCTTACTGTCAGAAAATGCTGAATTAGAAAGCAGTTAAAGATCCAGCTTTGTTAGGGAAACATCCTCAGATAACGGGGAATTCAGGGATTTATTCACCGGATGATAGTGGATGAATGGTGTCTGTTCTCTGTGCATGAATTGTAATTGGCTTTATTATGAAGTTCTCAATGTATTCGTTATTTGAGCTGATTTCCTGATTCATTTCTTTGTCAGTGGGTTTGGCTGCCAGCACTTCATTGTGGGTTTCCAACATTTCAAATTTCAGCTCTTTGTAATGGGTATCCAAGTCACATGGTGTTCTTTTTCCTGCTTGGAAAAGGGGTTGATGCAAATACTAAAAATGAACGTGAATTTAAAATTCACTTTTTAAAGCACCTTTAAAGTATGTTATTTTTAGGCAAAACTTGTCTCAGTGCAACAGTCTCAAAACCTGTTCCTTTCCCTTTCCTGATCAAGCAACATACCAAAGTCTTGAGTGCCACACAGGTTTTTGCTCTGGTATTTGCACAGATTGATGTGTAGGAGCTCACTTGAAGAATCAGGCTGGAAAACAACTTGAATGCAGTGAAACAGAATATTCACAGGCTTATTTGCAGCTTTCTCTCACTTCTAATAATAAGTGTAAGTGTGGATCACTTGAGCTGTCTCACTCTGTTTCCAGGGCTCTGCATGTTCTTTGGTGATTTATTTCTCTCTCTCTCTTGGGCTGCAAGGCTAAAATCACCTTGCACAAGTGCAGAGTTGGTATCACATAATCAGGTTGTGACTCAAGACCAAATGCAACCCACACTCCAGTTATGTGACCCTCTGGAATTGTGCCTCACTCCAAGCAGAAAGGTTCTGTGGGCTGATGGTGTGCTGGGTGTTCTAGGACATTCTCTTTTCCTCAGGTTTCTCTTCTCTTTGCTGTAGATTTATGCACAGGTAGAATTTCTAGGCAGAGAATATAATATAATGCAAAAGTGGAATGGAAGTTGATCTCTCTGGTGTTTGTATCAGCATCCTGAGACATGAATTAATCCTAATTTTCCCACTCCTCCTTCATGGCTGATCAGCTGCTAAGTCCATGTGTTCATGGCTGTAGAGGAAGACCTTAGGATCTGAAACACTTCAGGATAAATTGCTGTATTCCCCCAGTGGTTCATTGCTCCATTTCTGGGTCAGCAATAATGTGGAAGTGGTGTTTTGTGAAGTAGGATGCATAAAGCTTTGTCTAGCTCCTGATTTTGGCATAGAAATTGAAATGCAATGAACCCTTAATAGAATTAAAGAGCTGGTAAGGTTTTTCTGCTGCATATATGTAATTGGCAGTTGAATTGTACAGAGAATTTTGATTTTCAGAGCCATAAAACCAGCAGTTTGAGCATTTCCAACTCCAATCAGTAACCAATCCTCTGCCTGAGGAAGCAAGTTCATCCATCTGTGTCTCACCTTCCTGTAGGGGTTGTGGTGCTTTGGGAAACTCTGAGAAAGAGAAGAGCAGGTTGAGGCTCTGGAGATGGCTGGGATAGTCAGTGATGCTGTGAAGCACCAGATTAATGCTCTGGGCATTACCCATCCACGTTAATGCTGGCATCTCCTGCCCCTTCAGTGATCAGTGGAATGTCAGCATATCCTGGGAGGCAGGAAATAACCTCATGTCCAGGTAGTGATGACTAAATATAGCCAAGATTTTGTGTGTGCACTTCACGAGGAGTCAGCTACTGACCATTTCCATTAACAGGCAAAATTATTCCATTAACAGGAGTACACCAAGCAAGTTTTGATTAGCAAAATCAACAGAGGATGAAAATATTACAATAATTTAGAATATATGTTCATGATGCTTTCTTTGACATCTCAGAGCAATCGTTGCTGGTTTATTTTTCTTGGTATCCAAAATATTGGAGAAGAAAGGAAGAGGTGGGGAGAAAAAACCTGCTGGGTTTCACACCCTAAGCGTAGATATCATTATCAATTCCAGTTTTAAGAGGTACTTCTCAGTCCTTGTTTCTGAAGGAGACAGGATTAGAGCCTATCCCCAGTAATCTCTGTCCTTGAAACAGCCTAATAATTTGATTTATTTATTCCATATGCAGATACAGTGTGAGTGCTCAGGGAGATTTAAAATTCCCTCCTGCACAAGGTTTCTCTGCTATGATGAGTCTCAGTTTCAGAGTAGTCCCAGGTGCAGGATCCTCTCTCCTTAAAAGATTTTCTTCTCTTCCTACTGTAACTGGTCTTACTTGTCTTAGTCTAAATATTCAACTGAACTCTTTCTATAAACCAAGGAAAGAATTCCATGACAAAGCTCTCTCAGCACCTTTTTTTTTTAATAACAATATGGTTAATTATCTTTAAAATCTGCTGAACAATTAAAGACATTCCCATAAAGAGCCCAGGCACTCCTCCAGCCCCCGTGCATTACCAGCATCGTGCAGCACCTTCTGTGAGCCACACAGCTCCCAGAAATGTGCAGTTTGGCCCAACAGACCAGCTGGTAAAAACCCCCCATCCCTCTTCTTGCTGAAAATGGCTTTCTGAGCAATTTCAGAGTGGATCACTTGCTCAAACAGCTCTGTGGCTCTCAGAGAGGAGAAAATCTTTGCATTTGCTGGATAATGCAAGGACTAATTGAACCAGCCCTGTCCACTTTACAGATCAAGAAAGTGAGGCAAAAAAGGGATTTTTTCTTCAAGCTCCAGCAGTGAGCTGGTGGCACAGGAGGGAGGGCAGCCCAGGTGCAGGGGCTGAGAGCTCCAGTCTCTCCTGGGTGCTCCAAATAAAACACTTCAGCCAGGAAATGTTGGTCCTACAATGCCACATTTTATAATATATATAGAAAGTGTGTACATTTAGATATATAACTTGAAAGGTAGGTGGATTTTTTTTTCCATGTTAAATGTATAGGTAATTTACATAACTAATTTGTAAGCCAAAGGGTAAATGATGCTCAGCTGAAGTGACCATTTTGACAAGCAAGTGCAAACATTGGCAGAACATTGGCAGATCTGCTTTGGACAAGACTGAGCTTGACAGATTTTTCTGTGTTCATCTGGATTTTCTGGGGGGCAGCAAGAGGGGAGAGTGTGTTTTGTTTCCTTTTAAGAGCTAACTAAGATTATGGCATTATAATGGCCTGGGTTTTTAAATCTTCCATCGAGCTGTGTCATTTAAGATATTAAAACAGCTGGCACGAAAATCAGAAAGCTGTGGGGTTTTTTTCCTGTGCTTTTTGTGCCCAAAACTGTTTGAACAAAACTATTGTGAAATGTGGAATGCTCTCAATGATCTGACATAATAATACAGCTCTGGTTAAAGATGATGACTTAAAGAAAGCTTGCAAGACCATTTACACCAGTGTTAAATGGGGATTACAGGGGTTGGGAGTGGGGAGATCAACATTTTAAAATCCTAGAAATATGCAAGGTAATTTGGGGTTTTTTTGTGAATCTTAGAATATTAAGATTGAGGATTTGAATGGTTTTATATCTTGGAAATTTTAAAAGCCTACAACTTGACATAAAGCTCATGGAAACTCATGGGGTTGTTAATTTTTAATTCTTTTTCTTAGGCAATAGTTCTGTTTCTTTATTTGCATCCCTCTCACATATCACTCAGTTTGGACAAAGTCCCTTCCTGTCTTTAGCTCTCATCCAGCCCAGTTCTCCCAGGACATGGTGGGAATCTCTCCTGTAGCTTTGAAGTGAAATTTGGGCTTTCCAAATGTGAGACCCAACACATACCAGCTTACATTGACATGCAATAAACACCAGAAGAAAACTCTTTTCTGTATGAAAAGAAAATAGATATCGTTTTTAAAGAGAATACAAGTTAGTTTTGGACACTTAGTGGCAAGTAGCAAGTTGGGGTTATCCAAGGTTAGAAAAATATGATTTTCCCATTCTTGCCTTGCCCAACTGGTGTGATGTCTCTAGGTTTAGTGGCTTTTTAACTCCAAAATATACAAAAGGACAGATTATAATTTTGCCTGTAGACCATTATTTATCATTGCTCTTCTTAATGATCTGCATCTGATTTAATAAAAAGAATATTTAAGAAACCATAAAGAAAGCTAACCCAATTCTCTTTTAATGCAGCGTGTAATTAAATCTTTATTGAGATTTGAGAGCTGTGCAACCACAAAAGAAACAAAAAACAAAACAAAAATCCAAGGAGTGATCATGTCTTTATATCCAGGCACATATTGGGAAAAATCTATGCAAGAAAATGTTCTGTATAAGGTCAGGTTTTTAGAGGTTTTTTTCAGACCATGACTATTCCATGAGTCTATTCCAAGAGTGCACATGGCAGGACTGTGGAAGTGAAGAGTTCCCTTATGGACAGAAGGATTTCCCTGCCCTGCCCCTAAACACCCCTGCCTGCAGAATGAGTGCCTGGACAGTCCTGTCTCCTTCAGCCAGCGTGGAAACTACAGGGGCAAATTCCCAGCCCTGAATTCTGTGGGTATTTACAGTGGACACAGCCTGGTCCCAGCTGGGGGAGTTTTCCCCTCGTGGTGCCCTTTGGGGTGGCCGAGCTGTGGGTCAGGAGCTCACAAGGGGTTCAGGTTGTGGCTGGAGCACGAGAGAGCCTCATCCCACGGGCTCCAGCAGGAGCTGGGGGAGCCCCAGCCCTGTCTCCCTCCAGCTCTCCAGAATTCCCACCCTATGGAAATCCCAGCGAGTGCTTCCTGCTCGGAAAGCCCAGATTTCACATTTATTACCTCTGTGTTTTGCTGTAATGCACACATGAGCATCTCCTACCAATTAACCCATGCTTAAAACATGTAAAATATCAGCACTGGCTCTGCTGATTTGCACCCAACAATGGGGATTATTAATCCTTTTCACACTGATTAAGGTGCCCAGAACTGAAAAATCATTACTTTTGCCACAGAGCTGTTACAGATGATAAATATTTTGGATAATGGAGCTGCATTCCACTACATAGAGACAAACTCATGTTTTCAGTAATAATTTTTACAGTTATGGAGCTTGTAGAATAGAGATCTCCCCTTTTACTGCCCTAAGAGTTCAGTGAGAAATGGGAGAAATCCCCCTCTCCAGAATACAGGTTATCTTGTATTTTTGCTAACATATATAATTACTGATGTGGGTGTTCCCACATCTTAGAATGGAAAAAGTGCTTGCCAAGATTGAAAAACCATAGTAAGCAATATAAATGATTTCTCTCACACACCAGCATTTCTTGCTGAGACAAGTGAACTGGAACTGTGTTTAAAACCATATAATTATACTCCTATATATCATTTATTAAATCAGATTTCCCTCACCCTCTTTTCTTTCAAGTCACTTCTGAAAAAGCTCATATCCCAAGAGGTCTGAGAGCTGGGGTCATCCTCTGGAAGAGCATTTTCTTGAAAATGAAACCCAACACAGCCCTAAGCAGCACATCTGGGCCCGTGTGCTGTCCCTGTGCCATCGCTGCTCTTTGCTTTGATCTCTGTCATAGCTTTGGTGTCACTGAGATCTGCTGGGCTCAGGGAGGAGATGCTGCCTCTCTGGGGACTACCCCAGCCATCCATGGGGCTCTTTGGTCAGGCCAGCCTGGTTTCCTTCATGGCACAGGCCTTGTAACTCCACCTCTCCATTCCTCACTCATGCCCAGAACTGCCTGTTCAGGTACCCCATGGGCTGTGCAAAGACAGGAGTTTGTGGATTTCCTTATTTCACGCTCATTTCTATGCTGTTTAAAACACAAAGAAGCTGACCCAGTGTTTTCACACCCCTGCAATAGAGGGACTATTAAATGATTTTTCCAGCACACACAGATTGTGTATGCAAAGGTCCAGTACGCAAATCCTGACTTGTTTATGCCTCAGGTTGTGCATACAAAAAGCTGTTTAACTTGGAGCCAATATATCTCTCTTTCCAGCACCCACACCTCCTCCAACCCACCTCCTCTGAGAGCCTGGGGAAAAGACTTTATAGCACCCTGCAAAGGGCTGGGGAGCAAGGCTGAGTTGGACAGAGGGAGCTTCTGGGGAATAGCAGTTGTGCCTTTGCAGTTCTGCTCCAAGCAGAGCTCCCAGCTGCTGCTTTATGAGCAGGGCCCTACCTTGGGAAGCTTTACTTGGTGTGAGGGGATATTGGAGCTGTTGCTGTTGAATTTGTGGAGGAGGTGGTGCCACTTAAGTCCTTAGAACTTTGCTCAGTTCCTCCTGCAAATTGCTAACTGAGGTGTGGTGGCATCTTCTGGGACTGTCACTCTGTAGCTTGAGAGTTTAAGGACTTCTCAGAATTGTTGTAGTGCTCTGAGGCCCTTGAGCTGCAGATCAGAGTCTGGACAGGGTTTTTTCAGGTTTAAATGTTAATTCCCATGAGCAAGAGGTGCAGTTTTGTTTTATTAGACTCATTTTTCCCTTTGGTCATTCTGTTAGTAACTGTCACTGAGACAGGAAAGTTGAATATTAAGGGTTTCATACATCAAGGGAAGAAATTCTTTTACCACTCACTGATATGTGCATGTGATGAAGATGCATTGGATTGCAGCCTACATTTCCCATCAATCTTTTCTTTTTCTATTGTTTCTCCTCTTCAATCTATCCTTTCCTCCTATCCTAGGGTGGCTGTGTTTTGTTTGGGGTTTTTTTTGCCATTCTTTGCTTTTACTCCTTTTTTGTTCAGTCCTTTTGAAGTCTTGTCAAGAAATGCTCCAGTTCTCCTTGAAACCTTTGGTCTTCCAGGATGAGAACAGAGCTCCAGCAGTTCCCACATGGTGCTGCTGTTTCCAAGATTCCCAAGTTCCAACTCATGCATTTAAGGAGATGTATTTTTTTCTTGGGACTTAATTAATTTATTTAACAGTCCTTTTTTTTTTTTTTTCTTTTTGTACTACCTAATTTACCATGTGTTTTTGCAAAATATAATATGAAATAGAACAAACCACCATTATTTGAAGGAAGATGCTCAGAAGTATTAGAGTTATTTATGCTGATTGTTACTTAGTGGCTACTTGATAACTGTGGTACACAGGACTATCCTTGTTAAGGAAATACTAATTGTCATTTATCAAAGGTACCTTAGAAAATATAAAGAAAACAAGCCCAGCCATAAGAAAAACAAACAGGAACTGGGTGTTCTGATCATGACCTACCATGAGCAGGAATCTGCTGAACTTACAGCGATGTTTGTCATAGGAAAACTTATAACATATTGTCCTTTTATTGCATTTTATGCCTTTTATTAGCTTGCAAATCTAATTAGGAAGCCAGTTGGCACCCAGTCTGCAGTGACAGAAGCAGCACCACCTATTCTTGTGGCAGCTTTGGTTTAGCTTTATGGGTGGTCTTTGTTCCTAAAGGCTTGTATGAATACCACATATTAGCTGAGCTGGTTCCCCCTTGATGTCTGTGTTGTATTGTACACATGTTGTCACTGTTTGACAATTAAACAATCCAGATTCTTACCCAGCCCATATTTAGTGCCATAATAAACTTCTGAGCATATGTTTTTGAGAGCAACAGTGACATCCATCACCGCAGTGTGACAGATAAATAAGCACAACTGGAGAGTGTCCCTGTCTTCAGAGGGCAGAGCTGCAGTGCCAGGTGTGTGCCAGGGGGATGTGGGCATCTGCCTTGTCCTCACTGAGCTTTGTGTCCTCCTCCTTGATTCAGCAAACCGAAACACTTACTGAAGAGACCCAAAAAATCCCGGCTGTCCATGTGAAAAGCACGTTGTTACAAAACCCTTCTAGTGGAGCATTTCCTGTTTGGGGCTCTGGCTTGACACACAGTCCATGTGAGGCATAAAGCATTCCTCTTCCTCTCCCTCCCTCTGTCTTGCAGCGAGGAGCTCCATGGAGGCCTGGTGTGGAGCCCTGGCAGATGTGATGGGGATGTTCCAGCCCTTCCTGCTCCCGTGAGTCTCCTCTCTTTTGTGCAATATTCCTGTACTTGAGTGGTTTTGTTCCAACACACGTGGAGGAGTTTTTGTGGGTTTTTTTGGTTGGTTTTTGTTGTTGCTGTTGTTTGGGATTTTTTTTTTTGTTGAAAAGAAGAGGGAATCACACACGAGGAGCTTCAGGATTTGTGCCTTGTGCTCTCTGAGCAAGACCAGAGGCTGACAAAGGCTGATGGCAGCACAATAGGCAGAAAGTGTGGTCGTGTCTTGTCTTAGCTGGGTAAACACATTCAACGAGAGCTTTGTCTGAACAAGGACAGAAAAGTTGAGCCTTGAACAAGGAAATAATTTATGTAAGTTTTAATGAATATTTAATGTGGAATGTTAATTATAAAAAAGAGGGGATATATTTTGATGTTGTGCCTTTAAGTGTCAGATCATGCGGTGTCTCCCTGGCCTGAGGAGGACCATCAGCCTGCTAATTACAGATGTTTATCAATCCAGTGAGAGCACCCTCCCATCACACCAATATCTCTCTCCAGAGACAGGTCTTGTAGATGGAAAAGAGAAAATATCTTTAAAACTGAAATATGGAAGAACCTTTAAATGTGCCTTTATTGCTTTCATTGAGTTTTCTATTGATCAATATTGCTAAACAGAAGAAAACCAGAAATTTCTTGGTGCCAGTTGTTTGTAATATAGACATAATTATAAAGATTATATTATGATGTGTAAATATAAGAAGTTCTTTGGGCTGAAGTAGCATTTTTCTGAAGATAAGTGGTATTTTTGGGGTAGCCCTTTTGTTCTGTACCTGTACATCATTCCACCCTCTGAGACTGCTGAGAACTGTTCACACCTCCCATGAGGGGCCAGTGGGGTGGTTCTGCAGGCGAGGGGCAGCAGAGGCAGCTGAGGATTCTACCACAGTGAAAATGAAAAAAATTAGTATTTTTTTACTCAGCATGTTCCAGTGCTCAACAACAGCTTGTGCTATGAGCTGAAACAGAAACAAAGGTGAAGTTACCAGATGCTGTGACAATACTAAAAGGGCTATTTTAAGACTGAATTTTAGAATTTCACTACAAAATCCAAGTGTGCATCAGCAGTAGGTCCTACTTGTAAAGGGACATTTCTTTATAACTGACCTTGAAATTTACCCTTGTCCTCATTAGGAAAATGAAGCCCAGCACCATCGACCCTTCTTTCTCCCCCAAAGCACAAAGATTTGAAGCTTCATCTAGGCCTGACTCTGCCCCAATTTCATGCTCTGCAAGTGTGTACAGTGAGTGAGAGAGTGGGGAACATGCCTGGCAACAAACCACATTAATCTCAGAGAGAGATTTTAAAGTTTTAATATTATGCTTGTCTAGTTTGATCTAGTATCTGGTCATTGAATTGTATCATTGCAAGAAACATGAGAACAGCAGCATGACCATGAGGTATATTGTGTTACAGAATGAGGTTACACAGCACCAAAGCACCACCATATTTCAGTAACAAATGCAGCTTCTGGGGAGTTTTGTTATCATTGCATAAGCTTCACTGCTCCCTAGAAGATGACACTGATTCAGACAGAAAACACTAATTCAGTTCTTGCCAGCAGAGCCAATTGTCTCTCTGATTACATTAGACTGACAACTGGTTTTCAATGTCATTGTCAGCCGCAGCTTCTCCTACGTGGTGCACTGGAGCATGAACTGGGCTCCCTTTATTTAATTATTTCTGCCCATTTCTGGGTTTATGAATAAGGCAAATGTGAGTCTCCCATCTCACAGAAAAATGGCAGGTGTTTAGGCCACAAAACTCAGGCTTCAGCAGTGGAGTCCAGCACCTTTTTAAGGCAGGTCCCGAATGTGTGTGTGACTCTAAAGAATGAATTTAAAACTATTGTATCTTTTTTTGTGTGTTGATGGTTAGGATTTCTGCGTGAAATAATCGTTTCATTAAATAATTTACTGAATGTGTTAGTTTTTTTTTTCTTAATTAAGTGCTAACTGGAAGACTGCCCGTGAGCTGCCCATTGCAGGCACTTGTTATTTAAAATCTGCTGTGTGCTGCTGGTGTTTTTGGGGCACACGAGCCGTGTGTCCGTCTGGGTGTGGATGAGTGTGGAGTTCAGAGGGTGCCTGTCCATGCAGGATCTGCCTGGGCTCTGTGCTGTCTCTCCTGCTCTGACCTGCTGCAGGGGATGGTGCTCAGGGTGGGCACCGTGCAGGCAGGGCACAAATTTGGGCTGTGCTCATTTGGGCAGCACAAGCAGCGCGTGGGGCTCCCTGTGAAGCAAACCTCCCTTGGTCCAACCAGCTGTGCTGTTTGACAGGGAGTGATGGCCTTTCCAGTGTCACAGCAGCCATGGGCTGACACCAGTTGTGAGCAGACCATGGCCAGCTGAGGTACAGCCTGGCCACGAGCCACAAAATGTGTTCTCTTTCTCTGCTCTCATGCCCAGGCTGTGATTTGTTTGCTATCTGGAGCACAGGAGTCCCTGTGGAGCTCTGAGCTCTTTTTTTTCATGTGTGTGCCCATGATCAGCCCCTTCCCCTCCCTCTGCCTCCCTCCCATGTGTCATTCCATGGAGGGAGGTGAGGGAGCCATGAGGTTGCTGGGGGGGTTCAGCACCATCTGCAGAGATGTTGCTCTTCTGGGCAAGCTCTTTTCAACACCCTGCTGGTCTCTGTTATTCCTCCTCAGCAGAAAAGGGCTGAGTGTGGGGGAAGCATTTTTACTTTATAAAAATCTTTTTCTCCACCTGTTCTTGAATAGACTTCAAATTATTTTTTCCATTTAATGTCTTTATCTCTATTAAGGTCCTAAATGCATTTAGAAAATATAAAGCTGAAATTTTTCACAAGGTCTTGTTTCTAGAGGTCTCTGTGTGTGTAAGAAAAGCAAGAGGTTGGTAATAAAATCAGGATATCAGCAATGAAGGGTGCTCTGCCAAACAAAATGCTGTTAAAATAGTATTTTTGCATTGGTTTTCTATTTTTTTTTGTTATACCCCAGAATGCCTTAGAACAGTAGGCTGTCAAGGAGGAAGCTTCACAAGCAGTAGCCACGTGAAATAAAATTTCACATAAAATTGTTGCTGCCAACTTTGTGATTCTCCCATGCCTGCAGAATAAGAGATTTATGCTCTTCAGAAACATGTCTCCTATTTCTGAATTCCCTTCCTCTGCTCCTGTTGCCCAAAAGTCAAACAAAGCTAATCTCCTCCAGGTCCCAGAGTGAAAAAATGCAAACACACTGCATTTAAAAGTAGATTTAGCAACTCCAAAGTGGGCGATTTGGTTCCACCCATCAAACCTGAGTTCTCTGATCTGAAGTCAGATGGGTGCTACTCCTAGCGAGATGTGTGCCAAATCTAATTAAGCTTTGCATAATGTGCATCTTGGGTGATTTGATTTATTAGCTTTGTTTGAAGAAAGTAATAATAAAAAAAGAAAATGGCTTTGGTAATAAGCTGTTTGAATTCCCTGTGCAAGTAGGCACAGTCCCTCCTGGATCTCCCTGAAATGCTCTCGAGGTGCACGAGTTGCCCTGGGACTGATGCAACTCTGGGAGCTGGAGCAAAAACAGTGTCAGGAATGGGGTCCTGCCTGCACTGCTGCCCCAGTTTTGGGCTCAGCACAGGTGTTTAAATATTCCCCACTGGGGATAATGATTTCCATTCTCACAACCACCACAAAACACTGGAAGTTGTAATTTATCTCCATTTATACCAATGGGACCCAGTGCACAGAGGGATTGAGATGGCAGTGACATAGTGCAGCAGAAAGTCACATTTGTGCCAAATGTTGGGATTCTAAACCAGAAAAACAGTCCTAGACCCTATGCTGGTGTAGCAGGGGATTCTTTTGATTCCTAGATAAGCTCTGTGTGTCTTTTCTGCCATTTTTTATAATTTAATAGTGTGCAGAGCAGACGTGTCCCATGCAGAGACCCTCGAGCTCTCAGCTCCTGCTGGTTCTGCTGGGCCAAGTTCTGGTGGTCGGCCGTGGCACTGCCTCATATCCTGGAGCATCCCTGGAGCTGGGTTCTCACTTGCCATCCCAATTCTGGCTGGTTTTCTGGTCTTTGATGCCTTGTGGGTTACAGAGGAGGGTTTCCTGATAAGCCTGGCTCTTGTCCTGCTAATGATGTCCTTTTTCTCCTCCATCCCTCAGAGCACTGACTCATAGCTCCAGTGCAGCACGACCCGAGGTGAATCTCTGTAACCATCCCAGCACTGGTGCTCATCACACAGCACGGAAAGATCTGGAGATGTGGCACATACTGAAAATTATAGATGCTGCCCTAGTGACTGCACTACTGCCCTGAGATCAGTGGGAAAGGCAATTCCCTGGGGGTCAGATCTGCAGTGATGTTTTGGGCTGTAAGTGCTTGGGATCTGAATGTGAATAAGGGACAATAATCTGGGACTTGAATATCAGGGCATCTTTCTGCAGTCACGTTCCTGAGCTGCAGCAGGCACAAAACCTGACTGAGGATGGGGCATCTGCAACTTCCATTTCCAGGGAAAACCTCTGGACCTTGTGCTTTGCATTTGCAATGGGAACAGAGCCTTGAGAAGCAGCAGTTTTGTTGTTGTGTTATCCTGGGGTTGAATAAGGACTTGAAGACTTCCCATTGTGGGAATGGTCCTATTGGAACGTGTTTATCTTCCCTCTTTTTCTTGGGATAACCTCTCCTAAAAAATCGTTCAAGGGTTGTTGCAGTTTGCAGCTTGGAAAGTGGGAATTAGGTGCAGGATCAGATTTATTCTTAGTTGATGAAACATTCCTTCTTTTTCTTAATTTAGGTTAAACACATTTGAAAAATTTGGAGAATATCCACAGAGTGGAATGATTCCATGCGAATAATTTTTGCACTTTAATTCTTTTTGAAAAAAAAAATTAAATGTGGTTATTTGGAAAAGTCAAGCTTTGAGAAGTTTTACTAGCTTTAATGAGAATAGCCTCTTTTATTATGATTGCTGAAAAAGAAATAATCTTATTTACACTGCAATAATTGAACAATGAAGGAAAATACATGGACTAGAACAAGTTTTATGCAAGCTAGATTTATCCAAATTTTGAGCTCCCCCTGAATGCTCCCTGAGATTTTAATCATGATACTTGATTTGTTTTAGCTTTTTACCTTTCTGATCACACATACAGCTGAACCTTGTGACAGAAGCATTCACTTAAAATATATTTTCTTGCCTGAAAAGGATTCATAGAGTTTCACTATAGCCAGGCTGCAGAAACAAGCTATGCAGCCTCTTGTGTATGATCAACCTGGTTTAAATTTTGAATATGAAAATATTTAAAATTTCCTTACAAACCTTTAATATCTCCTGTAATTTACCCAGCAATTAATTTCAAATGCCACATCAGTGGCAGAGGGGATTTTATATGTTTTATCAGTAATTTTTTTGATCAGAGACAGACATTAAACAGTTCATTATGAAAGATTCCCATTTCCATGCAGTTAGATACGAAATAAAAAGGTGTTTCCTGTTTCCCACAGTACCAATGGTTCACGACAGGGACCGTTTACCTTCCCCAGCTGTGCAATGACTCTGGCATTGGGGGAAAATCACTGAGGCAGTTTTGGGGAAGGTTTTCTGTGGTTGTGATGGACAGAAGGGTCTCACCCTACCTGTCTTTGCAGCCATGGACCCTCCTTTGTGCTCAGACACAGCAACAAGGGGAGAGCTCCTCATCTTTATTTAACCCTAGCACAGAGGCTGAGATGTTCAACAGCACCTGAGAGCACGAGTGCTCTGCTCCCGTTTAATTCTCATGAGTTTTGAGTGCTTGACTCCTTCAGGCCCCCCTGAAAAGCTCAGCTTTGGTTCCTGTGCCTGCTCAGGGCCTGGCCTAACAGGGTTTAACCCAAGGGGCAGCAGCTCTGGGGTGTGAGCGGGGCGTGCTCCCCCAAAAAGCCGCCTGCATGGGGGGAGCAGCGCTGTGTGTGCACAGAGGGGCCTGTGCAGGGGCTGGGGAGGAGCAGTTTATTTTTAAACTGGTTTGACTGACTTGCAGGCAGATGCAGCTCAGCATCCACCTCTGCTGACTCTGCACCCCACGCAGGGCTCTGCTCTCGGTGACTCAGAGGCAGCAAGAGCGGATTCCTGGCTCCAGCCTTGAGTCTGTTGGGAGGAGGAGAGTAATTCATTAATTTATTTGGGACACTGGATGGTTTCCTCGCTGTCTGCAGCAGCAGGGTGTGAGCAGCCCCAGCTCCAGCTGGTTTTGCACAAGCCAATGTTCCTCCCCAGCAGCCGAGCCGGGGTGAGCCTCCTGTGCCAGTGTGGAGGGGTCAGGGGCTCCTAATTATGTGTTCAGTAATTAAAGATCCCGTTTTTTCAAAGCCTGCTAGGGGGAATTTTCTGTAGTAAGGCTTTTATTTTCACTGGAAACGATGGAGCTGAAGTGTCAGAGCTGTTTGGCTGGGCAGGGATTTGCTTGAGAGGAAAGGAAAGCAGGTGGGAATGTCATCCTTGGGGGGTTTGGCAGCCTGGTACTGAGCTGGTGAAAGTTGGTGTGGCCAGTGGATGTGCCCCTGAGATTACCTGTTAATTGATGAGTCAAATAACCCCAGAAACTTGCAGGTTTACATTCCTTTTCCAAGTGCAAACTGGGTGCTGTTCCACTAAAGGGCACGCTTTGGGGTTATTGCAGAGTGGGGCATTGGCACAAGAAAATCTTACTGTGATTTCTTTTTCACTGTGTGATAAAATACTAAAATAATGTAAAAAATCCCTCTCTGGTAGTTGCATTTCAGACAGATGATTGTCCAGCCTGAAAATTATTTAATCTTTGCACTTGAACTCCCTGAGAGCTGCATGGCTGTGAATGCAATGCCACAGGGGCAAAGGCCACCCTACAGCTTTGTAAATGCAACTGAATTTCCTTATTCTGTGAGATGCAATTACCATAAATAGAAATTTACCAACTTGTGCATTATTTAAAAGTAAAGGGTCCCTGTCCTGACTGGAAATTTTGTGTACTTCCATAATATAAATATTTATTAATTGTAACAGTGATAACATATTACTCTTATGTTTGTTTTCTGAATGTTTGCACTAATAAAAAACTGTAAAATCCACGTTCCTGTGGATTGTAAGGACTAAATGGGAAATGTGCATTCCAAACATTATATTTCTTAGTTAGCAAGCACGCAGTACCAGGAGTAACAAGCTGGAGTGTTAGGAGACATTATTTCCCAGGACATTTAGAGATTTCATTGTGCCATCAGTCTTAATCTCTGCAGAATGTGGTAAAGGTGGTGAATTTTGGCAGTTTAATTCTTCCAAAAGAAAACACTTTGTAAAAAGACACATTTTGAAACATTTTTATTTATCAAAGGGAATCTTTTCAGGCACAGTCGATCTTGCTGTGGTTGATGTGTGCCCATCACAGCAGAGCCTCCCTCCCAATCACTCAGCAGTCCCAGAACTTTGGCTCTCGTGGTGGTATTTTGGCTATGGCTGTGGAAGGAGCAGTGCTGTGCTACAGCAGGAAAAGCAGCCAACAGAAAAGGCAGATACAAAGATGCATCTTGGCTCCAAAGTCCGTTTTTTAAGCTTGATTTCAAAAAGAACTGAAGGGAAAATCACTGCAGGCCTCTGTATTTTAAATACCAAGTAGGATTTTTTAAAAGCATCTAAGTAGCTTCTGAACATCATTTCCCTTGCTTCTAAATTAGATTTGTTCTGAGAAATTTTAGGAGACTTTTCAAATCTACTTTAGGAGGTTAAAATAGCTTATTTTCATATCTTAAGGACTAAGATATTAAATGTTAAGTAGCTAGCATGAAGGATCAGTGGTAATTGCTCCCCTTAAGTGGATGATTTTTAGCATTTAAGCAAAGCACTGGATTCTGTTATCCCGTTGTTCCATGGGTTTACTTGAGGAACAAGCTCTTACCAAAGGCAGGTTCAAAACCCAGATTTAATTTGCAAGTCAGCTGGAATGGAGCCTGTCAGAGGCATTTGGTCTTCTGTGGGTGGCTGAAGGACCAGGTCTTTAGGTCTTTATAGGTTTGAAACTGTATTAAGCTGATTTTTTGGGTCTAAAATATGGCAAAAACATAAACACAGCCTGGCATTTCCTCCTGGCTTGGCTTGCACAAGACTTACGTAATTGTACTTTTTTTGCTCGGAGGAACTATTTTGAAGTGATAATGGTTTTCTCAAGGAGATGCTGTGAAGATAAGCATCAAGTGTTTATTTCCATAAAAACATCCATTCTCAGCCTTGAGATGAACACCACCTTCACTTATTAAAACCGAGAATTTCTTAATAATATGATTGACTAATGAGCTGTAGGACCCTGCAAAGGGGAGATGGCACCTACTCCCTGACTGCTCTGTAATTACAATCTGGGATGAGGGGTTTGATCTTGCAGTCATGCAAAGGGAAATGGTGTGTGTGTAATGAACTGGAGCAGAAACAAAGATGATTTAAGCTAGCAGGAGCATGGCTTTTTGTCTTTTTTTTTAAACTATAGACTGGAATTTAACATCTCTAATTGTAGCCCCCAAACCTTTATATGGATATATGACTGGGACAGTGCAAGTGTGTGGGTCTCCAATGATATTTTCCACTGATTCTTTAAATAATAGAGGCCTATGAATATAGATTAATTTATATTTTTTGCACCTTAATCATGACTCTTGTTCATATCTCAGAAAACCTGCATATTTCAGAGGTGAGAAAGGGCCGGTGACTCCCTTCACCCTTCCCACGTCAAGACTTCTCTATCCTCTAAAAAATGGTTCTATTGGACAATTTTAGCTATTCCCTGAAGTCTAGGTGACACTCTGTCCTTGGAAATTTAGTCTTGAGTGAGATTTCCATGTGTCTGACAATCAATCAATCACAATTCCACTTCCTAGCAAAATTCTGACTACTATCACATTGAAACAGTTTTTGTGTTGTTGTCTTCAAATAGTTCCATCTTACTACTCATGGCTGTTAAGGAGAAAGCCAAAACCCCACTGGGAAAAGCATAAAAATCTCCCACAGTTTTGAATGAGTTTTCCTCTGGACTGGTGATTCTCACCTTGTTCTAATGGGCTGAGTGAATTTCTTTATTAAATATTTAAGCTTTCTCCTTATGGGCTTGGTTTTTGAAAGTGGCTGATCCAAGTCCCTGCACTGCTTGGGGGCCACAAGCTGAAGGTCCCTGCTGGGGACAGCACATCCCTAATTTTTGCACACTGTATTTTCACCAGTCGTGGATTCCAGGGGTTTGGAAACCTCATGAACTTCAGTGCCTTCATTGGGGAGATCCAAACCAGCTCCCAGATCTTTGGCACTTCAGGTAGGGGGAAGCACCATATTTCTTTTTTTCAGAACAAGAGAAATGTTTTCGTTTCCAAAGATCAGTATCAGGGAAATTGTCTTCCAAAAATCCCTGTTCAGGACTGTAGCTACCTGAAAGTTGTACTCCATTTAATGTAAATCCACAGCAGAGCTAAAACTGAAGAAATCGTGACAAATTTTTCCCTAACTTGAATTTTAAATGAGACTAAAGTTGCTTTTGCTTTTTTTCCTAATTAATTGCAAGATCTTTGACCATACATCGACTTGTATTAATTGGTGGGTTTGTTTCTTCTGGACAATTTTAAATTTAAAAAAAAATCCTGAAAAAAAAATATTTTTTAAAAAATCTTAAATATTTTCAGCAATTGAAAAGTTATGGAAAAGCTAAAAGAAATGTTTGGCTTGTCCTAAAGTTAAACAGTTTCTTTATTTTTGAACACTTAACACTTATTTCTATGACCCTGAGGAAATACAAGAATGAATGACTGCTTGGAAAAGAAATCAATTAATTTAGCAAACGCTGAAATGAGACATATTCTGGCTTTCAGGGAAGCTTTTCTGTTTGTTTTGGTCTCTGAAAGGAATGTTTGGCTGAAACTGGCACAAAGACTGGAGGATCCAGGGCTGCTGAGTTGGCAGTTTTAGTCTGAGTGCCAGGCACTGTCCCCAGCTCCCGAGATGTTCCTGCAAACCCTTCCTGGCTTCAGTTCTGCCTGTCCCCCCAGATAGGATCCTTTCACTCCCTTACCAAACCAACAGCATTTACACATCAAAACAATAATTCATTTTCAGATTCAGCCCTTCATTAAAAAGATAAGTAGGGCTTAATTGGCATCCAGTGCCTGTGTAGCTCCTGTGTGCTAGAGCGGAGTTAAGTGGGGTTTCTCAGACAAGGGCCTTGGGCGAGCCCTCTGTCTGGGATGAATTTCTCCCCAATTAAACTCATTTGTTTTCACATTCACATAATGGCACCTGAGATATGGAATGTCTCAACCACTTCCTTCGGCTTTTTTTCTGAGGGTGGGGAATTGTTTAAATCGGAGCTTCAAACTTATTATGGTAGAATATACTGGGCAAATAAATGTCCAATGAGCTGGAGGATTATCTGATTAAAGAGGTTAAATTATCCTCTTATTACTTTAATAGTTTATCTTTTCTGAGGCTCAGATAGAATGATGTTTTATTGAAGGTATGCCAAGGGGTGGAGTTTTGCCTCCAATTATGTTTTGGATAGAAGTTGAGTTTAAAGCAGGATCAGGGGTGCCAGATCTTATGGCCTGTTCATGCCAGAGTGGGGTTAGGGTGGTAGGAATTAGGGAGGATTTGCTTTCTCAAAGATTGTGAGAAATATTTCTTCTGCTGAGAGTTCTGCTGTACCTGATTGGAACTGAGGAGGAAACCCAGAAAGCTCAGAACGGAATTCAGAGGGATTTCACTGAGCAGAAGCTTCCTACTGAACTATCTCGTAGCACTTCCTAGAACCAAGCAAAACACAGCTCTCTCATCTCCTCTGGCATTTTTAACCTTTATCTTTTCTGTATTTCAAATCCCTGTGATTAAAACTGAAGTGAGGAAAATCAGGCTGATCTACAGAGAATTCTCTCACACTGATCTGTGGTCATGCAGGGCCACACCTTTAAGGACCCTTGGCTTCCTAATGTCTACAGGCATTATTGTCCCATTAAAAGCACGGTATTTTTGGAAACCCCAGGGAGAAAATGGTGTAGAAATCAAATTTGTTTTCAAGCTCTTTATTCCACACTTGCCTTTGAGCAGCTGCCTCCTTGCTGAGAAAGGCAACATCCTCTGTTAAAAGCCAAGAACAACAGATCCTGGCTTTGCCTCTGTTATATCTCTCTGAAAGTCTGAGATTAGGCACAAAGTTCTACTTTGGGGCTCACCTGCCCTGTGAGGATGTGGACCAGCACCTGAGTAAGGCTAAAGGAGTCTGGAGCACACCAGAGGTTGGGGAGGAACTTCAACCTGCTTTGTCCCTTCACAAGGGTCCAAAAAGGTGGCTCCTGTGGGCAGGGGTGGGATGGCAGCTCCTGCTGCTCTGTTAGAAGTTGTACAGTCATCAAGGATGCCAGGAACATCCCCCCAGCCCCTCTCAACTGCTCAGTTTTCTTTCACCACAAAACCAAGGAGGATAATTCTGAGTCATGTTTGTATTGTGTTTTGAGACTTCTGGCTGGAAAAAAAAATACAGAAGGATTTGTATTATTCTGCTCATGAAACTCTGTGATGGGACTCATGATCTCCTTGCCCTCCTCTGTCGAAATCCTGCATCAGGAGGTGCAATACAAACCTCTGTCCTGATGGAATGCGAGAAATAACTGAATATCCTCAAATGCTGTGTCAAAAAGTTAATCTTTCTTCCAGTCTGGCATTCCTCTGCATGTTAATAACCACAAGAATTAGTGATGGAAAGATCTAATGTTGCAAGAGCAGTAACATGGGAAGCTGTGGGAAACCATCTGTCTCCATCTGCAGCGAGGAGCAGAGAGGGCAGAAAGCAGCAGCCAACACTGCAGTTTGGCCACCAGGGCAAATGCACAGCAGTGATCTGTGTACACCTCCCAGGTGTCCTGCTTGCACAGGAACAGTGTGTTTAAAACCGTGGTGCTGGGCTCCTGTGCTCTAAATCTGTGCCCCAGCCAAGTGAGTCAGGCAGGGGGTCCTTGCTGTGGTGTCACATCCACCCACCGTGGCTGCAACTTAACAAACTGCACCTTAATAAAAAAAAAATTAAATAGAGCAACCATGCAGGCAAGAAGGATCTGCATTTGCTGTACTGGATCTTTTTGTCAGGCATTGTGATCAGGCTGACAGTTAGCCCTGAGGAAAGTTATAAATTCTGCGCTGAATTGCGGTACAATCTTTCACCATGGCATTTCTGCCCTCTGGCCATGCTCTGGTTATCCATAATTGTGGCAGATAATGGTTTTTTATGGCTGGAAACATTCTTTGCAGGCACAGGGACAATAACCAGGGCTGAAAATGTAATTAAAGTGAATGGATGAACTTTCTTAAAGAAACAGTGTAGATTATTACTGGAGCTTAACACCTACAAAGCCTGAGGCGAAATGGCAGCATCTGAAAAAACTTGTATAAATTTTAAATGTAGGGCAAGCTTGAAGGTGGATATTAGATTACAGAAGGAAAACTGAGACATTTGATGTAACAGATAACTAAGGGCTTAGATCATCTCCAGAAATATAAACTAATGTAACTTATCTTTCTCTGTCAGTTGGAATATGTTATTTGTGATCAGTGGCACCTTGTTTTCATGAATCTGTGGAGAAGTTTGATGCAGATTTTGTCCACTCATGTAAAAAGAATCTTCCTTAAATAATTAGAATAATAAAAAGATGGGATATCTTCTCTGCAATACCTATTTCTTATCATGGAATGAAACAGATTTAATCTTTTTCCACGTAGCACCATTAAAGTTCTGGCAATAAGATTTTATTGAAGAGTTCCATAAAGGCACAAATGAATAGAAAACACCAGATTTCTATTTATGGTAGCAGTGTTATCTGTTTCTGGTTTAATCTCCTCTTGGGGCAGTGTTAGTTACCTGCAGGCAGTTCCCTGCCCAGAGGGAGGTGCTTCCAAACTTCTTAAAAACGTCATTCTCCTGCATGTGCTGAAAACCAGAATGAGACAACACATGAATTATTATGAACAAAGACACGATACTTCTGTTAGTATTAGTGTAACCATTCATGAGCTGATAGTGAGCAGTCTAAATGTTAGGCTTGGCTCTTATGCCTCCTCTCCTCTGCATCTGGGCTGGATTTGGAGAACCTTCACTGTTTTGGGGCCAGCAAGGCACTTTCAAAGCTGCCTGGCCTGGTGAGATGACATTTCTGAGCTGCTCTCAGTTTGCATGCAGGAGAACTGGTTGTAAAATTTAGAAGCCACTCGATTTTTCTTTTCCCTGCTCTATTTTTAGCACTCAGCTTTATTCCCACAGAAAGGTTCCTGCAGCCACACCGGGACACCAGCAGGAGCAGGCACGGGTGGAACAGCTGACTGACTTCCCCCCTGACTGCAAATTAAAGCAACTTTCTGTGTGGGATAAAATGAGAACTGGCAAAGCTGCTTTTGTGTGTTTTAAATAACCTTTACAGTTAAGGATAAATTACCCTAATCTGGAGCCACAAGCAGTGCAGGCAGCTGGGGTTTGCACAGCTTGTACCTGGTGAGAGAGCTTGGTCTGGGAGTTATGGCTTGTATGATCAAGATGAATTTTGGAGCACTGAGTATGTATTTGGGTTTTCTCAGCAAAGTATTTGTTGTTTGAGTTCATTGTGAAGAAGTGAGTCCTGTGAAAACATCACAGGCCAAAGGGACAGTGGGGACCAGCGTCACCAGAACAAGAGAAAACCTTGGTGTGTTGGAAGGGGCATAGGAAAAAACCTCAAAAAGATTATCTGGAGCTCTGCTAGAGCACGTTCTTGGCAGAGACCTCTGCCCAGTTGGATTTCCTGGTTACCAGCACGAGAGATCACTTTCTTTCCTCCCAAACAAAACCCACAGGGATTACAGGGCTTGGCTGTCCTGGTGCCAGGCATTTGTATCTCTGAGCTCAGAGATAAATACCCACCAGCCTGGGCATAGAATTGGCTGCACGTGGCCAAATTCCCTCATCAAATCCTTCAGCAGAGGGAGAAGGGTGTCAGTGGAAGCAGAATTTAGCCCCAGACCTTTTCTCAGGGTACAGTAAGGATTTCAGATGTGTTCCTTTTGCCACCCATCATGGTTTGTGCTGCCAGGAATCCTAGAGCATGTCAGAGACTCTAAATTTGTTCTTTATCCTAGTCTTGAGGTGAAAGATGACCTCAGACACTGCTCCTCTTGTTGTGTTTTAATGATAGAGGGAAAATCAGTCAGAGAAAGGAGATTCCACAAAGAGAATTTTGAGTTTTCTGAGTTTTGTAGAAGAAAAATGTCACAGCGACAGCTGAGCCAAAAGAAAATGGTAGGAAAGTTCTCTTTAATTTTCATCTAATGGCTTTCCTATTACTGGGGCTCTGATCCACCCACACAAAGCACAGATCAGGAATTTGGGCTGGGTAGAAAGTTGTCTCTGATTTAGCCACTGCTCATAGCTCAGACTTTTTTCCTCTTGAAAAAGAAGGGAAGAAAAGGAAAAAAGTCAACAAAGATACTGCCAAAAAATCTCTGTCCCTTTGCTGTATTAGTACAGTCAATTTATACATGGCTGATTCACATAATGGCATAAATATCACTGACATGATCCCACCTGACAAGATCATGTGATGTGGCATATTAAACTTAAAGAAAAGAATCTTTTAGATCAGATGTCCTCCATCAATTTCAATTTCCAAATAATATAGCTTAAAGAATTTGGCATATGAAAGAAATGCTGGTGTCTGTCTGGAGTGAAAAACTTCCAGTATTGTAGTTGCTCCTCAGGGTAGGGATGAGAAAATTAATTTTTTAAAAATTGCAATTTTTCAGTGGGATTTTTAAGAAACATTGGGGACTTTTCAGTTTAATTTTTGTTCATAAATGCAAACCAACTCAACAGAGGCAGCAGAACAAGCAGAACGCTGAGCAGAACATTTCTCTCAATTAGCCATGCTGTTTATCTACACGTGTAGCGTGTTGCCACATGTTTTTGATTAATACAAACACACAGCTCCTGGTATGAATTTCTGTGCATATGAAAGTGCTGTAGAAATCCACTCGGCTCATGAGAAAAAAAGAGAAGAGTTTCAATATTAAGAAGATTAAAAAGTGATGCAATTTCCAGTTGGCTCTTCTGGGTTCTCCCTGTTCTGTTGACACTCCAGCATTTACTCATGTCTGGGACTCTGTTTATTCACAGAGGTGGAACTTGTGACTGAAAAGGTCCGTTTGTCTATAAAATTCTCTCTTTTCTGAAAGATGTTTTTGGGTATTGAATCATTAATTTATGCAAAGAATACTATATAAAAAGAGTTTTTCTAGTTTTCCTTTAATCTATGTTGACCATAGTCATCTGCTGACAAATGAACTCACAATTTTAAAGAAAAATTATTTGATGAACACCTACCTGCAACTTTATCTTTGCAAAACAGTTAAGATTATCTCTTGTGGGGAATTTTTGATGGTCATTTCCTGCTGTGATGGGAATGGCACAGTCTTTCCTACCCTTACCCAAAGGAGCAAAACCTCCTCCATCAAGGAATGAAAAATCCAAGTCTGGCAAGGAAAAGACCACACTGGAATGGTCAAATAACTGAAACAATTTTTTTCCTGCTGCTCCCTTTTGTTTTTTCCTCTTTTCCAAAGCTGCTCCTCCAACGAGGAGATTGTTTGATGGATGAGGGAGAGAAGGAAAGGGCAGTTTGGAAGAGTGAGGTGCCAGGTATGGCTGAGGTGACTCGTGTGGAGCCATGGTAGTGCCCATCTACCACCCCTGCAGTCCCCACAATTTGGGTTTGTGCTCATGGCTGGGACACCCTCTCTGCTGAGGCTTCTGCTCTTCTCCTTCAGGCCCAGGAGAGGCACCAAAACCAAGTGTCAGGCAAAGAGAATAATAATGAAATTACTGGGAAGGAAAAGACCCCTCCCAGGTACAAAGGCAGCCCCAGTGAGGAGCAGCTCTCAGTGGGCTGTGGGCTGCCTGCTGCAGGGGTGCAGGAGCCAGCAGGATTACATGGCTCTGAACATGGGCATTAACCACAAGTGCAATAGAAACCCTTCATTTAGCTTGGGGTAAAGAAAGAAACAAAACTGTTTCTTGATGTCATGTCAGAAGAGATCATGTCTGATTCTGATGAGCTGCAAAAGAAATGTTGCATGTGATAGAGCCCACAGTTCCTCCATGTCCTTCATGCCTTTTAGGCACAGAGAGGGGCAGACAGTCGGATTCAGTGCTCTGATGATGCCAGACAAGTATGGGGAGAGGGGAAAGTTCTTTTGCTCTGGGCAGCTGGAAAGAAAACACAACTTTTGTACAGCTTGGCCTTGCTGTGTGGGAGGCAGCTGGGGGATTGCTCAGGCGAGTTTATTTGTGCAGAGAGCCCAGGAGATGGTTCAGGGCCCTTGATGGCCCAGAGACGAGACCAGGATTTTCTAGGAAAAGAAAGCAGCAGGTTCAGGGCTTTGGAAAATAAAATCCTTAAACCTGTACATCTGTAGATAAGGGACTGAAATTAGACTTGTTACAAAGAGCAGCAATTAAAGAGTTTTCTGCCTGTACTTTCTGCACCAGCTGTCAGCACCCACTCAGCCAGGTCTCCTCATCCAGCCAGTGTTTAGGTGCAGGGTTTGTGCCCTGACTTCCCTTCCCATGGTTTAAACAAAAGTAGCAGCTGCCTGCCTCAGAAAGATCCTGCAAAACAGACTTTGGGAATTGTGAGAGGCTGTGCTTTAGGGGTGCTGAATAAGTAAAAAAAGCTTGGCACCCATTTTTTGACTGTGTTTCTATCTCCTCTGGCGCTTCCTTTTAGAGAGAGAAAGCTTGCAATCAAAAGAGTTAAATGAGTTAAGTGTTGCAAGAAATGCCTATTTCAACTTTACGTGCCCTAATTTCGCTGCTTAAAGTTTCTTTGATCTTTTTTTTTTAGTTTAGCTTTAGTAGGAGAACCTTGTGCCTAACAACAACACTGCAATGTGGCCAAGTCTTCAGGTAGTTTGTTCAAAGTAGAAAAGCAATGAGCAAGGATGCAGAAAAACCTTCAATAGGATCTGATGCTACATCATGGAAAGGTTTCTATTTGCTTAAATTGGTTTTAGGGTTGTCAATATATAGATCTCGACCCAGTCTGTCAAGAATTGTGCACTCTGCAGGTGTTTCATCTGCAACAAGGGATGCCAAGTTTGTGGATAAAGTTTGTCTTGGTTTGTACAAAAGATGAGTGATTAATTTTAATAGCAGCAATCATAAATTAATGGTCATTTTAAATTTAATGAAAATTTAAATGAAACATTATTTTCGACTGGGCTTATTTCAGTCAACCATCCTTTAGAAAAGTATTTGTGACTTCAGCTAGCTATAAAATCCTTACAGTAATTTCAGGGGGGAAATTCTCTAATATTTATTTTTAATGGTACATAATAGTCTTTTTTTCAAGGGACTTGGTTGTTTGGGTTTGATAGACAAAGAATCTAACTTAACAATATTTTCAATAAGAAACTTCTTCCTAACAAATTCAAAACATTTCCGAAAAAGAGAGACCCATGTGCTTGTCAGTGCTACAGCCCTTTGTTGTTTTGATTTGTGGATTTTCGGGGAAGGTTGTAGGGGAAGAGAATTAAAAGGAAAATGTCAGAAATGTTCCTGATACTTTTGTGTATCATTAGAAAAATTAACTGTCGCTCCCCAGCCTTTGGAGTCAGGCGTTGGGATTGTGCTCTCTCGGCACTCAGAGATCCACACTAACGAGCCTGATGCATGCTGACATCTAGCAGACCTCATTCCTTCACTTCCAAAAATTCAAAGGGAAAAAGCTGCAGAAGTCCACAGGGAATTGCCACAGAACCACAGTGCTTGGAAGGAAGGCAGGAATATCCTCCACAGGATCCTGTAGTTTTGGATCCCGAAGTCGTCCTCGCCTTTCAGTGAATATAAAAATCATTTGTGTCGTGTGTGCAGAGGTTTGTGAGGCCTAAACACCAGTAAAGCTGGTGAAATGGAAGGTTTGTAAAGATATCTGATATTTTGTTGTGCTTCTCCTTGCTGATTCCAGCACTTTATTTGGATGGAGAGCAGATGCTGGGAGAAGCATGGCTGTGTGCCTGCCCTATCAAGGACTTTATCTGGGTGGCTGTTCTAGGGCTGGAACAAGAGACAAGGAGAGAAATATCTTTGATAAGGAATATTCTGATATCAGCCATTGGTCTGTGTGAGCTGCACAAACTGTGATTTTACTAATTAGATGGACTGTGCAATTTCCCATTTTTTTAATAAAGTTTGCAAAGCAGTTGTGAAAGGGTCCAGAGAAAGGGGAGTGTGTGAAAGCAGCAATTTTTTCTGAAAGCAGAAAAAAGTCATTAACATCTACATAATTTATAAAGTCCTTTATTGGAACCTATTAAGTGAAAAATCTCAAGATTAAAATACTTCTTTATTGTAATGATAACAGCAGGGATGGAAAGTAAGGAAAGAGAACACTGGGTCTGGATTCTGTTTCTCTTCAGTAGTTTTTATCTTTTCTAACTTAAAAAGATGCAATACCTTTTTACATTTGTTGGCAAAACTGCAGCTTAATGTGATTTGGTCCTTTTATTATTTCTAAAACTTTAGGCTGCAAAAAGGGAAGTCTTTCTGGGTGTGATTGTGCTTGAAGCCAGCTGCAATATTTGGGTGAAACAATCACAAATTCCATTCACAGCTGTGTACGTAATTACTTTTCTGAACTGGAGGGAGAACTGGGAGAAAAACGGGTTGGTCTGAAATTACGTTTCATTTTTCTTGTGTTTCCTTCCCAAATATTTAATGCTTTGTTGTGTTTAGTGTTGCAGTGCTTTTCCTGTTGCAACAAAACCAAAAACTCTGAAAGACAAAGTAGAAAAGAAAAAAGAGAAAATTATATGTTGCAATGGATGAAAAACTCCAAGATAAATGCATTGTTGCATTATTGTTTCCAATCTCAATCATAATTTTGTTAATTTTAAAATGAAAAAAAGATGGTAGTGCCCTTCACTGCCACTGAGTTCTCTGAAAATGAGAGGTCATTATAAAATGATCATTGAATATCAAAGCACTTCATCATTGCTCAATCCACCAGGAATTTTGTCTGCAGGTAAAATGATGTTGGATTAAATCTTAATTCTCTCAAACCATCTTCAGTGGGAGCTGGAGTTTGCTGGTGAGGGCAAATGAAGAGAATTACACTGAAGCAATTTGAAAAGCTCAAACTCTTCCTTCTCTCAGCAAAGTTAAAAATCCCTTGAAAGATTTCTGGGCACTGAACAGAAAACTGTCAGCAACCTCGGAGGTTTCAGGCAGATAAGGCTTCACCTGCCCAAATACTGCATGAGCATGGCTGCTGCTGGGAGCTGGGAAGGAGGAAAAAGCACTCTGATAAAAGCCAAGAGCTGCTTTTCTTGTTAGACTAGAGGAGACCTAAAAGTGCAGGGAAAAAAAACTTTTAACTAGATTACTTTTTGCTTACGCTTATCTAAGGTGGTGTTCTTCTCTCCCAGGGAACTCAATGTTTCATCAATAATATCTCCCTGCTGCTGGACATGGCCAACAATCTCATTTCCTGTGGGGTGGGTGGGCACACACGGCAGCAGAGAGGGTCTGGGAGCAGGAGGATTTCCTGGGGCTGGAATTGGGTAGCTGTGGGTGGAATTTGAGCATCTCCCCTCTGCAGTGTGGGGCTCTGGTGGCTGCAGCCTCCTGCTCCCCTTGGGTCTACTGGAGGTGGTTACAGCTGTTGCATAAGGTGTGGCTTTGAGGATTTCTGTTTTCAGCCTCTTTACTGAAATCCACTGAACTGTGCTGTCTTGTCTTCATTTATGTTTTTATTATGCTTACATGCAAGGTTTTGTCATAAAGTGTAGCTTCCAGGAGGCAAATTGTATGTGAGAAATGCTCTGGTTGTTTTACTTGAATAGCAGAGTATGTGTAGGATTTCTGAATGTAATAGGGGTGCTGAGGTGTATTCAGGTGAGTTTGGAGTGCTGTGAATGCTCTGGTGAGGGAGCTGTGCTGCTGGGTGAGCAGAGCTTCACACGTGGGGCCAGGCTCTCCTGGAGTCTGCGAAAGCACTGGGATCCCAAACCCAACCTCCCACTTTGGGGGAAAGGCTGGGGCTGGAGCCAACGGGGGAGCCACGGGCACGTTTGGTGTGTCAGAGCCCAGTGGGTTTGGATTTCCACAAAGGGTATCCCACGCACAGGTTTTACAAGGGAATTCTGCCTTCTTCTTAAAAAGCTAAATCTGTGCATGGGGACCACCCCACAGCCACCATCTCCCTCCTGCCCTGCACACATCTCTGGCATTGAGACTGGCAAATTTACCCACAAAAGGTGGGCTCCCTTCTGGAGGGGAAACTCAGCAAATTGATCTGATACAAGTGAGCTGCCCTACAGAGCCATGGGGAGGCTCTGGGGTGGAGGAAGCTCTGCTCCCTCTGCTGAAGTTCTGCCTCTGACATGGATTCAGCTCTAGGTTTTAGGTCTGTGCTGGTCCCTCTGCTGTGGATTGTGTGCTCTGGTCTTCACTATTTTGTTTGGGAATAGTGACATCCACCTGGAAACCCCTTGGCAATGCCAGCTGACAGCCAATTCCATTATTGATAAAATTGAGAGTGTATTCAGATTGAGTCAGCTAGATAGCCAATGTCATTTTATGCATTAATTAATTATATACATTAATTCTGAGTCTGTAAACACCAAGAGCTAACAATGATCTGATTTAAGCTTCTGGCCTGGGTTATCTTCATTAAAACTTCTGATTGTAAAGATCTTTGTGATGTCCATGCAGTTTAGGGGCTGTCAGGAGCCAAGGCGTCTTCCAGCACCAGTTTCCTGGTGAAAACCTGTTCTTTTTAGAGCAGAAGTTTTGGAAATATATTTGAGGGAATAGGGAAGAGAACAATAGAGTTCTCTTTGAATGAAGTGGGGAACTCTGTAGCACATAAAGAAACTGGCAGGGGTCCATGAAAATTACCATCAGAGATAAAAGGGATCTAACCATTGTTATGCTGGGAGAGTACAGTGAAACCCTGATTTTGGGTTTTGGCAGGTCTAGGCATAAGACAAACACTGATGCACAGCCCAGGCAGACCTGGCATCTTCTCCTGTGGAGCTGCCCTGCCAGCTGCCTCAGCCATAAACGGGATCCCACAAACGTGTACAGTCAAGGATGAACAATGGGAAAGGTGAAATATATTCCAGGGGTTCAGAAAGAAGGGTGGGACTGGGAAACATTGCTTTTAAGGCCATTTTGGCTTTTCTGCATCAGGGCTACAATAGAATGGAGGGAACTGAGTGGTTTTGGCCATATGGGAAGTGGGAGATGCTGAATGTTTTCTGTCCATGCCATCAGTGGGTAACCACATAAACTCAGCTCAGATCACTGACCCTGGAGGAAATCTGAGCTCAGGCTGGCTGCCAGTGAATGTGGGGGTTCCTGGCTGTGTCTGCCTCACCAGGGAGGCAGTGAGGGACAGTGAAGGCTCACGTGAAGGTGCTGATGGTGCCCAGTGGGCACCTGGGGCTGTGCAGAACTTGTGGTGCATTGGCTTGGCCTTTGAGGACAGATATGGACTGGTGGGTGACCATAGGCAAGCACTTACCTTGACCCCTGAGGACTCACTCCTTACAAACTCAGAGGTGCTGTAAGGCGTAATTAATCCCAAATACCTGCAGGAACACTTTAAAGATGGAAAGTGTCACCTCAAATTTGTTGTAAAATGAGGTGACAAATCATTTGAGCAAATGTTGAGTACCTGTCATAAGACATCCTCTCATAAGAGTGAGAATCTTCTAATAATTGTTAGCAGCTTATTTGCATGCAGTTTTCCTGCATTTGATGTGAAATCTTGTTTGGCTGGATGCAAGGAAGGCTAAGTATGTGCTGAAAGCCAGTAATTTGATTATCTACACTCTTTCTGTCTAGTTATATGATCCCTGCAAAGTCCTTTATTAAACCCCATTTAGAAAGAGTTGCTAAACCTTGGTGGAATGCTAACCATGCTAATACAATCTGGCCAGTGAGGAGTAGGTGCTTATTGAACAGAAAACTTTAATCTTGTTAAGACTGGATACAAGAGGAAACGGTAATAACTGGGTTGTGCTGAAACTGTCGCTCAGACAATGAAGGTGGCACCTCCGCTGTGGTGTGGACACACCTGTCCTTTTTCATACTGGAAAACTCTTCTTTCATGTAGGATAATCCTAATGGATAGGATTCCAGGAGAGCTTTTCACAGGCCATAATTATCCTCCATGCCAGCAGTTCCTGAATAGGCATCTTGGTCACTTCATTTGCATGCTCTGTAGCTGCCATTTGTTTCTTCCAAGGGGAGGGATTCCTTTGAGGTAAGATTGGTTAGCAGTTTCTATCTTTCAAAAACAATTTTTAGAGCATCGATAGATGCTGTGGAAAGTCGTAGATAGCAATGAAATGATATCTAAAATAAGATGTGCTCTTGGCATTTTGTCTGTATGTGTTAGAGTGCAGTTGAGGAGGCCGTGCAATTTGAAGGCATTAGTGGAAGCTGGGCTGTGATCTGCCATAGCACATTGAAAAGAGTCCCCTGTAGGGAACCCTCAGTGCCAAGTGTAGAAGGTAGGGATGGGGACATGAATCTCCAGAGCTGGGCCATGTTCCTTCCAGGGCCATAAACTGCTTATGGAAACGCTCGGAAGCTGCACTAAAATAGCCAGGCTGAGAGTGGCTGAAAGCTCGGGGTGCTTTCAGTGAAAGGTTCAATTAGCATGGGGAATTTGGGCCAAGTAACAGCACAACTCTGCTGAGAGAAACCAGGAGATCTGTCCTTCTGTGAGTTTTATTTAAAGACTGGGTCAGGGCAGGCACTGCAGCCTGAAGTGGTGCATGCAGGAGGGGACTCTGTGGGTGAATGTCTGGCGTGGCACTGCACACACCCAGCTAGAGCAGCTCATTGAGTTTGGGTTTCTACAGTTCCTGCTATTGCCTTAACACGACCCTGAGAGCCCTTTGTGCCCAGCATTTGCAGCATCAGGGGGTGAGAACTCCTTGGAGGGTGTGACCTCCCCACTTGACTCCAGGTCATGCTTGGCTTCAGCCAGCCTCATGTGGGTCATTCTGTTTGGGAAAAGACCACGGCAAAGTTACAGCCCCCTGTGCACTTTTTGGGGGGTGTGTGTTGCTCTTGTGTCCATCACAAGATCTTGTGACCTTATGAGTTGCTGTGGCTCTGCATTTTCTCTTCCAAGAATGACTGGCTGACATTCATGACAAGGTCGTGTCTGAGTGTAGACTGATTTATTCTCATAATGGTTTTAAGCAGTATTAGAAGTAAGGCTCTTACTTAGTGGTAAAAATGATCTTTCTCCTTGGAATGAGGAAAGAATAAATACTCTCAATTGTTTCTATATACCATTAAGCAGAATACTTGATAGAAACCCAGTTGTGAAATTAGACTCTGTCAGTACCTCTTCTGGTCTCATTTTACAATTAATGTGCATTGACATCTGTTATTGCTAATTACTTCTTCAAACTTCAGCAACGATCTCTTGCACTTCCTGTAAGAAATGCTGAAAGCTTTTAATAAACAAATTAATTATGTATAGTCTTTGATGCAAATTAGCCCAATTAGTTGTAGCATTGATACCTTCTTTATGTAAAAAGAAAAAAGAGAAAGAATGATTGTATACATATTTATAAGTACCTTTTTGACAGATGATGGTAGGTCATGATGAGGAATTTTTTAGATTTATGGAATGATTTTTTTTTAAATGACAAACCAAGGAAACGTTCTTGTGAAAATGCGTTAACTTCACAAAATATGTTGAATATTTTAAGATGGTTCTTGCTGGGAGAATCAGTGTAAAGTGATTGTCATTCTGCAGTCTCAGTGACAGCTAAACAAAATAGTGTTGCACTGCGTGACACTAACTTGTAATGGGTATTATTGATCAAATGTTATTTTTTTCAGCATTTCATCCTCACTGTATTTGAACTCCACCTGTTTTGGGCAAAATGGTCTACAATAGAAAGCCTTGACTAACAAAATCTGTGATTTTGTTGGGAGAGGGACACTTTATGGCCCTTCCAACACCCATCTGCCTGGCTTCTCCTTTCAGTAAATTGACCTTTCATCCATGACCAGCCCTTCCCAGGAGGAGCAGCTCTTCAATCCCCATTCCTGGGGAGTTCAGTCTCTCCCTTACAGCTTCCCCCTCTGAACACATGCAACTTATTGACTGAATCCAAAGATTCTTTTCTTCTCCCCCTTCTGATTGTTCCCTTTGTTTTGTTGCATGTTGAGGAATGAGAATGACAAATTTTCTGTGGTTGGCTTTTGAGGGTTGGTCATTGTCAAGGGCGGGTGTGGCGATTGTCACTGCTGGAATGTGTTGGGAACTTAATTCCCCTCCTGACTACTCTGCCCAGGTATTTCATTAATTCCTACCAGGGCAGCCTGTGGAGAGTTACAAAACTGGGACTGCAACCTTTGTGAAATGCCAGTTCCAGGAAATAACTGGTTTGCTTTCAGTCTGCAGCTTTCCAAAATTACAGCATCAACCAAGGGCTACAGAGGGACACTTTTTGGATTTATCCTTTCTGAGATGACATTTGCCTGCCATAGAGCTGTTAGAAATCAGCCATGATTTGTGTTTGAATATGTCAAAGAAAGAAAAAAAAATCACGCTTTATTTGAATATCTTTTCCCTAATGGGACAGAGTCAAAAAATCTGTGTTTGCATGTTTTGTAACTCCAAGGCAGAGGGATGGGAGAGAACAAATTGCACTCCACACTTTTGGTTTTCAAAACTTCAGTGTTTGAGGTTTTCTCACAACTGTAAATCAAATTGCAGCTTTTGTGATTTTTGTGGAAAAATAGAAATTTCATTTGAAAAGCTACTTTTTATATTGAGATATTTCAGTGAGAGAAATGTCTGACAGAAATGCCTTGTTGGGGACACTGTGAGCTTAACCACAGAGACATGCTACAGAAACTGGCTGTGGTAATCTTGGGGAAACAGCATTTACTTCATGGTGTTGCTTACATGGATGGCTCATTGCAAATTTTCCACTCTCTAGAAGTAACAAAACAAAACCTCATTGGGATGAATATCAATATTTGCTTTTTCACCCCACTGAGATATTGTGACATTTTGTTTTCAGTTTTGTAACCAGCAAAACTTTGTTCTAATAAGCAGAAAAGTCAAGTCTAGTGTCAGGTATTTCAAAAGGACCAGTTTGGGAAGGGACAGTTACAGGTTTGAACTCTTCTGCTTTTTATTAGGTTGCCAAGCCCAATAAAATAAAATAAACCTACCTGAGTGGAGTCACCAGAGCCATGCAGGTGTGCAGGCAGAGAATATGGGTGCTGCACCCACTGGGTTCCTGTGAGGGGTCTGTGGATATGATGAGGGATTTTTTTTTTAAACCAACAGGTGCTGGCTTTAAAATTCACAGTGTTTTTACAAATGGAACTACTCAGGGATCTTCCTTCTGCAGCAGCTTTTGCCAGGCCAAGGGGTGTGTGACACACCTGGGAAGCAGAGCAAGCTCCAGCCTCTGCCTGTGGCTTGTCCTGGTGCAGACTCCTCCTGTCCTTTACTCAGAGCCTCTATGAGTAAGTGCCTGGGCATCCAGGTCCTGGCAGAGCAGGGACAGCCTCAGAGTTCCCAGGTTCCCCCTCCTGGAGAGGGTGGCTTTGCAGAAACATCACACCTTCTGCTGGGCAAATTTCTTAGGATTGAGGCATTAGCTGGGATTTGTAGCTCAGGACTGGCAGTCCTGTATTAATTGCTGCAAGGATGCTGGGGGGCTGAAAAGTGCTGGCAGCAGCAGCTGGAGGGAGCTGAGCCTTGAGTTTTGGTCGTGTCTACCCTGGGTCCAGGTCCCAACAGAGAGCCCCAAGGCCCCGAGTCCTCAGCCTGTGCCCTAACTGCAAACCCAGTTTCTTTTCTCCCCACTTGCATTGTTTCCTCTTGGAATTCTGCCTCATGTTTTCCTAATTATTCCACTGCAATACTCAGCCCAATGGTTGCATGAGGAAGCCGATCATAACGATTTAAACACTTCTACAAAAGACAGATTAGCAGATTAGTGACTGCTCTGGAAAATGTGCAGCAGTGCTTGAAAATTAATCCTGCTCCTAATGCAGGGAAAAAAACAGCAGGCCTGTTATTAGTGTTTCCTATTTAAAATAGACTTCAATTTCTGATTTTAAAATTGCAAATGCTATAAGAACATGGTGAAGTATGTGTTCTGAAGAAACCTCTTGAGGTTTCCTTTAGCTAATTATTTACAGTATGAAGATCTGGCATAACAGGTACAGGCATCCTGGCGATTATGTATGAACATAATAATGGCCTGTCAGATGTTTTTAATTAAGCTTTCCCTAGTCTGAGTGCTCTGAATGGTGATGAGCATTAACATCCTTCAGCAGAGCAGTGCACGACTTCCTTGCAGACTGTGACCATGTGCTGTGCTCAGTGTTAAGCTTTGAAGTGTGGATTTAGTCTAAAACTGGGTGAAGTGAGGTCCTGTGTTTGTGCCTTGGTGATTCCTACTCCCAGCTTAGAGCCTCTCTCTGGCTGTAGACTAAACAAGGTAAAAGGAGATTTTCTGCAGCCAGCATCTCATGATCTCATGAAGGGATCTAAAAAAGCCTGGATACATTCCCAAGTGTACTCCAACATCAAGTTCTGCAAGGTGAACTGCAGTGCCAGCTCCTGTCCCTCTCTTGTTCTCAGGAGTGCTGCACAAGTGAGGGACTCATTACCTGGTGCAGAAATAACACAGAAAACAGGGTGATAGGCTTGAGGAGTACACCAGGGACAGGAAAGTGATTTTCCCCCTCTTTCCAGCAGTGGTGAGGTCACATCTGGTGAGCTGTGTCAAATGCAGGGATCCCCAGTGTAAGGAAGACTTTGGCAAAGCAAGGCAAGACAAGTCCTGAGCAGGAAGGCTCAGAGGTTGGTCCTGCTTTGAGCAGGGGGTTGGACCAGATGAAATCCAAAGATTCCTTCCAGACTCAGTTGTTCTCTGGTCCTGTAAGATCTCATGAGGGGTGAGGCTCTTACTTTTCCTGTATAATGCTGTTTCTTAGTGTGCTTAGAGTTGAGAGCACTCAAACTGTGTTGGAGTTTTTCTGTCTTCTCAAAGCAATTTATTGGTGTCTCATATCAGCATATTGTGAGGAAAGGTGTTGCTGTTTATGTGGTGATTGGGGATGGCATCTATACACCTGCCCATAGGGACAGAGAGGTTTTCTGCGTGCCCAGGAAGAAAGATTAAAAGTTTATAACATTGTTGCTCTTAATATAATCAATTGGACATCACTTGCTCTATTAACAACATTTTTGTCCTGTGAAAGGTCTGTGGGAAGTGACTCCTTGATCTAACTAAAAATTCTGCGTGCTCAAAACCAAAAGTATGGTTTAATACCTACAAAAAATGTCCTAGGATGTGAAAGATATTAGAGTGGAATCTCTTGCTAAAGGATATGGTGGAGGGCCATTTCTTTTATTGTCCCCCAAAATTCACCTCAACAATAGAACGCAGGTAACAGATCAGAGCCTTTCCTGCTGGAGGGCAAACCCTCAGCAGAAGTGCATCACAATAACTAAACCAAGCAGTTTGTTTTCTCCAGTTGACATTCAAAGACCATTTACTCTGTGGAGCCGCTTCCCTTGCTCCCTTAGGGGCCACCAATCACAATCACAGGGCCCTGTGTGAAGGTATTTATTAAGGAAGCTGTTCTGAGAGGGCTCAGCTGACCTGCAATGTGGAGTTTTTAATTTCTTTCAGTCTTCCACGATCTGGGATCTAAATAGATCCAGATCCACAGAGCTGTACAAATCCACATAGAGTGCTGGTGCCCCCGGAGCTCTCCTGTGCATCCAATCCAGTGTGTCCTCTTTGTTCTCATTTTGCTTTTGCTTTTTCCTCCTCTCTTTTTTTTTTCTTTTTTGGCTTCTTTTTTTTTTTTTTTTTTTTTTTTTGTTCCAGAGGAGTTGGGGAAGGGGGATGGGGATGTGTGTCCTGCTTTTTAAAGAGGGAAACTTCTGCCCATCTGCATGTAAAACAGGTTGTTGCTTGCATGAATATCTATGCGTGGTCATTTAGGAGTGCGCATGCATTTCCCTGTTTCGTGTGCAAAACTGTGTGAATTGCATGCAATTTAGGGTAGGGAGTGCAATCCTAAAGTATTACTACACAAAGTACAGCAGCTCAGCTTTTGTCAAAAGAGCTACTTAAATAAAGGCAATACTGGCAGAGATGATGAAATTAAGATTAGCAAATAATGAGTAAAATTATTTACTTGACTACAAAGAGAAGCTGGATGAGAATCTTATCTGGGAAACAAATGTAAATCCTCAGATTCCATTAGAGATACATTAGGGATTGGTGACAGGTCCCAATCCAATCCATTAAATATCCATATCAGCCCTGAAAGGGCTGCATTACAAAGATTGTCTGTGTAGGGCTGGTTACACTGAGTGAGTCCTACAATAAAAAATCTTCTATTACTTAACCACTTCCTGCAATCATCATCTGCCACTGTAACAGTTTGAAATTAGCTGAACAGGATCCTCTTTTTTTGTTAATTTGCTTATGATTATAATTGAGGGAAAACCATCCTTTTAAAAAACTAGTTAGTTTTCAACTTCAGGCCAAAACCTTCCCATTAGCCAAATGAAAGAGCAGAGATAAAGAATTTTCTATTTTATTCAATATCAGCTTCTTAAATATTTAAATTTTTTTTTAACAAATGCTTAAAAACACAAATCATGCAAACTTGTGATTATGTGCTTGCATAGCGATTTGTAATGTCAAATTTTTGGAAAATTATTATTTGCATTCTTGATAAAGTAAATGCTGTCTGTTATTATACCTGTTTCTGCTATATGGAAATCACAGTGCTTAAACAAACTGCATTATGAAAAACATGTGTTTTGAGAACCTGTTCTCTAAAGATATTTAATTTCCATTTAGAACACTAGCTTTAAAATTAATGACTCTGCTTCAAAATGCAAATTCCCCTTCTCTATTTCAAGCAGACAAGCTGAAGTTCACTGACTCCTGAAATATCGCTGCTTTGTCCCAAGAAAACGCTGTCTTTTTAAATCTCAGCTCTAATTCCTCTTTGATTTTGCATCAACACCTTAATGGGGAAAAAATTCGCCACAAATCAGCATCTGATTAGCCCAAATCATCCCCTCCTAATCCCCCTCTGAAAAAAAATGCAATTTGCAAAGTACTGTCGTGCGCCGATGTAGCATCTTTGTAAATTTAAAAACCCAGGTGTATTGATGAAAATACATAGAACATTTTAATTAAAACTCATAAAATTGTTGGACATCTGCTCCAAATTGTTCAACATTTTAGTGGTTAACAGATTTTGTGCACCTAGATAATGAATTACTCGTTATTATTGGCATAAATAGTAGCTGTGGGGCTTTTTATAGCAAGATCAGAAGCCTCTTTGTGCGAGCTCTGGCTTACTTTATAGTCTTTTGGCAGATGCCTATTAGAACCAATAAGTTTAGCTAAAAAAAGGGAGGCAGAGTTAAACACAGGAAACAAGAGTTGAATGTCCGCCAATAAAAATGATCACAAATCAGGGCTGCTGATGTCATAACCCTTGAGGTCAGAGGTTGGGCACGGAATAAATGGCTCTGAAAGGGGCAGCCTGTCTGGAGGGCTGAGCTGTTGTTGGCAGGCAGGCACGGCCATGAGTAAATGGGAGGCACAATGCCGCCACTGGGCCTCATTAGCGGCCGGGCCGGTGAAGAGAAGTGTTTGATGAGTCCTGCACGTCCCACTGTGGCACTGTGTGATGTAAATGGAATAATTACTATGATCTAATGGGAGTCTCTTTTGCATGCGGGCCCCCGGTGAATGAAGCCCCTCTTTTATGGCATTCAGCCCGGGTTGTGTAAACTGTGGGGTGCCACTGGGGATGGAGCGGCGGCAGGTCCCGCCGACCCGCTCGCATTCACCCTCAATAGAAAGGCAAGGCCAAGTAATTTACTCCGCTGCCTTTCACCATGAGAGTGGCAGATTGAAGGTCACACTCGATTTGGCAGGACTTGAGTCGCTCTCTGTGCTGACGCCGAGCGAGACAGATGCACCCTCTCTTCGCGGGACTTTGGGGGACGAGCGCTTTAATTGCGTGCGTGTGCGCCCAGGCGGACACTGCGGCGCGGGGTAGCCCCCTTTTCGGGCAGCAAACCCCATGGATTTGGACTGTCTGCTCCCTTTTTCATTAGTTTCACGTGTCTGCAGCAAACCCCACAGATTTGAACTATCTGCTCCCTTTTTCATTAGTTTCCCGTGTCTGAGCACACCCCACAGATTTGATCTATCTGCTCCCTTTTTCATTAGTTTCCCGTTTCTGCAGCAAACCCCACAGATTTGGACTATCTGCTCCCTTTTTCATTAGTTTACGTGTCTGCAGCAAACCCCATGGATTTGAACTATCTGCTCCCTTTTTCCTTAGTTTCACGTGTCTGCAGCAAACCCCACAGATTTGGACTATCTGCTCCCTTTTTCATTAGTTTCACGTGTCTGCAGCAAACCCCATGGATTTGGACTGTCTGCTCCCTTTTTCATTAGTTTACGTGTCTGAGCACACCCCACAGATTTGGACTATCTGCTCCCTTTTTCATTAGTTTCACGTCTGCAGCAAACCCCATGGATTTGGACTATCTGCTCCCTTTTTCATTAGTTTCCCGTTTCTGCAGCAAACCCCATGGATTTGAACTATCTGCTCCCTTTTTCCTTAGTTTCACGTGTCTGCAGCAAACCCCACAGATTTGATCTATCTGCTCCCTTTTTCATCAGTTTCCCGTGTCTGCAGCAAACCCCACAGATTTGGACTATCTGCTCCCTTTTTCATTAGTTTCCCGTGTCTGAGCACACCCCTCTCTGCCCAGGGTGCTGGGGTGGTGGTGGTGGTGGCTCTCGAGGTCTCACTGGGCTGGGCTGAGCCCTGATTCAGCTGGTGACAAACAGCCCATTGTTGTCTTTATATACATCATTAAAAGGCTGAATTAAAATAATTGCGTTTTGTGTAGACATACTGCTTTTTCAGGCTGAAAAGATGCGACAATTTCTCTGCCTAAAATTTGTTAGGAATGTCCTGGTAATGATATTATATCAATTGTGTAATGCTCCGTGTTCTGTCTGAATCCAGGCTGCCACAATCCTGACATAACGAGATTTTGTTGTGGCTGATTTCAGATGTCTATATTAACAATCAACATCATTTCCTTATTAATTACGTGCTTTGTGCAGCCATATGGCTTAAATTAAATTTCTCAGACTTTTTTTTTTTTTTTAAGTGAGATAATATTCTTCACAAACTCACTCACTCCAGAAATGTTTTGTGCATTTCTCCCCAGCAATTCCCTGTGGGCATGCTTTTTAAGGAACTTTAGACCAACTTTTATTTCTGATGTTTGCTTTTATGATATACTCCATGCCTGGCTAATGAAGGCCAAACCATGGACACATAGAAGTCAGTGGAAAAACTCTCAATGACTTCAGTAGGACCAGGATTAAAGTGTGTGGTCTACACAAAATTCAGTGGAATCCAGTCTCTTGGAAAATATTTTTCCATGGGATATTTTATAAGGTCATTTTAATTACGACCTGTACAGTATTTCTGTTGTTTGCGGTCACCCGGAATCCTCACTCATCATTTGTGAAGACAACACAATCTTTCCTCTAGGCAACATTTCTTATTTTTAAAGAAGGAATAGATTGTGGATACTTGGGAAGGTCAAATCTAGGTCAGCATCAGTGCTCTAAGCAGTACTCTAAACACATGTTTACATCATTTGGAACCCATTATTCATGGTTTTATATTACTTATTGTGAAATAATGCATCAACAGTTTTGCTTTGTTTTGTATTTAACTGGTAATATTTGAGTGTTAAACTTCACATCAGCGGAGTGTGGGAGAAACAAACATGTACAATTACTAGACAAAATAGATTGGAAGTTGATGATCTTCTGTTGCCTGTGGAATATGAAAGCAGTGATGTGGTTTTTCTTGGCTACTTCAAAGGAATCCACAAAAAAAGCACCTACTAAAAGCAAAAGCTACTGTCAGGAGCTGTAAATTCTCTGTACCTGCGTCCATGTGCTTAGGTCTTTCTAACAGTTCAGAAAATTGTTTGAGGTCCACAAATTGAAGATATCTGGAAACCCGTTGTAGTACCTTTTAGTGCGTTATGGACTATTTAGTGTGTTATGGAACCATAATTTCATGGTTCCTTTCTTTTGCTTCTTTGGCTAAATTTGAATAAACCTGGCAGCAACCATGAAACCTGCCCAGGGCTTGGTCAGTGCCCTGAAAGACAATAACTATGCTTTTCTTAGCAGTGCCAAGTGTCTGACACTGGTTTCACAAGCTCATTTGGCCACTGCCAGCAGAGCCAGCAGTGCTGAGCTTTGCAGCCAGGGAGGTGGCAGGGGGGGCTCAGCACTTCTGCACTTGCCAGTCCTTGGCACTCAGGACTCCCCAACCCATGGATTTCCCTTCCTCCTCACACCCCGCTCTGCTCTTCCTTTGACCCCACAGAGTCCACGGGGCTGTTGTCCTTGGGACATGGAGCCCTGAGCAGGTCAAACAGGATTTTCTGACACCCAGCAGGTGCAAGGGGAGTAGAGGATGCCCAGTGTAAGGCACTGCTCTGCAGGCCCTTTCTCTGCAGCTTTGGGGGGTGCCTGGCTGCAGCTCCCACTCTCCTGTCACCCAGGCTGGCCCTTGGCTGGCTTTGTGGCCCCATAGTCCAGTGCATCCATAAAGCAGGGGAACATCACACTGAGCCCATCTAACTTCACCCCCTGCTTCTGGTGCCTCCCATTTATTGCTGTCCCCTTCCAGCCAGCAGGACACGAGGAATGTCACACCTTGATCTGAGGCACCCTTCGTGTGGCCAGAGCTGGCAGCTCCCGGTTTCCCTGAGTACGAGCAGGACTTGTGCCAGTGAGTTCAAAGAGAGCTAGAAATGAAAGAGTCTCAGCCAGATTTCCCAAGTTGCTCAACACTCAGCAGTTCCCTTGCTGACTCTGCACCTGAATAAGTGGCTTGATTTTTCAAAGTTATTTGCCAGGCTGGAACTCTCCCTGCTCCTCATGATAAATAAAGTTTCAGAGGGAGTTGTTGTCTATTAAGTACCTGGGAAACCTTCCCTGTTATACAGACTGTTATTAGAATTATTATTCTTTTATTTGTTAAAGCTGTTATTTGTTCCTATAAATATTCTGTGGTAAATTAATCCCACTTCAGGAGATGAAGCAGGTTAGGCTCTGTCATTTAATATACCTGAAGGTAAACATTGCTGATAGAAATCTGTCAGAGGCAGGAAAATACAAAAGCCAGTTCAGAGTTTCAAGTGTGTTTCAATCAGTATCGATCCTCATGAAACTGATTTTTTTATTGTTTTTTTCTTCTTGGGAGCACAGCAGCGCCAGCAGAAAAACAATTACGAATCCAGTCCCCCACCGATCCTCTGAAAAAAAAGGTTAAATTTAAATAATCATTTCGAAGGCTGTTCCTGTTGTAGGTGGGGTTTGGAATGCAGAGTACAACAGACCCTCACATTTTTCACTGATTATCTTTAATTACTTGTGAGGGCTGAGCAGCTCGCGTTACCCCCAGGCACCGCAGACTGACAAGGAATCTTCTTTCAAGCCTTTTATAGAGCATCGCATTATCAAGTAACTAACAGAGCAAAACTGACACGAAAAGAAAGTTCATTATTACTTTCATTATTGTCAAAAGACTTTTATTTACTTCTGAAACCCTGCTTTTAAACACACTTTCTACTTGGAAAGTGTTGCCACTGTGGGGCTTCTCCCGTGCCCTGGAGGAGCCGCAGAGCCCAGAACTCCTTCAGGGAAAGCTCGTTGAGCTTCTTGAAAGTAACTGCATCTCTAATTTGAACTCTTGAAGGTATTCCTTTTGCCAGACTTTAGGTGGGATAAGGGAAATGGAAAATTTTCTGTACTAGGAGGCTTTTTTGCACTTATTTTTCTCACTCCTTCTGTGTTTTCAGATGATGTGGGCTCTGTGCTGGGAGCTAAAGCTCACAGATGAGAGCTCTGCTGCTTCTGTGTCTGTCACAGATACCTTGGAGGAAGGCAGCAGGACATGGGGTGTCCAGAGCTGACAGATCTATGCCAAAGTGTCAACACCGAGCACTTAAAATCCCAGGGTCTCTGATAGGAACCTTATTTGCTGGGGTTAACAAAGCGTAGGACGAATGTATTGTGGATGGTGGGAAGAGATGGAGGTTTAATCTGTACAAAAGCATTCACAGTGCCTGAATTTTAGCACATTTACCTTGATGAATATCCAGCTGTGATTGAGTGCACAAAATCCCAACAAAACACATGGGGGCAGTGAGGAATTGAGAGGACATGAAGAGTTGTCCAACACTTGGAGTCTGAGAAAGATTAGCCAAGGGCATCACCTACATCCTGAAATTCAGCTGGGGTTGCTAACCAGAGCTCATGATGTGAGAGATGAGTGCTGAGACTGCTGCTCTCTGGTAAAATCCCCTGCATTATCTCACCTGACTGCCTGCATGCACCACTGCACGACAAAATCCAAACTCAGTCTTCTCTCGGATGGTGGGAATTGGAATCAATGCTTTCTGCTTCATTATTGCTGCATAAAAAATGCCCAGTGTTCCCAGGGGGCAGTGGTAGCTGTGTGAAGCCTCAGGTGTAGAACAGTGCCAGCCATGGGAACAATTTTGTTCCTGAGATTAAAATTGCAGAACACATCTGCAGTTCACAGCGTGCAATTCCTGCAATTCCATGTGTCTAGGAAAACCTTGAGAGATATCCAATAACTGGCACTGGGATACCAGCAGATATTGTAACTTTAACCCCTCCCCATTTTACTGATGTAATTTTAATTGCTAACAAAAATCTAGTGGCCAGAAATGAAGACACTGCTGCTGTACTGGTAATTACTTATTAATCTAAGCATGTATTTATCCTTCTTTAACAGTGCCAGATTCCATATGTAATTTGTTTGACCTATTTGCTTTTAAAACTGAACTTATTTAATTTTTTTTTTTACTGCATCTGTGGGAATGCTAATCGAGCTTTAATAGGCAGATGGAAATATTTGCAAACCATCTTATTTGTCTTATTTTCAGTACTGTGGTTTATCAAGCAACTGAGGAATAAATTGAAAAGCCAGTCTGTGCATAGAGATAATTTTAGTCACAGTATATACTGAACACACTGGGCAGTGATGTTTTAAAACAATTTGTTGTCTGATGACAGGCTTTGCAGGGAGGAAGGATGTAAATACACCCAGACATAGGTAAAATGTCACCAAGCCACGTGAATATGTCAGCAGCAGTTTCAGCCTCAGCATTCTTTCCAAGAACTCATTCTTCCTCTGTATCTCATCATTTTATGATTATTGGGTTGCTTTTTTTTCCTTTCTACCAAGACAACTCAAGTAACAAACAACCAGGTGGATCCATGGACTTTATACATAACTTTCTGGAAACATCATTTAGAAACAGAGTTTTGAAAAAGCTTATTAAAACTCCCTCTCTCACAATAATTCTGCTTATTTCTTATCTGAAGGATTGTTTCATTTATGTATTTTCTAATCATGGGAAAGATCAATTTAAGAATAAGATTGGGGAAATCTTGTGAAATTGCCAGAAAAGTGGGATTCCTCTCCATAGTTAGCAGTAAATGCTTTGGAAAAAGCATCTTCTTTCCTGAGAGAAATGCAGAGCACTGCAGGATGTAGAGGCAGTGCAAGCATTTGCACCTGACTGCCTGTGAGTTTTCAGGGGCCAGAACAGCAGAACTGGGCACTGGCAGCAATTCCTTCACAAACTCAACTTGTACTCCTCTTGGAGCTGCCCAGAAATTCTATCAGTCCAAAATTCACAGACACCTTTCCTGCAGCTCTTGCATTTGAGAGCAATTTGGTTCCACAAAGCTGTTCTTGTGTTCTGCTGAATTTCTTTTAGGGGTTTAAGTTTGGGGTTTGTTTTGGGGGGTTATTTTGTGATAAAGGGAAGCCAGAATGGTGCCTGTGACCCAGAGGAGGATGAAGAAGGATTTGGGGGTCACTGCAGACAAGCTGTGCCACAGAGCTGCTGCTGGGGGAGGGCAGGATGTGTTATGCAAGTTGAGGTGCATCTTCTATTAGGATGGAGTCTTGCAATGCCAGTATAAATAAGGTAAGCAGGGCTGCCAAAGAAAACAGTTTTCTCCTTTATTATTCTACTTTTTCAATTCTAATTAATTTTTTTTTTAAACAAGGCTAATGGCCTGTGGCTATGGGATGGGAAGATAGGGCTGAGATAATGGGAACACCATTATAAAAAGTAAAATGCTGTGTAAAAAGGGAAGATAGTAAAGGTGAAGCATGTTTGGCACAGGTACTTTACAGCATCCATTAGCTGCGAGCTACTGAGATGGGTCTTGACTGGTTCTCCCAGAAACTTTGGCAACTTTCTTCCTCTCTGTTTTGAGAGAAACAAGTGCCTGTGCTGGGAGAGCTGGGCTGGGCTGGGCTGTGAACATGGGGCTGTCACAGCCACGCTCCAGAAGGAGGACTTGAAAATCAGGACTCAGTGGCCTCAGTGTCACCTCAGGCTTTGAAACCCTTGCAGAGGGACTTCACTACAGGTCAGGAAAAATTGTGTCTGCCTTGGAACCCACAAATCTCTGGGCTCTGCTGCTGACCTCCAGCAATCCCCGAGTCGCTCTGCAGGGAGCAGGTTTGCAGCTGGGCAGCTTGGGAATATCCACGCCAGCCATAAACAAGTTAAACTGGATGTTTGAAGCCTTCCTCACATGGCATCAGGGCGCTCCTAGTGGGTTTATTTGCCTTTTGGGAAAGCAGAGAATTTGGCCTCATGCAGCTCTAAGCCACAAGACTGCATTGCTTCCACTTATTCTGGCCCCTCCCTGGCACACTTAAAAGCTGCCCAGGTTAATAACTGTTAATTACCACTGGGCACCAAAGGAAGCTTGGACTGCTCTTTTGTGATGGTATTACTTCTCCATCTCTTGCCAGTACAGCATCTTCTGAGTACAAGAAAAAAGAACACACGTATTTTAAATCCCTTTTCTTCCCGTGCCTCAAAACCCAAAAAATGCCTTCATCCTTGCTGGACACACAGAACAAATCTAGAGGTCTTTATGTCCTCACTGCTACAAGGTGGTTTTTCCTTCTCAAGTACAGTCTGCCCATGGCCCTTCTGGTTGACCTGAGGGATATTTTCAGAGCATTTTTGCCTCGAGCTGTCCCTTGCCTGCTCGGCCCCTGTGTGTCCCCAGCAGCCAGGTAGTGGCTGCCAGCAGTGACAGCAACACTCTCTGATGTTCTTGCTCAGCTTTGTGAGCAGCCTTGAATTGTTTTCTGTCTCAGGGCTGCAGACATGATAGTGGCTCTGTGTAGCCTCAAGAAATTCCCCCTCCAGGAAGGCTACTTCCAATTGAGGTGAGGATCAGATCCAGCTGAATAATCAGATTTGTTGATTCTAGAGCATAAAATTTCTTCTTTATTTCACCAGGGATCCTGCTCATATCAGAGACACCTAGACATGTCTCTAATGACTTGGCACATTCAACAAATGAAAAAATAAAAAGCTTTCTACAATGCAGTTTATTTTCTGAAAGAAAACAGCTAATTACATATGAGACCACTCCAGAGTGGCAATTGGAAAAAAAAGGAACCTAAATAATTGTTACATTCTCAACAGTATAGTCTTGTGAATAACTAGAAGGACCTATTCATTATTTGCCTCCAAATATATCTCCACTCAAATGATTCTTCTGTTTGGGGGAATCCCTATTAATAGAGACCAAGGAAAATAATGTCGTCTTTGTCTCTTTCTAAGACATGTCTTCATTGTGTTTTGGACAATTGGGTCATTTATGATGATGAGGTAACTTGTTCTGAATCCTGAAAATGTAATTTCAGATGAACTGTGAGTAGTTTTACCAGTTGTTGAAATGTCTTTGCAACCTAATTTACAATTTACAATAGGCAGCATTCTAATGTTGGTGTAAACAGCAGCTTGAGCATCTGTCCTCTTCCTTGAATAAAAAGGGGGAGAAAGGTTTAAAATAATATGCCATAGTTGTGATTTCTGCTCTTTTTCATGCATTAAGTCCATACCCTCATCTTGGGAGAGCAGGGCCAGGTGATGGAGGGTGAGGCCCCTCAGCTGAGGGAGGTGCCAAGCGTGTGCATGGGCCTGCTGAGTTGTGCAGTGCAGCAGGTGACAGACAGGCTTCTCCTCAGCCAAAAACTGCCCCAAGTATGACAAACAGCAGCCCAAAATCGATCCTTCCAAATCTCACAGCAGCAGCTCCCCATCCATCACAAGCTGCTGATTCCTATCTGAGAGCAAAGCTTGGCTCTGCCCTTCCAGTTTCTCTTATTTTGGAGAGGTCGAAGATTGGTATTTACAACAGAAGCCATTACAGAGGGCTCATAAACCTCTCAGGTCTGCAGACTGTAAGCAGGTAATTAAAATTAAACACCTGCTGAAGTGTGGTGCTGATATGCAGCTCGCTGTGCCCCTGGAGTCTGTGTCCCCATGGTCCAGGGGTCCTGTCCTCACCACAGTCAGCCCCTGGCAGAGGACTCTTGGCAGAGGAAATACCTGGCACTGCAATGAGGCCTTTCTGTGCCACTCCACACACAGGTACCAGCAGCACGTTTGTATTAAGTGGCATGAAAATAAACCCAAGCCCCAGACTGGCCCTTGCTCACACCCCCTGAATTCACTGAGGGTTATCTGAAAGAAGCTGAGCTCAGTGGAGCTGTAGCTTCTCATTCAGTTCACACACAGAGCCAAAGATTTGAATGTCAGAGCAGACTTTATTAATTTATTAATTTCAGCCAGTTGTCCAGGTGTCCTAGCTTTGCCTCATTATGATATACCTTTATTTATTGAATTATACTTTTACAACTGGGCTAGAGAAACTAACAGAACAAGAAGGGGAGGATGCAAGAGTTTGACTCAGCATGGATATTGATGTGGTTTAAGACTCTCTTTAAACTCAGCTCATGTAAACCATTGTGCTGATATAAGTAAGCATGTTGTAGGCTGCTGCTGCCAACCATTTTCGCTGCAATTTACAGCTGTGCTGTAAATTAACCAGTGCAGCTAAACTCCTATAAACTAGGTGAAGTTTATTTCAAGGGTATTTTCACATAAAGCTGTATTGCTTTAATTATCTATTTGAAAACCACATAATTTTGTTAATCCAGTGTAACTTTTTATATGTAAAGTAGCCTTCAGAAAATTGATGGGGCGCCAAAATCTGCTCTGTCAGGGATTTTGCCTCGCTGGAAGTTTGGAGGAACTTTCTTTACAGTTACATTTAAGAGCAGAATTTTGCCTCTTTCTTCTCTTCTCTTAGAACTGGAATAAATAACTCCTTAACTCATCAATTCAGTGGGACAGCAGTGTCATGTGAAGAATAAGAGCTAGGTTATTATCCAGTCAATAAAATCAGATCTCATCCTCCAAAGAAAAATTCTTTTCCTTATCAGTCTGTTAAAAAAAAAAAAAACAAGCAAACAATCAAATGAACAATTTTAAGATTAAAAGCCTTGGGCAGGGAGAGTTTCACGCTAGCACAACAAAAGTTTTAGTTTACAAAACTTTCTTTTTACACTTGATCTCGGTGAATGAAGTTCTGTCCCTGGCGCTTTATTTACCCTGTAATTTATTTCCCCTTCTCTATGCAAACAGCCACGGACAGGAAAACACCCCCAAGAGCAGCTCTCTTAAGTGAAAACACCAGTTTGGAGGATGGAGTTTTGCTGAGGCAGTGCTGGTTGGAGAAAACACGCCTGATATTTATAACAGGGGAAATGTAGGTGGGCTGTTCCTTTAGCTGATGTAAATTTGTGTATTCCCAGTGATACCATTGGAGTGACAGTGACTCTGCACTGCTCTGAGGCCTGGCCCATTTGTGTCTCTTATCAGCTTTAGCTTAACAGTGCTGGATGGCTGTCCTCATTCTGCTCCACTATTTACAAAATGATCGTAATTAACTAGATGATGACTTAATAAATGTGTAAGATAAATTCCTCTTGGCTGGGAAGCAAAGATGGTTGGCAGCTTCTGCTTGCCTAAATTAAAACAAGTTGCTTCGACATTACATTTCCAAACAGGCAAAAACTTGCACTGCCATTCAGAGTGGTAAAATGAAACCATGACAATATTTCTGTTTGAGTGGGTGGTGCTGGAAATTGTTTTACTTAAAACCTCTCATTTATTTGGGCACAAAAGGCAGCAGCCTGTTTCTTTCTGCTCAACATGTGTGAAGGGCTAACATGGCTACCCAGACATGAGTATTTCCTAAACCTTGGAGTATTCCCTGTCTCCATGCATGCACAGATATGGATTTGGATTGATTGAGTGCCTGTTCCCTCTCTAATTCTCCCTTTCTGCTCTCTCTGCAGCCTTTGCACACATGCCAAGTGCTCAGCTTGGAGAGGAGCAATACTGTGGTTAAAAAAAGCAATGCAATTATTTTAAGCATTTTCTTGCTAAAGTTTTTTTTCCAGCTGCAGTTAATTTCTGTCTGATTAGTCTGACCTTTCACCCTGCAAGGAAGTAGTTTAGCAAAAGGGATAAATGTGGTCACAGTATATATGTGTGTGCAAGCGTGTGCTGATGTATGTAATCATTGGCTTTGTTTGGCTGTGTTCATCATGGGCAAGTTCTCTGGCTACAAATATTTCTGCCTGCCTTTAGCTGTGCTCAAATTTATCACTGGTGTTTGAAAGCATTTGATGAATGTGAAATCACAAGAAAAGTTCTAGTTCAGTTTTTTTATTCCTAAGTCTTACTAGAGCAAATTAAATCACAGAAAAACAGTTTTTTCCTTTACTTCTTAATTCATTCTTGCATTTTAAATACATCTATTTACTGGTCAGCCATTACAGAAATCTGAATCTTTGCTTGTGGTTTTAAAATAAGTATAAGATGTCACAGAGTGGTGCTGGAATGAAATGCAGATCTGCAGTGCCAACATCACAGAGAATTCTCTGAGAATGGCAGAATGGAGAATTCTGTGTGAGAATTCTCACACTCTCAGAGAGAGTGGCAGCTGAGAGGAGGAGAGCTTTTAGATCTCTCTTACCTGAGATTTCATCTTCTGTGCCAAGCATGTGCCCATTGTTTTGCCTGTCTTAGCTCTGGTAGAGAGCAAGTGCTCATTGATTTGAGTGTTCTATGAAAAAGATTCACTAAGGGTGTGGTTTCTTGTGCTGCTGATTGAGCCTATAATGACTTGAAAACAGCTTCAAGTGTTTGTACAAAAGGTTTGATGCTCCTGCATTTGGGAACAGGGGGCATCCTGCTCCAGAGAGGCTGCCCAGCTCAGCTGTTCAAATCCAGGGCTGGATTTCTGTAGTTTATCAGTCATAAGACTATCTCAGATTTAACCTGGAGCTGCTTTTCAAACAACACAGGTCACAGGAAATTATCAGCAGAAAGATGACTCTGTTGGTGTATTTGTTCCATCCCAGTTTGACTTGGAGCTGTGGTAATTGGTGTGGGATTTGTAACTGTGGATTTCATCTGGGATCTGATCAGCTGTGCTGTGATTCCTTTATGGCACTCCCAGCTGTAACTGGTACAGTCCTGAAATGACAGCTTTTATGGGTTGTCCCTTTTGGCACTGGGTCAGGTATTTGAAAACTAAATCCAGTTTGTGGGTGCATACAACCAAAGAGGGTATTCCGAGCCAAGAGCAGTTGGTGGAGCTGAATCAATACAGGTTATTCCTGCATTCATAGCCTGGCAATCTTTTTATGAGTTCTGGAAGCACCCAAGAGGTGGGAGCAGGAACAGGCACTGTCACAACATGCAGTGATGGAGTTGGGAAAACCAAAGCTTTTCTGGGGTTGAGTCTGGAGAGGGATGGGAAGGGGGCCTGGTGACAAAGAGCAAGAGGAGGCCAAGGAAGTCAATATATTCTTTGGCTCAGTATTAAAATCAGAGGTCAGAGGGAAAATCCTGAGCTAGGAAGGGTTTCCCTTGAGGGAGGTGGATCACTTTAGGGAATATTTAAACAAACTGTGCATGCACAAGTCCGTGGGACCTGGTGGAATGGGCCAATGAGAGCTGAGGAAACTAGCTGATGTCCTAGGGATGTCACTCTCAAAGACCTCAGAATCACAAACCATGTGAAGCTGGAAGAAACATCTGGAGGTCATGTGGTTCCTCCTGGATAGGTCTTGGCAATTCAGGGGACAATCCTGCCTGGCAAGTGCTGCTTTTTTCTCTCTGAAAATGGGCAGCTCAGGTGGCTTTTTACAATCTCTGATTTTGCTCTTCCTTTAAAGTGTGTGTTTTCCTCACTCTTGTTTCATCAGCTGGGGTTTTTCTCTGCTTGGAAACTTTGGTAGGGTGTTTTCCTGCTCAGTTAGAAGCTCTTGATTGTGCTGTAAGAAGTGGGAGAATGCTATTAAGATGTGGCTCTTGCTGTGATTAGTTTCAACAGCAAGTAAAACTAAGTTATCTGAGGGTCCTTCACTTCCTTTTCAGACAGGTGTTTAAAATTCGGAATTTTCTAGGTCTTGAGATACATCCTTGTCAGTGATGCCTTGCAGACAAAAGAGCAGTCAATACTAACTTCCAACAAAATTACTTTTTTTTTTTTTAATCACACCAACCCAGATTTTAATTTTTCAATGGCCTTTCCATTTGGGAAGCAAATCATGCTTCCCTTTATGCTGACAAGGAGGAGATGAGCTCCATACCTGTGTTCCAGGGCACACATTGCTGTGTGTTGGTGACTGTCACTGCAGGAAGATGAAGGGTGGTGACAATCTTGCCCAAAGCACACGAGCAAAGTCTGCATTAGGAATCTGCTTAAATTAAAGCAAAGCTTGGCACAAGCAGCAACAGTTCAAAATCCAGTCTTGCATTGTCACAAATTCTGTCATTAGCTGAACGTTGTGTGAATTGTGTGTGCTGCCAGGCTTCCTCTCCTTCCTGTAGGGACTTCTGTATCACTGCTCCTATCACACTGTGAGTCCCCAGCACGGGGAGCTGGTAACACTGGTGCACTGCTTACTTGCCAGAATGATATGAGCTGCTCACAAAAAAAAAAAAAAAAAATCTAATTTCAGCATCTGTCAAAGAAATGAAGCTGCTCAACAAAAGAGTTCACTTGATTGCTTTGAAAAAAATTAAGTGCTGGCTTATGACACACAAGGCATAAATTAAATCATAACTAGATCAAGATTACTGACAAGAAGTGATGACAGGTGTTGTGAATATGTTGACACAGGGATGCTGCCCTGTGTAACAATTGTCAGTCACCGGCCAGTTCTGAGGTTCAGCTGTGGCTAATGGGGAACAGTTACTGGGAATGAGTAGGAATTCTTAACAGTCACATGGTCAAAAATCGTAATTCATGGTACAAACATTTGCTTCTTAAACAGCTGGAGACAGCTGTGATACAGCAGTATTAGGCCAAGCCATGTGTAAAATACTACAAGTATATTCAGTACAGTGGTTAAGGAGCAATTTCTGGCAGAGACACTGGACTGGGATTAAGAAGATGGGGCTTTGCATTCTGACACAGCCCTCACTGTGACCCTGGGCAAGATGTGTCACCTCTGAGCACATCAGCTCTGAGTGTAGGATGATATTTCTGTTGTCTGTCCTGCCTGTTTAGGCTGTTGGCTCACTGGTGCATGGCCTGACCCGTCAGGGGAGCTGCACACCTGGCACACCTGATTTGCTCTGCTGTAATCTGCAGTGTCACAAAAACACAGCTAATTACTAATCCTGGTGGAGAGGAAGGTGCATTCCCTGCCCCAGAGAACTCACAGACTTAAAATAACAAGAATTGTTGCTGCTGAGGTTAAAGTGGTGCTGCATATGCAACCAGATGATTCCCATGTGCTGTTATTTAATAGATCCAGACTGATGCCAGAAATCTGTGGATAAAATTATAGCATCTCTATTGACATGTTTGACACATGTATCCCCTCTGCTAGGTGCTGTGGTCTCTGCTGCAGTTTGGGATGCATAAAATGAGAGCTTCCTGCCTGCAGCACTTCACAAGAATGTTTATGGACAGAAAAATAGATGGGGGGTAAATATCTGCCAGTGAGACCCCTCTCAGCTCTCAGCATCTTTCTTCAGAGAAATGCATCATTATATCTGAACTGTGATGTTTATGAAGTATCATTAGCATTATTCAGTTACTGATTTCAGATGTCTTCTTCTCTGGCCAGAGCAATCATTATAGGTCTGTCCAAGAGGAGCTGTGACAGATGTCATGGTTTGTTACAGTCACTGCATGCCAGATTTAGCCTCTGGCCATGCACTGCTTGAGTACTTCCTCTAAAAGCATCTTGTGAGTACCCTGCAGAAAAAACAAGTGACAAGGACTTCAGATCTATTTGTGACATTGAATGGACACATTTTTAGGATGAGATTATGATGTAGTAAGCAGGCAAACAAAGAGCAGAAGATACTTGCACAAAACCCGTTTCCTACCGATTCTTAACTGCATCCTTTCATTCAGGTGATGCACTAATAGCAGTCAAGTCCTGCAAATCTGGGCTTAAAGGGGTTTTTGTATCACATTGCAAAACTATTACAGTTGTTTAATATTATCCATGTTTTTTTCTCACAGCTCAAAATGCTGTATTAACTGTTGGGGTAAATTGTGAGGATGAAGGGAAGAAAGGCACAAATAAGCATGGTTTGTTGTCAGACAGAGACCCAGGGTCCAGATTGGTCGTGACTTGTATTTGTTCATTAACTACAAAGACTCAAACCACCCTCTTGGTCTGGCCAGTGTGAAAATACAGACAAGAACCTGAGAAATCTGTGTTTGCTCTGCTGTAGACACAGGCTCTGGTGTTACCACATGTACTTGAACTCAAACAGGTTCTCTGTGTGTGTGCCTTATTTTGGGGGCCACTGGCAGTCTACACACACCAGAAACCTCTTTCTTCTCTTCCCTGGCCATGCTGAAGGGCTCCCACACCAAATTGCAGCTGATTAGGTGGAAAACCATATTTTAGACTGACATAATCCTGCTTGTTCCGTGTGTAAGACAGGAGTTCCAAGCTGGCAGCAGTCACTCGAGTGCTGTTCCAGATCACCTCTCAAGTGCCCGTGAAGAGGACACACAAATACCATATGTTAAGTAAGACAGATAAAAACAAATACACAAAACCCTGGAGAACTCCCTGGTGTCCTCATAACCTCAGAAATTCTGTCCCGCCCGCTCGAGAGGGAGGTGAGAAAATGAGTGACAGAGCCTGGGTCACCAATTACTGCTGAGGCTTCAGGATTCAATTAATGCTGCTAAAATTGGGAGAAAGGAAGCAACAATGTCTCCTCTCCAATGCTAATGACCTGTATAAAAAGAAAATAATTGTGAAGAAACTCTCTTGTCAAAAAGAGTCCTTCTTTGCGTGTACCTCTGAGAAGGAATCAGGCACAGGATATTATCCATGTGGCCAAATGATCCATAGGATACTTCTCTCTTCCAGAACAACTGCATTCTTCTGCAGGGGCTGCTTGTCCCATTGATGCTTTCTAAGGGACACTGCTGCCATGCTCTCCCTAATTAGGAGATTAGGAGAATTCTTTGACTGAAAATTAAGAATCACCATGGCTTATTTTTATCACTAAAAGATCACCCCAGCAACTTCCTCCAGGAAATTGCAAGGGGAAGTCATTATGTGAGGGGGGCTGGGGAGGCAGAAGCCAGCTCGATTGTGCATATGAACCCCAGATGAAATGCGCCCTAGCTCTGTGAGGGGGGCAAAAGGGGTGTTTACTAGGTCATTTACCATGTCCTTGTTTTTAAAGTTTCCTTTTCCACGATTACTTGTTGACCTTAATTGTTTCCATGCCCACGAGATAAGTCTTTGTACTTCCTACGGAGGCTTAGTGGAGAGGTCTGGGGATTGCTCTTGCTAATTGCCCTGTATTCCTTCATTTCCCTTGAGTGTCTGTGGCGAGCCCATTCCCACATATGCTCCCAAAATCCATTTTAATCGGAGGGGCAGCGCTGCACAGCTGACGACATATGTTAGCTGCATTCAGGGCGCGCTGAAGCATGCCTCTCATGTTACATAAAAGGGGAAGGTCAGTACAAAACAAACAGCTTTTTACAAGCTACGGCTTAAGAATCCTGTCCTAAAGAACTCTTGCATTTCAGGGAGTGACAAATCAGCTTGTCGCTGAGCTCTGTTCTCTCTCGAGGCTTTTTTTCCTTTTTTTTTTTTTCTTTTTTTCTTTTTTTTTTTTTTTTTTTTGCATACATTAGGAATGCTGTTAGTCTCCCAGGACAACCTGTGTTAAACGCTTCTCTTCTGGCAGCAATAAAGCTGTCCAGGGCCTGATGCTCGGTTTCCCTGGATGGCCAGAGCAGGCTGGAGCACAGCAGCGTTTCTCCACCCCTGTGTGCACCTGCTGCAGGAGGGCAGCCCCCAGATTCCCACAGAGGAAACTTTCATGGCACGGTCTGCTGGGCTCTGGGAGGAGGTTTGTGCGTGTTCAGGGCAAGATAAGGAACAGGGAGGAAAGGAGATACTTAAGGAAAACTTGAGCCAATTTCAGTGGAATTGCTTATTTCCTTTTATTTCCTTTTAAATAGATTTTTTTTTTCTCTTAATTTGACCTGGAACCAAGGTAGGAGATGACCCAGAGAAGATTTCAGCTCTCAATTCCCATTTCCTTTAATGGGATCAGTTCACACCAATCCTGTGTGTGGGTTTGCCCACCCCTGGCAGGAGCCCTGGCAGAGGGGCTGTGCAGAGCTCTTTGCTGGGGGGCAGAGGAGTAAATTCAAACATCTTTCTCCACATCTTAGCTAAGGCCTCTCCCAGCTGGGTACAGCCTCAGGCTGGCAGAGCAAAACCAGCTGGGTCGGTGCCAGCCACATCTCTGCTGGGTGGGTCCCAGGGCAGCTTCTGAGGGTCTGCACAGCCCCTGCTCTGAGGGTGTGGGCAGAGTGCCCATTTTCCTGGCAACCCACTGGGGCAGGAAGATATTTCTTCCCCAGATCTGTCCTTGTGTAACACGGCTCCGAACATCTGTGTGGCAGTATCTGCGAGGGCATCCTCGTATTCAGCCTTCCCACATTTTTTGGAGCCTTTACAAAACGCACCTCCCCTGGGAAGCCTCGCTGATTCAGCAGATTCCTGGAGACAAGGGCTGTTTGTGGCAGTGATTCATTCACTTTGGTTATTTATACCGCTGTGCTGGGTGCTGTGTGAAGCAAGAGCAGAGCGCTGTTCGTGCCCCAGAGGCATCAGAAGTCAGGAAAGCAGCAGGATGCAGGGAGTGCACGTAATCCATGAGCGGGCAGAGGAGCAGGCAGCCCTGGCACTCAATCCATGAGCGGGCAGAGGAGCAGGCAGCCCTGGCACTCGGGTAATCCATGAGCGGGCAGAGGAGCAGGCAGCCCTGGCACTCACATAATCCATGAGCAGGCAGAGGAGCAGGCAGCCCTGGCACTCGGGTAATCCATGAGCAGGCAGCCCTGGCACTCCATGAGCGGGCAGAGGAGCAGGCAGCCCTGGCACTCGGGTAATCCATGAGCGGGCAGAAGAGCAGGCAGCCCTGGCACTCACTTAATCCATGAGCAGGCAGCCCTGGCGCTCCATGAGCAGGCAGAGGAGCAGGCAGCCCTGGCACTCGGGTAATCCATGAGAGGGCAGAGGAGCAGGCAGCCCTGGCACTCACCATGAGCGGGCAGAGGAGCAGGCAGCCCTGGCACTCACATAATCCATGAGCAGGCAGCCCTGGCACTCCATGAGTGGGCAGAGGAGCAGGCAGCCCTGGCACTCAGATGGGCTCAACCAAAACTGGGCTTCCAACTTCATCTCTGAACAAAACCCCGGCTTCTCCACTCGATTTCTGCGTGCAAGCCCAGTTTATGTGAGGATGTGTTGCTGTATCAGTTCCAGGTGCCTCAGCTGTATTTGGGATGGTTTCCAGCCTGCTGGGGCTGGGGGCAGCTGTGGCTGCAGCGGGAGGGCTGTGGGGTGGCACAGCAGCTCCCCAACCACGACATGGCCCACGTGTTAGGCAGGTTTGTGCCAATTAGCATTGCTCAGAAGCGTGTTTGGTACAGATATTTCCTGCACCTGGGATCTCCTGTCAAGAACAAAAATACCTTAAAATCTGTGGAAAAAAAATATTTTACAAATATTACTTACTGTGCTTTTCAGATGATGTTTGGCTTAGTCATGAGGTGGATTCCAGCAGGCCATGAACACCACTTGCAACAGGGACCTGATGAGTCTTGGACACTTTTAGAAATGTGTTTTTTCTGTTGTTAAATAATGGCTGATAGAAATCATGTTTATTTTTTGCAGGGCATGATTCCTTCCAGATTTCCATGTTAGTGCTTAGCTCTGTGGCCCTGCCAGCTGTGGGCTTTGTGCTGCTATGCCAGGGTGCGTTAGTGACCTTGGAAACCAAAATCCCAGGACATGGCAGAAGCAAATTTTGCCACCAAAATGGGTGCAAGTGCTTGTTTGCCTGAGGGAAAGTAATTTTAGTGAGTTGATTCTATAGTGGGATTTCTTTTTTTTTTTTTTTTTTTTTTTTTACTATTTTCATTTTTAATTTAGTGTAGATTTTAAAAGCTCTTCTGTAGCCAGCTAATTAAACTGATGCAAATGGTTTCAATGTTCTATTGGGGAAAAGTTTACAGAAACAGTTCTTGGTATGGACTAATAAAATTCCAGTGTTTGGCCTTGAAATAAGCATGGAGGGAACTTAAGATGCAGGCAGTCCTACTGCTTTTAAGATTGAGGAAAACTTTGGGGGGTGGGGCAGGAACCCTGATTGGCAGCTCCATTGAGATTGTTTGTCTCCCTTGCTCTCCCAGTGTTAATACAATCAGCCAGTTCTAAACTCACATTTGCCTGTATGATAAGGAGAGGTAAAAAAGTCGTTTTTAGGGGATGCCAGTGCTGCCTGGTCATACCTGGGGACAGAAGTTCTGCATTTGAACAATTATTGCAGGCTGTGCAAAGCTGTGTGACCGTTCTGACAGCAAATCCACCTGTTCCATAAAGAATTCACCACCCAAACTGCAGCCTTTAATTGCTCTGAAGTGAAACCCCAGCTCAGAGGGGGAATCTTCACTGTCTCCAGCCAAGCCCAGGATTTGTACCACACAAATTTCCCCAGCCCAAGGATGCAATGAGGCCGTGTGTGTGATGTGATTTAAGCCCTTGTGTGCTGCCCCGCCGTGAGTTTCGGTTTGCTGCTCTGATGGTTTAGATGAAGATCTTTGCAGCTGGAGCTCAGTTTGGTGCCTGGCTGGTTCCTGCAGCCAACCTGCACCCCTGGAGCTGGCTGGGGAACACGCCTGCTCCGACTTGATCAAAGGCTGTGGGATTCCCTGCTGGTGCCCTGGCGATTGGGAAGCAGCATTCCTCAGCAGGTGTAAGAGTCCCTCAAGAGAAGGGCATGGAGCCTTACAGCAAAATAGACATCAGCTAATCTCTCATGCCTAGATGATTTTACTGTGACGTTCTGCCAAGCAGCCCGAGGCAGTGAAAAATAAACTGCTAGCATTATAGTATCATTACGTTTCTGATTCTCCAGAGAAGCCAATATTTGTTTGCTTTTCTCTGAAGTGTTTCATGTCACCACGTATGTTCTCTCCCCTTCTTTACAGAGTAGGAAGAGGGGGAGGAGGGAACTGCACAGCCCAGATTTTGTGCTGCTTTGGGGCTGGAGGGTTGGGGGGCTTTGTTGCTGCTCTTTTTTTATACCTACATAATTTTTAAGGATTATTTGGCAGCCTGTGAGTGTGGTGTCGAAATGAGCCTTGCTTCGGGAAGAGGCCAATCTCTGCAAACAAATTTTGCAGCCAAAAGTGCTGTAAATTTGATAGGCACCAAAAAACGTGAAAAGGGCTCACGGGCTGAGCCGAGGGCACTTGCTCTGAGCCCCAGGTCCTGCCTCTCCTCACCCAGACTGCGCTGCAGCCGAACCTCTCCTGCATCCCCGGAGCCTCCCAGCCCCGGAGCGGCCCGAGGGCTGATTCCACCTCCCCGTCCGGCCCCGCTTCATCGACCCCGAGGGCAGCGGGGCTTTCACGAGGTGAAAAACCTGGTGGCCCGAACCGCGGCGGGGTCAGGGATGTCCCGGAGGGGCCGGGTCCCGCTGCTGCCTGGCAGGGGATGCGCAGCCCGGGGTGGTGGCTCAGCCCGAGGGCAGCCGGCCCTCCCTGCCCGCTACCTGGCGGGCTCCTGGGCTGTTCCCGCAGGGCGAGCAGCACCGCGGGGTCCCTGCTGCCCTGCCCGGGTGCCGCGGTCACTGACAGGGCAGAGCGGCGCTGCCCCGGGCACGGACGGGCGGCACCCGGAGCCCCGGCACAGGGCACACCGAGCCCAGCATCACCTGCAAAATGCCACCTCAGCGAGCCTCCCACAGACCTGCCGCCTGGCTTCCAGCCCAGCGGAAAACGGGACAGGATTTGATTTAGTGTTTTGTTTTGATTTGATTTTTTTTTTCCCTGAGTAACCAGTAATTTGCCCGCCTGTAGTAACAGCTAAAACATCTGAAATGATTCCCCGATCCGATGCCGCTATGCGAGCTCCTGGCAAAAAGACCTCATGGGGGTTTTGTTCTGTTCTGGCTTTAGCTTTTCAACCGCGGGGATTTTAGCAGAGGCTGTGGGGTGGCTCTAAGCGCAGACCTGACTTTAGGAGCGATTCCAGAATCCCGCTCCCCGTCCTGGGGAAGCCCCTCGGGGCGCACAGCAGAGAACAGCAGGGCAGCCTCGCCTTTCCTCTCTCTCCTGCTACCTATGAGCTGATTTCAGCTCATAAACATCATCCCCGTGCTGCTCCGGCTCCTGTTTCAGGCATCGTAAAAGCTCCAAATAATCGAACTTTGGGCAGAAGCCGCTGGCCGGCTGATCTCAGCTCGAGCTGGCTCTGTCCCTTTTGTTCCCCGGGTGAAAAGTTAACTTGCTTTCCTTTGAAGGCTCTCACAGAAGGGGCTTGTTCCCGGAATTACCAAATTATGGTACTCCAGCATCCAGCATTCTCCTTAGGCATCTGTCCGAAAGTTACTTTTTACTCTAGCAGATGATAAAAAATATGAATGAAGTAATTAAGGGGGTTTTGTTTGGTTGTTTTTTGTTTTTTGGTTTTTTTTTCCCCCAGTCTAATGCTGAATCTTAATGCGACGTTAAAATGTGCAGCATTTCAGCTCTTCTCATGACTGAAATGCATCAAAAAATAATGGAAATTCGGTCACCTAATTAACTTAGAAATTTGTAAGGAAATAACCTCAGTTGTATTTGTAACTCGTGAGAACCCTTAAGATTTTTTTTTCTTTTAGCTTCAATTTTATAAATACTCATCTGAAGTAAAAATATAGGAAAGAATATCACAAATGTCAAAGGTAGAACAAATGAGCAGGAGATAAAAGATGCCGTTCAAAAAAAAAAAAACAAACAAAAAACACCTTGCAAACTGCCCAGCCGTTTTTCAGCACAAATCCTTCCCTGTGTTACCTACATCAACATTTGCCAGGAGGAAGGGAAAGAAAGTGATGACAGGGCAATGTTATGATGGGAGAAAGACGATTAGAAGTGGCATTTAAAAAATAAAAATAATGGTGAACAGTATTGTGAATAGCAATGCCAGTTTGTCTGGGTTGTGATTCCACAATTTCCAGGTAATAAGGATTTTCAATTATTTAGAGGATTGTTAACAAACATGAGAAAAACATACATTGCAGATTCAGGATTCAATAGTTTTCTTCCATATTTTAATTTTTTGGGATTCTTATTTAGGAATCCCGTTTCTAATGAGCAATCAGCTTGCCCACAGTATTTTGTAAATGACCAATAATAAATAGTACAGATGCAATAAATACCAAGACTGTTTCTCAAACTATTTGTTAAACACCATGAAAGAAGATAAACCATTAAAAATGATTGGATGGGTCATTCTCTGAAAGCCAGGCACACGGGCTAAGGACAGGTTTTGAAAGCTAAATCGATATAGCTAATAATCAATTTATCAGATAAATCTGCTAAAGCATATTTTTAGGGAATTCCTAATTATGGTGTATTAATCTCTTTCCATAATATGTAGATATTTTTATTTTTTTCCTGGAGCTTATTGGATTTATCACCTCCTTTTTCGTTTCTGTGTTTGCACAAGGAAAATCAGTGTCCAAACCTTGAGAGTATTTTAAGAAAAATGCCTTAAAAATTGTTACTGGCATCAGGGAATGGATTTTATCAGCAGTTTACACCAGAGAAGGATCTGCCTCCCCAAATGTGCTGAGCTGTGGCTGCTGCACATTTCAGTAACAAACCCTGGAGACTTCTTGGCCTCTCTGGAATTGTTGGATGAGCAGCACTCAGCCTGTTCAGCTCTGGCAGTTGTCTTTCACTTGCTTTTTGGAAGGGAAAATGGTGAGAAATAGTTGCCAGCATTCCCCAAATCCCTCTTGTCTCCAAAGACTACTCCAGCATGTTTCTGCATTAGTCCAAGTAACCCCGGGCTTGCTTTGGTTTCTTCTTGGATAAAGGAGGACTTGCTGTCTGCTGTTTGCAGAAAATGGGATCCTTGAACAGCTACTTGGACAGGAAAATTTGGCACAATGAAGCAAATCAAAAGGAAAAACAGGAAAACCAATTTTTGGGGAGAAAACCTCCAACATTTTCCCCCACCTCACAGCTGTTCCAGCCTCACGGTGTGTTGTGGCCATCACACACCTGATTCCCTTCTTTTCAGACCTCTCATAGAAATGAATCCTTGGAAGGAGCTGAGGGATCTCCCCCTGTCCTGCAGTGCCTTTGGGGAGGGATCAGGGGGTGGAGAAGCCTGGGTGGGAGCCAGGGGCTGTCAGGCCTGGCTCTGCACAGCCAAAGCCAATGGCACGTGTTTGTCCTGGCCTGCTGTCACCAGCTGTGCCTTACCTGCCACTCAGAGGGGGTGACTCGGTTTTCTTTCCACTGAGCAATGACAAGTCAATATGGTTACAAGGAAATTTTGGGAATAATCTTCTGCTTTTCTGTATCAAAGAATCTGCTCAGAGTAGAGACAGTTAATGGCTTGTGTCCATGGAGGGAGAGGGTGAATATTGCTGAGACTGATTAGGAGCAAGGACAGAATCTTTCTGCAAGTGTTTCACAGTAGGCAAAAATGAAATAAAATTGCATCAGGAATGAGTTTGGCTTGTAGGCTGGCTCCTGACTGAAGGCTAGTTTTTGGTCCACTTTGATGTGTTGAAGAACAAGAACTTCCAGTACCAATTCTGCTTATGCACATAAATCACGGGGGTTGGAGAGCAGAAGGGACACACTGGTTCTGTTCCTGCATGGACAAGGGCTGCAGTCCACCACAGTGGCTAGAAAGTGTCTAAGGCTGATAACAAAACTCAGCCCTATCTAAGTCAAGAGGCCAAAAGAGCCTGAAGTATTTATACACCTGTGGCTTGAATAGCTGGGAAATGAATGACAAACCTTTTTCTTGCATGTGTGGTTTGGGTTTTTTTGCCATTTCTAGCTTGCACTGCAGCAAGTCTTGTGCCCTTTGGATTGTTTATACCTTGTCAAACCTGTTTTAAATAAACCCCTGTGCTGCACTTTCGGTTTGTCAGGGAAATTGCTGCCCTCTCCTGGTTTGAAGCAATTCTGGACCAGCTGAAGGCATCCCCAAGCAAATGCCAGTTGCAGTGTGATAATATGATCCAATATGAAATTAATTAAGGCTACACAATAGTTTCTTTAAGACTAAATCAGAAAAGAGAGCAGGCAGCCCTATCTGGGACAATAGGATTGGATCCAAATGCAGTTTTAAAGACGCATCCCGCCTCCCCTGATCAGAGTGCATTTAATGAGATTCATGCAATTTCTTTCTGAAAACAATAGCTTTAACCATTGGTTGCATAACCCAGGATATCCAGCTGAGGCCCCCCAAGTACAGAGTGTTCCACAAAAAGGAATGACAAAAAGTCCTCTAGTTCAACTTAAATAATTAAAACAAGATCTGGAGAAATGGCCAGCCCGGTGAGATGCCTTTCAGGGGGTCAGGGAGTGGAGGAGGCGAGATAAAACTCCTAAAGGCAAAGTTAAATTTGTCCATTCCCATTCTCTTTCTGGGACTGAGCAGCACGAAGTGCCAAGACCCCTGAGAGTGCTCAGCCCCCTCGGCCTCTGGTGGCTTTCAGCACCTTGCAGGATCAGGCCCTACAGCCATAACTCAGAAAAGGGTATCTATTGTCTGCACAGAAACAGAGGAGCTCGGCAGCATAAACTCCCTGAGACGTGTTTGAATTTGGGCTGTGATTTGTGGCTCTCATTTTACACGAAGTTTAAAGTTTCTTGGCTGCTGGAGATCCTACTCTGAGCCCAAGGACCTTCTGCCATGGAAGTGGGTGGGAACAAGACGTGGCAATACAGGCAGTGCTATAGACAATGCTTATTTGGGATTGTGGAAGGATTGCAAACAAAGGGAAAAATTCCTCTTGCCCCACCAGCTACAATAGCTTCAAAAACATTCAGAGCAACAAATGCCATTTTCCAAAAAGTTCATACCAGCAATCAGAGAAGAGTGTGCCCTTCCTGGAAGTGTGGAAAGCCAAGAGCTGTGGCCTCTCACAGGCCATGTTAATGGTGAGCACTGTCTTTTAGAAACACTTCATGCATAGCAAAATTCTTGTAGCAGCTTCCTCCACTCCTCTTTTAGGACTAAAGTTATTTAAGCTGTGCTTTGAAGATCTTGCTTTTGCATCCCACTGTGATACCATGCAGCAGCAATCCTGTTTGCCAGGTGATTTTAGAACAAAATGTAGCCTTGTGACAAACAAAATCTCCTGTTCCCAAGGCACAACTGAAGACAAATGCTGCATACTTCCCTTGCTGTCTGCTTAGAGCTGCAGAGATAGATTTCAAGTGTTTCTAGAGCTCAGAAGTTGCAGATGTGATGCCTGAGTGAAACTGAGGCTTGACTCTTATCTGGTTATTTTACAGGCTGCATTTCCTCTGCTGCTGAGGCAGCACACAATTAAAGCTGCATCACTGGTGTGTTTCACATATTTACTTATGACAAGGCTGGGTCTGATTCTTCTTCATGGAAGAGCATTTCACTCTTCAACAGACATGATTTGGTCCATCAGGGCTTTTTGCATTTTTATAGGCATCTGCAGCAGCATTTATTCCTAAATAATTTGACAAATAAGTAACTACAGAAGAATCTCATGGGAGGTAGCACAGGAGTTTCTTTACTTTGACCTGCTTTTTCCTGCCCCCAAATCTGTTACTGATCTGTGTGCTGTGTGTGGACATGTGCAAAATGAACACACTCCCAGCCCCCTTCCTATTCTTGTTACAGGAGAGCAAAAGAAAGGAAAACCAGGCTGGAGTGGCCAGAATAGGATGATCAGACTGCTTATTCCCTAAACACCACCTGAGGCTGGAACACAGGGATTTGACATCTTTTTGAGGTGTTCCTAATCAGATGCTGCCTGACAGGAATGCCGGGAGAAATAAAGTTGAGTTTGTTTCTCCCAAACTTGTTCCAAGCTTAATTCCAGCTTTGTGATCACATGGATGAGCAAATCCACTTGCTGCTCTCATAGGCTTCTGTGGAGATTATTTATCTGTGATAGAGCCAACATTTTGCATGAAACAGAGGAGAATCACTGAGCACTCCCTGTAAATTTTTCTCTCAAGGTGTCCAAGCCCAGCCCAAGGCTACTTCAAGGGGTAGGAGAAAAGCCATGGCCTGAGTGATAGGAGGTCCTTAGAGGTGTCCAGCTCCTTACTGGGACTGGAGAATGGAGATGGGGGTGGTTGGGGTTGTGCTGTGAGACATTTCCCCTCTCTGACTGTGTTCAGCCCTGGCCTGCCCTGGGACAGCTTTTACTGCCACACTGTCACTCCTGCTTCCAAATCCACAATCAATTTTCCTTTTAAACTGATGAGCTGGGACAAGAATTCCAACCATTTTATATATTGTCAGAGGTATTTCAGTCTGGGTGAAGGAGAATTGTAGAATGCTTTCCTTTTCTTAAAAATAATCTGAACTTTGGCAGAAGCTGCAGCACAGCTGGGTTTTTTTTGTGGACTGACCTGTGCTGCCATCCCCACCTGGACACATTTGCACCGATGCCACATCTGCTAATCACCAAAACAAGGGAGAAAGGCTAAAAATAAAACAACACCAAACCTACAAACAGCAACACGGCTCTGCCTGTTACCAGATGCCACTGTGGTGATCTCAAGCATAAGCTGTACATTTTTATCTTTTAAATGGAGAGGTCCCTTGGGCACAGCCACTGCCCCTGTCCACAGCTATCCTTGTCACCCGGCTGTCCTCCGCGCTCGGCGCTGCGAGGCTCACACCGCACGGCCGCGTCTCCTGCGTGAGCAGTACAGCAGTGGACAAGGGCAGAGATCGGGGTCTGGGGTCCTGGGGACATTGTGGTTTTCAGGGACTGCCATCTCGGCATGGGGAGTCATCCTTCAGTCAGCAGCAGCCGGGCTCAGGGCCCCTGTGTGCTTTGGTTTGCATTCATTGCTTGCGATGGCAGACATTCATCCTTAGGTATTGCCCAGTTAAGGGGTAATAAGACAAGACAACAAAGGAGTCTCAAGCTAACAGAGGGAGCTGGGGTACTGTGTGGCACTGCAAGACCAAGACTGAAGCATTTCCAGGGCTCTGTTCCCGACCACATCAGCTTCCCACTCTGGAGCCCCCAAATGCCGCTGCTCCAGACTTGGGCATTCACCCCTTATCCCTGCCAAGGGTTTGAGCTAAGCTTACCCAGGCAGGTTCTTCATCCATCACTCTTATTTTCAAGTGTGGGCTTATCCATTTTCATGAACTCCCCAGTTATTCCAGGATCCTGATGAGAATGGTTCCCAGATGGATTTGCCATGAATCCCGTCACCAGATGTGCATAATTCCATTTGTGCAGTGGATGTAAAGAGGGGTAGGACCCTTTTCTGGAGTCTGCTGTCTTGCATTGACTTTACAGCATGGTCTCCTACCCTCTTCCCACAGTTTCTCTTTGTTTAGTGCAAGAAATTCCTCTCTGTGCACGTTTTCCTAAAGGAGTTCATTTCTACTCTGTCCCCTCTCCATCTGATTAGGCCAGAAAAAATGTTCTTGTTTGCCCCATTTGTACTTCAGTAAAGACCTGGTTGGTAGAACGTGAAGGGTGTCAACTGCATGAGTTATCTGCAGCATTTAAATCTACAGCTTTAAGTCTGTCTTTAAAACTTTATGGGATGTTGCACCCAAGAAAAGTTGTCATAGCTCTGTTTTGTACTTCAGTCACGAGTGGTTTGACTGGGGGGGGAAACAGAGAAACACAGAGATTTATACAAGAGCAGATAATGTAAATGCAAAGTAATTAAAATGGTCATAAAAGACTCCTCAAAATATGTATTCCTAATGATTCCTAACGTGATTTTAGGGCAGTTTAAGCGGCTGCTGCCAGATCAGACCAGAGTGCATTCACAAGGCAGAACAATCTCAGCTGTAACAAGCTACAACCCCACATGATTCAAATGCAAAACCTTTATCCAGTGACATTCCTAAGGATTTACCAAATAGGGGGTACTTGTGGAAGGTGACAAAGCTCCAAGCAGGCATGTGCTCGGTACAGCTGGGATTTGCACAGGGGAGGCAAACTCAGGGGTGTTGCAACCAGCAGTGAGACCTGCCTGGTGTGAGGGGAGCTGTGAACCTCCTGCCTGGGAAATGCTTTCACCTGTTGCCTCATTTTACAAATGAATATGCAGCTCTAAAAGTTCACACTGTGAATACTTGAGCAAAACTTTAAAAGTACTTCATCCTTTTATTTTTGTTTTGTTTTTAGCTCTCGGTGTGTGTGCACAGGGTGAGGGTGGGCAGCTCTGTGTCTTCCCCAGATGTATTCACGTTTCCATTTCCAAGATTTATTTGGGGAAGATCCCTCTTTAAGCTGTTGGAGTGAATGAGGAGGTGTCAGAGAGTTTCCTCCACCAGGCAGTCGGTGCTCTCCAGCTGCTGTGCAGAAAAAGCCTCTTTGTATCCAGGGAGCATCTCCCTTTCTCCGGGGGAGTGGCGAGAGCAGGCACAGGGCAGCTCCCTGCCTGTCAGCCAGCACCTGAGAGGCACAGCGAGAGCCTCAGTAAATCACAGAGCAATAAATCAAACGGAGCTGGAAATCAATTTGAACAATTAACTCTGGTTCCTTTGAAGCTGACAGTAGAGGCCCCAGAAGACAGGAGCACAAGAGAGAACTGCTGCTCTCAAGACTTTGGCTCTTGGGAGACACATTTTGTGACCAAAGTGTGCATGGATTTGGGAAGTGAGTTTCATGTAATTTGGGAAGAATTTAATATTTTTGTCATTTAAATGCTTGGCTTTACAGTAGTGCTCAGTGTAACAAACAGATTGATTTAAATCTCCAGTGACCTACAAATCCTCAAGTGCTGGTTCTGCCCCACGCAGGTCTCCTGGCAGGAGATGTACATAGGAAAGTCAGGGCTGAGCATTTGCCAGCTCTGAGGAGTGTGAACTGGATGTTTTTGAGAATTTTGGAAACATTAGAGAAGTAAATGAAGTGAAAATGCAACAAGGCTGGTCTACACTCAAACATTTCAGAGTTCAGACAGTTCCAGAAGGCTGTGCTGTGCCCAAGGCTCCTCAGGGCATGGGCACAGAAGAGGTGACCTCTGTAGACTCATTCCAGCCCAGTGGTTCTTTGAGAAGACAAATACACTGGAAGATGCAAATCTTACATGAAAAGTGTAACATGAGGCCCACTTGTGGGATCCCATATACAATTTAGGTTGTACACAGTTGTGGAAGAAGGTTCAATGGATAACTGCTAGTTGTTCTGGTATTTGGAAGATGAGACATAAAAACAAAGGATTGAAGATTAAATGGGACCGTTACATTTCAATTTTTCTTATCTGAGCTGCAAGGAGTTCTAAGAAATGGGTATTTTTAAAATTGTTGCCATTTTAGAGAGAATAAGACAATGCTGGATGTCTCTCACAGAGAAATCCTCCTGGACATGGCTGTGCAAAATGTTGTAGGAGATTAAAGCAGAGCATTCCAGTGACTTGTTTAAACATATCTTCTTATATCTCTTTGCAGCAATCCTTAAGCCCCAACCACCAAAGACTATCTCCTCACAGCAGTGACAAATTCCGATCCCAAACAAACCACCTGGGGCAAGCTGAATAGCTAAACACAAATGTCAGAGGTCTAGATCATTTCCAATATTCTTTGACATTGCTTATGATGTGGCCTCTGGCACATTCCCAACAGAAGAAAGTTCAGTTATATTTCTTTCAATTAAAGAATCTGATTTAGCCACTAATCATGTCAAAGAATGTCTGGGGGAGGGAGAGGAAGGGAACCTGAGTGAGTGGTGGTGTGTTCAGAAGGGATGGCTCATGGGATGGCTCGTGCTGTCTGCAGGGAGGCATGGGCACTGTGGGATGGAGCTGGGACAAAGGCTGGCACAAAGAGAAAAGCAGTGTACATGTGTCAAAAATATTATTGGTTTGATGAAATCGTGCAAATCCTATTAATGCACAACCTCAAGCACACTGCCACAGTGAAAATCGTGCTCTCAGGACTCAGTTTTTGGGGAGAAGGAAAGGAAAGGCTTTGGGATGGCAATAATTAGGAGATCAGTGAATGGGAGAGGCTCAGTGAGGTTTATCCAGCATCTCCTGCGTTCTCACCCAATCCCAAATGAGTTCCTCTGTCAGCCCTAGAAGACCCCAGTGCTGGACATGAGGGGTAGGACGGGTAACTCAGGGGGGATGAGTCTGACTGTGCTGCACCTCTGTACAAACCCACTGGGGGGAAAGCCACAGTCCAAAACCAGCATGCTGAGCCCTGTATTTTGGTGGATCAGGACATCTAGGATTGCTTCATCCATGTGAATAGGTTTCTGATCTTCAGGGAACAGTGGAAAAATCAGACAGTTCCCAAACCTCAAAGAAGGTTTGAGATCATTGTTAAGAGGATTTGCATTTGGAAAATTTTGCCAGGTTACACAAGCAGATGCAATACTTGGAATATTTCTGCTCAGGTTTTCCAAACCTTTCTTTTCCAACCTCCCCGAGGTAACATTGCTTAAGATGGGAACAGATGGACTTATGTACAAAATCCTGGGTGAGAGTCAGGGATTTCTGGGGCTGGGGTCTTGTTGGGCATTGTGGCATCCATTGACACCCCAGCCAGACCTCCACACACAGGAGAGATGCTGTAAGGCACAGAGCAGCCTGGGCATTTCTTATTTCTTCTCTATAGCTGTAAGATAGAGAATAAATAAATAAATAGTGGTGATACATCTGAAAACCCACCACAAACACCTGTACAACCATGAGAGTGACTCTACAATCTTTTCATGCTGCTCACATATATTTAATTGTTATAAAATCATAGCCATTACTTTTTTGTGGTTTGTTTCGGGGTCTTTTTAATAGTAATGGTTTTACACACAATGATTTTGCACCTTAATTTTGGCATTTTCACAGACATTCAGCCCTGGGCTAGCAGTGTCCCTATCAGAAATTTTAGCACTGAGTAACACAAAGAGAGAAGTTTGAGCTGGCACTATGGACTCACCAAAATCTCCACCTGATGCATCTTCCTCATGGCTGCTCTGGTGCTCCCAGCTGGGTGCACACCCCCAAATGCAGACCTGTGCAGCCTCATTCCTCTCACACACAACTCCACGGCCTCATCCCCAGAAATATTTTCTTGACAAAAATACTCTGGCCCATGTTACTCCTTAAGTCCAGGAGTGCTGATATGAGGGTTCTGCACAACCATACAGATGTGTGAGATACCAAGATTTTACAATCAATATTCAATGGGTTTGCAACATCTCTCTTGAAAGCAGGAGCACTGATTGCATTTTTCTCGATGTCAGACGTGGTCTGTGCTGGAGAGAAACCCTTGGTGTGAGTGCTAAGGTTTCTTTAGTGCCTGGACCTTAGGGTAACAGCTTGGTCAGGGATCAGTCCCGTTGGTAACCTTGCACTTGGAAAGCTGACATCTCCAAGGAGGGAGATATTGAGCACAGATGTAGAAGCTCTCGGACCCTGGCTGTGTGCTGCCAATTCTGTGTCGTGCTGCACATCTTACACACATTAAGGAGCAAATGGGCTCATTCCCGTGGCAGCAAACTTCACAAATCAGAACAAAAATTATTTATCGTGACAGGCAGGTGGTACTGCAGACAGAAATGTCTCCTGACCTTGTGGAAATGTGGCTGTGATGATCTCACAGAGGCTGATTTTTTTCTTCCTGCTGGTTTAAAAGAAATCTTCTGGTTTCAGACATGGCAAAACATATTTTAATGGTGATGTGTCTCAGGCATGTGGATTTTAGAACACGCTTGCTTTTTGCAACCAGTCGAGGTGTTATACATGCTGTTTAAAACAGAGTTTTTACCACAAAAGCAGCATCTGCCTGTGTTTGCACTACATTTACACCAGCAGCCACTACAGGGCCAGCACACGCCAGCTTGACTGGAACAAGGTGCAACAATACTGCTCCCCAAATCTCTGTGAAATTGGAGATAATTCCATGCAGGGCAGATTTTCAAAGGCCTTGTTTAGCATCTCTAAAGGTTCAGCTGAGGGGCTGGGGAATTTTTCGGCAGTGCCCTGCTGCCTGGCGCCTGTCTGCATTCTTGCCGGGGAAATCCTGGAGCCGGGGCTGGGAGTGGAGCAGCAGAGGCTGAGCCCTGGCTCCCGGGGTATTCATGATGGAGAGGTGGAGGTTGTCACCTCTTGTGTCAGCTGTGAATGCTGTGCACCTTTCTGATGGCCCGGATTTAGGGAAGATGGATTCAAGCTGGATCAGAGTTATTCACAGGATGCAAAAACCTTTATTTGCAGGAGTGAGCTTGGTGTGTTTGTCTTGGCAATATGAATGTGAAAGGGAGGTGGGTTTGCTCTCCCTGGGTTTGACTGAGGAAGGTAAAAAGGGAGGGAGTGTTTTTTTAAGCTAAATGACAAATGTTAGTGCAAGAGCTACTGAGCAGGGACTGGCCAGGACACTTCAGGGCTGCAGGTGAAAAGAAAATTTATAGCCATGAAGGCAGGGAAGTTTTCTTCCAAGAGAAGGGATGGGAACAGGACAACACCTTCCCCAGGGCACTGTAAGGATGTACTGGATGAGTCTGTGAGATATGTTATGGGATGGAGGCAGAAAGGGCAGAGCAGTGGTCGGGATGGGTTTTGTACCACGGGGCAGTGTTGGCAGGGATGTGTCCCACACTCACTGCTCTGCACTGGTATCAGCTCCAACGGGCACAGAGGAGACCCCTCAGAGCTGCAGAGCCTCTCAGCCCCCTGAGAGCACCCTCTGACCCTACAGCAGCCTGGGGCAGCTTTGTCCTCTCTGGTGCCCTGTGCCCAGGCCCTGGGCAGAGTCACAGCAGAGTGCCTCCACTCCTCACTCACATTCCTGCCCCTCTCCTGCATCTGGGGGCTGTCACCTCTTCCAGCACCACCCCACCCCACTCAGACACAGAGGCTTTGCTGCAGTTTTTGAGGAGTGGAGAAAGTGGGGGGAAAAAGTACAAAAATGCAGATTTAGGTGTGCTGAAGTACAATTCTGGGTTGTGTTTTTTGTGCTTGGGGATGACATATTTGCAAACCAGGGGTGCTGCAGGGGAGGAGGGAGGGATTCCTAAACTGTTGTGGAATGAATACACTGCTGAACTAATGAATAGAAACAAGATGTTTTAACCACCACCTAGAGAGGTTGCTGAGTGGCCATAATCAGTGCTCCCTAGGAGGTGGCCAAAATGTCTCCTTGCCATTCATTAGATCAGAATAGCTTTCGGTTTATAATGTGGTCCTTCTTCCTGACCTTCTTTCTGTTCTTAAGTGACTTCAGGACTATAAATTCCTTCCTAGAAATAGCATTATTTATTTTACTGTCTTGGGTTTGTTATGGTCAGTTGTGATCTTTCTTTAGGAGATGTCATTTTGAATCAAAATGGTATTTAGTGGTGACAGGGTTTGGTGCCCCCCAGTTTTAATATTGAAATTAGCCTTGCATGAGCTAAGATTAGTCTGTTTGCAAAATGTTCCTGCTCTTTATAACCTGTGAGAAACATTCTTCTGTGTTAGAGGTCGTTGTACCAACATTTCTGGGCTAATTTGCTGCTGCTTTAAATTTCAAGGAAGATTTTGAGCTAGATCCCTAAGGCCTTGGCCACAAAACTGAGCAATACCCAGCTCCGCGGGCACAGGCGTGCTGTGGCACTCTTGGGACTGCCTTCTCCTCTTGGGCACACCAAGTCTCTGTTCCCAGCAGCAGAGCAGGTGATTTCCAGTGCAATCCTGTCCTTGCTGAAATCCCTGGCACTGTGAGGAGCTCAGGCAACCACTGGGGAGCAAGGAAAAATCTCCATGGTTATTACACCTCATCAGCTTCTCTAACTACTTCAGGCAATTCCTTTTGGGACTTTTCAAAATTTGCATGATAGGTATCTTTACATCCCTGTGAAAAGCACTAGACATTTTAAATTGCATTTCATCCTTAGAAAGTGCTGGGGCTTCCAGCTGAACTCCAAGAGGCAGCTGGGGATGTTCACCAGGGCATGGAACTCCCATATTCCTGCAAATCCGTGTCCTTGTGCTGAGAGGGAGTCAAACTGCTGCTGGTTGAGATCCCTTCTGGGCCTGTCTGTGGGAAGAAACTTGGGGAAGTGCAGAGCTGTTGCCTTGCAGGTTTTATGCTCTCCTTTGCATGACAGAGAAGGAAAAATGTATTATTTGTAGAGAGGTAGAGTGGATTTCTGTGCAGAAACAAACAGGAATGAATGAAAACTCTGTACCAGGAGTTGCCTGTGTAAGGGTCAGACTTTGAAAGGTGAATCATAAGAGGACAGAGGGTGCAGGCAAAAATGACAAAACTTTTCAGGCTCCAAAACCCATTGAGTGGTCAATAGCAAAACTGTAAATTCAAAAATTCAGGAGTTTTAGCTCCAAATGCTGGCTCCCAGCAGCTGGAAATGCTGGGACATTCAGGGCTTCCAGAAGCAATGGGGTTTGACAGAGCTGTTGTGTCCTCAGCACCTGGAAACAACATTTGTGCTGGCAGAGAGCTTTTAGGAGGGAAAAGTAGAGGATCTGCTGAATTCCAGAGATTTTGTTGTAGAAAGGCTTAAAGAATTTGCCTATGGACAATTGTCACAGGTCCTTCCTGATGGGTGAGGGAAATGTCATGGTATGTGTGTAGCACTTACAGATCTGATGGATATTCCCCTGTGAGGACCTAAAGATCCATCTCCAACAGAGAGTTTACCTGAATCATAATCTAATCATTTACAAGAATGCTGCCAAAGGCAGAATAAAACCATTTTTTGAAAAATACAGGAATGTAGCTTAACTAAGCAATGTCATGTGCTGGATTTTAAGGAATAAGTGGCTGCTTCAAAATCAAACCAGTGATTTGGTTTTCCATGTTTCTCAGGAAGTTACTAAACTTAAAATAATTTTTGTTGTTTTAATGCAAGGGTAATGAATAAATAAATAAAAGGGCCAGGCCAATCTGCAAACCAACAGAAACTTTATGTTTTATTTTACTCTTTGTTTGTGAGGTTCATAAAAGTTCAGTTTATATTTTACTGGAGCTGAGCCTCACACACTTCCAGCTTCAGGGCCAGATGTGGAAAGTACCTAAATGTCGTAAAAAACAGTTTGAAAGATTATCTGAGTCTGATGGCGCTGAAAACCACAGAGATCTCAGAGAGTCTCTTGGGAAACCTCCAGCTGAGATTCCCAGATAAACTGGGATTAATTTGGAGATGGTGTGACCCAGGAGCCAGACACTTGGATTAGTAACTTCTCCAGCAAAATGTCCAAAGCTCTCAGAAGTTCTCCCAAGGTTAAGTGTGGGAGGAGAGGAATTGTGATTGCCAAATAAACTGTATCATGCAGTGCTTTGTGGCTTTTGAGTTCACCAAAGCATGTTCTCTTGGGATATGGGTGGTGCTCTGGCAGATCACTGCAGGCTTGGTTCAGAGCTCACTTGTACTCTGTGTGACTCCCTTGACTGAGTAAATTTAGACACTTGCTACCAGTTTTGAGAGCCTTGCCAGCCTTTTCCTGTTGATGTAACCACTGGGAACCAAATCTAGAAAATGCATTTGGTGCTGGTAACTGCAGATGGGTTTTCAGCCCTGTTTCGTTGGCCAGAGATGTTCTCAGTGCAGTGTTGGGGACTATTCAGCTTGTCCAACACAAACATTAGCAAAAGACTGAAATTACACTTCAATCTCAGCTGCTGCTTGAAATCTCCTGGAGCCCTCAGGGGTCTTGCTGTCCTCTGGGTTGTCCAGGTGTCCTGAGTGTCCTGCCAGGGTGGGTGCAGAATGTATCTTGCAGGGTTCAGCATCTTTTTTGCACCATGGGTGTGAAACTCACATCCAGGGGTCAGAAATTCAGTTTTCTTCCCTCTGTTCCCAGAGAGGCATTCAGGAGCATTCTCAGAGCACAGCACACACTGACTACAAAATGCAGGCAGCCCTTTCCATCCCAGCCCCAGTGGAGGAGTCAGAGGTGATGCAATGGCAGGGTGAGGCCAGGCACACGGGCTAAGGACAGGTTCTGAAAGCTAAATCGATATAGCTAATAATCAATTTAGCAGATAAATCTGCTAAAGCATATTTTGCAGAAGTGTGTAAGTGCTGTGCATGCCAGATTCTGGCTGATTACAACAAACCAGGTGAAACTGTCCTTTAATCCCTCTGACCCCAAACCCAGGACAGACTCACCCTCACCACTCTCGCTGCGTTGGATTTACATGGGCAAACAACTTTTCAAACCCAGCCTTGCATCTTCTGCCCTCCAAATTAGTGAGCTGCTTCTATCTTTATTCTGCCTTAATTCTGTAGGTTTTTTTAAAGCTGAAAATGCCACTGTCAAGATTCCTTGGTAGAGCATAATGTTGATAACCACTTAACAAAAAATGTCCCTGGCAGATATATTTAGTTTACCCAAGAGTTAATGGAAAGCAGTGTCCAATTCCAACTGTTGACATGATTTGTCAAGTTTGCCATTCTATATGCTTGAAGTTTCCTTTGAGGGGAACTGACCCAAAACTGTAACACTAAATAAACACCCTCTTCAAATAACCAATGGTGGTTTCCTAAATTGCCAATCAAATCCATAAATAAAGACACAAGCTCTGAGTGTATTTAAGTCATGTTTAGCAGAACAGAACTAAACAATAACATTCTTGTTAAAATGTATTTTCATTTCAAAGCTGTTTTCCCATGAACATTCCAAATGTAAACAGCCCTAAAGATTTCTAAATTATCTTTGCCTTTGCTTCTTGAGTGGATGGGAGAAAGAATGAATTTGAAGCTACATTAGAAACACTGCAGTTGGATATGAAAGTCACAGAGACACAATGCTGCATATTGTCATAATTATCACTTCGTAAAGAAAAGAAAGAAAAGACCAGTTGACTTGGGTTATGAGGACTGGGATCTAAGCACCATTTGAAGCCGTCTTATGTTGCAAAAGAAAAGGAAATGTGTCTTAGTTTTGTTCATGAAAACGCAACACCCCCCAGTTTCAGCTCAGACATCCAGGACTGCCATCTACCTTTGAGTCCTCTGGGTAAAATCAAGGCAAAGAGGAATTCTGCTCCAAATTGCTCTCTGCAGTGAGGGTTAAGCAGGGGGAAAAGGGTGTGAAAGCAAGGCAGGAGTGGGAACAGCTTAAAGCTGAATTTGGCTTCAAGGTCTGCTTTTCTGCCAGGCCAGCCCGGTTGGGCTTTGCACTCCGGCCGACTTTTCTCTCCTGTTGGTCTCTCAGTCCCTTCACTGTGTGAGAATAATCCCATCTTCCACTTGCCACACTATTGCACTGCTCTTCATGTCTCTGTGAATTTGGCCACTGGGGGAAATGAAGAAATGTCCCAAGGAAGCCAACTGCTCTGAAATCTCCTTCTCCTCCCGTTGGATTTGGTATTTTCATGGGATCCCTGGCTGCTCCTTGCACAAGGGGTGATTCAAGGCCCATTGGAGTTAACAGAATTTAACTGCCTTCACTGAGCCAAGGCTTGAGATCTTATCATTCACAGACATTGAATTCTTACTTTTAAAAGCCTTTCTCATTCAGATCGAGTTCAGATGGTTGCGGGAAGATCTCAGAAATCCACACACATCAGTGGCCCTAAAAAAAGGGAGAGATTTCTGTGCAAAAGGTTGCCCTGGAACACACACAGCCCCGTGTCTGAATTCATTGCTCGTTCCATTTTCATCACTGCCACCGGGCCACATCCTGGCAGTGGAAATCAAATCGTAGAATCATAGAATGGTTTGGATTGGAAAGGACCTTAAAGATCATCTAGTGTCAATGCCCTGCCATGGACAAGGACGCCTGAAGGACGCTAAAAACCAGCAGAAAATCTGTCTTGCCTTGCAGGAGTCTTACACAGGTCCCGAAGATCATCCCCATCAGGTGCTTCCAGAGTTGCACTGAGGGAATTGGAGCAGAAGCACCACTTTAGAGTGTAGCTTTGACCCACAGCTCTCATTATTTCTCAATTTTCAATCCATGCAGTGCTTCTGTAGGGTTGTTTTGTTGGTTTTTTTTCCCTGAGCTAAACCCAACCCGTGTTGGGAGCCTCTGCAGCCGTGGGGAGGAGGGCTGGCAGCAATGGAAGAGGGCATGGGCCTGGGAATGACGTGCCCAAGGCTCTTTTTTCCCCCCAAACAGCCAGTTCAGCTGTGCCACCACCTCCCAAAGGCCCTGTCCCCAACCACCGGAGGAGCCCAAGCGGGACACCCTGCTCGCAGCCCGACACCCACGGCGGGGCAGGACAGGGTCTGCCTGTAAATTCAAATTAAACGCTGTTTCAGCTCTCTCCCGAGTTAAGCACAGTGCCCAAGGACGTGCAGAGGACCCCCTTTCCCAGACCTTTGAGGGCAAGCTCAGGAGCTTCCCTTCCATCCCTCCACCCACCCCGGTCCTAAACCCAGAATTAGGGTCCGGGTGCTCAGGAGATGTCATTCTGGAGCAGAGAGAGTTAATTTGCCCTCATGAATCTATAGGTCTCAGCACATGATGAGGCTGAAACCTCAAATCCGTGCCAAAGTGCTCTACATTGAGCACACACCTCTGTTTTTCCCCCAGGTGCAACACGCAGTTTACTGAGAGCAAAGATGCCAGTTTCTGTGGAGGTATTTCACATTATCACTTAGATTTGCCCCAGGCTAAAAAGGAGGAGGGAATCCTCCGTTTCAAAAGGATATTTAAGTCTATGGGGCCACTGGGAATGTGTTTTCCTAAGTGCTATCTACAAGCAACAAGAAACAAAAGAGCCGAGAAAGACTCAAACCAGTCTTTGTCACACGCGAGGAACACCACAAAGAGCACAGTTATTTTTAATCTGGTATTAAACCACAAGAATTAATCCACAATATTTAAACACTTAAGCATTTAAGTCACATTAAAGCTCGCCGTTCTTTCGGGGTGCTTCCCACAAATAATTGTGGGTGCTGGTGGAAACAGGAGCTGGGAAAAGTTGTCTTTTGGTATTCCTTCGGAAGAAATCAGGGGCTGAAAACGTCTGCTGCACTCTGGTTCAGTTATCAGGAATTCACCAAATTTTAGGTTTCCTGGAAAGTGTTTCTGATCCCCCCCCCAACCACTGAAAACTCTGAAGCCAGGATGACAAGGAATCAGTGGTTGTAAAAAAGTAGGGAAAAGATGGATTTACTTTTTAATTTACTCTCTCCTTACTTTATATAATGAGTTTTCATCTGAGCTTGTGAAGCATTTAAAAACTTTGTGTCTGGGCCTTTAAGACACTAAAGAACCCCAAACTAAGTCATGATCTTTCTATGTGAAATGTGAAAAAACCACCCCAAATTGCTCAGCTTTTGCCATGGGGCACTGAGGCACCACTGCAGAGCAGCCTTAAAGTGCTTAAAGAGCCCCTTGTGCTCCAGCCAGAAAATCCCAGTGATCAATAAAATGGCTTCAAGATTGGGAAGAAACTGTTAGTACACTCATATCTTCAGGTTTTAGCTAAAATAGTGAATATTGTCTACTTAAGAGTCTTCTCTCTGGGTGATTTTATGCTTAGATGGAAAGGAAAGTTCTGTCATCTGAGAAGAAAGAGTTGGCAGAAAATCGTGTATCACAACAGTAAATCTTCTGAAACGTATTTTTATAGCACTTTTTATCTGATCCATAAACTCTGTGAGGCAGAAGAACGACATTGTTCTACAAAAGCACTCAGAGGTGAAATGATTAACCACAAATCACACTGATTCTAATTTTATATTCAGGATTGTAACCTGGAGTAAGGTCTTTGAAGTGAAGACATCCTGAATTTACACCAGGTCAGCATCTGGCCACTAGCCTAAAATGAAATTTGGGCCTTCCTTTCCTATAAGGATAAATATTCTCCTTTTTTTAAAAAAAAGAATATCCTCACGGTGGTGTTGCTGAAAGCAGATTTTGGGGTTTGTTTCATGGTGCCACTTGGTTTTGTGGTACTTCTGAGGAGTTTCATTCTGGTTCAATAATTATGTGGTGCAAGCCAAGATGAGAAGTCTGGATGTGAGGCTGGGGAGCAGCACCTTGCAGATTGGCTTTCCAAAGTATGGATAAGTTTGACTCCGTGTTTTGGTCTCAGATCCCTCTAATATCTTATCCCTATGCCAAGTTATTCAGCTGTTGTTGAAATGTAAGTTAGCTGGTAGAAGTCTGGGCTCTGACCCAGGCATTCCTTTTAGCAAAATATCTGGATTTCTATTTAAAAAAAAAAGAATTTTCAGTGGTTTGTTTCCTTCCTTGGAACATCCCTTTGTCCTAAAATCCCTGTATCTTTTCCTCCAGTTCCTATAAACCCCATGTTTATGCTCCTGTGCTTGAAAAATGGCACCAAAAGCATTGATGTCACTTCATGGGAAACTGGGAATTATTTCATTTGTGTTTCGGTTTGGAAGAGGCTGCAGGCACGGTGAGAGTTCCAGACGGGACAGGGGCACCATTTGTCAGCTCTATCATTTTCTAGACAGTTTCACAAAGTGTGTAGTGAATGTTAAAGAGCCAGTGAGAGGCTCGGAGAGGGAGATGATAAATCATCCCGTGAAACTCAATAGGAATTGTTTCCTTTGCTGTGTGATATGTGAAAACTCTGCTAGAGGGGATGTCTCTCAGAGCTGCCCATTACCTAAATTCCCTTCAGCTCAAATGTAAATCCTTTTAAGAGACTAAAGATGCTTTGAAGTTGAAGAGTAGCTCCCAATGACAAATATATATTTTTTTCTAAACGTTGTTAGTCCTTTACCTCTCCCAACAAGTCTCCTCTCCCACATTCTGTAAGATTGGGCTGAGCTGTAACAAAACAAGCCTGCAGTTATTAATAATTTTTAAACTGTCGCCTCCTGATTTTTCACAAGTTTGATTGCTATTGTTTTTCTTAGTCTGTTTTTCTTGTATCTTGTCATCTTTAATGCTGTTGGAGGGTGTGAAAAATGAAATTTGGGGGGAGCCCGTGGAGGCTGCTGAGCAGCACTGGGTGCCAGCAGCCAGGGGCACATGAGGACTCAGCTCCTTCCTGAGCCTCTGTCCCCAGTCCCAGCAGCACAGGCTGAGGTGGAAACCTTTCCTATATTAAGGCCTGAGAAGCACCAAAAATTAAATGTGTGGAAGGCTGGGGCTTGCACATGCAGGTTATCACAGAAATTTCTTGTTGGCCGAAATCTGTTCTTTCAGCTAACAATGAATTCTTCTAAGAATTTTCTTTCACAACTTTTCTTCAGGAAATACAAAGTTTTTTTCTTCCATGGGGAAATCTAAAATTAGTTTAGAGTTTTAGCTGCCTACTTGGGTGCAAAAAAAAAAAAAGGTGACTTTGTTACAGAGCCATTTTATGAAAAAGATGATTTTTTAAAAAAAAATCCAAAGGAGAACAGTTTTGAAACTGCCATTGTGTTCCATGGGATTCCTCAAAACACCCAAACACATCCTTGTGGTCCCTGTGGGTCCAACATGGACAAACAGTTCCCACTTGGATTAATAGGAGCTGCATGTCTAAAGCCTCTGCGTGGCCAGGCCTTTCTTTTACTCTGTAGGGACAAATTTCCTAGAAGGGAAATCCCTCTCAGGCTGTGGAGAAAGCCACAGGAGCCTCCTCTGAGGGTGAAGGAAAAATCCCACACTTGGTAGAAGGCAGCATAAATGTTGTGGGACTCATCTTTGTGAGTGGAGAACTTTCCCAGAAGGAGTCTTTACCCAGAGAACAGCAGGGCTGCTTTCCCACACCTTTTCCTTATGATCACTTTGCTTTCTTTCCATGAAATCCCCATTAGGGTTTCTTTATTTGGGAATCGAGGGTGCAGCTCTCCAGGAGGGGTGAAAATGAGCTTGGAGAGCCCTGATCTCCATAGTTTGGGTGACACCATTTGTGCTCTGTGTTCTTTTCTGTGCGGGGCTGAGGATGAGACTTCAGGTTTGAGCCTTCCCAAATTTTGGAGATTTTTCCATTTTGCTAATTATTCTCCTCTGAAAAGCCAACCTGCTCAGATTCCATTCTGGGCTTTCTCATTTTCAAGACCTCAGTGAATGTAAGCCATGAAAATTCGTGTTTGGACACACCATTTTACCTTAAAGAGGTATTTAAAAATCTCAGGTTATTTTTTTCCTTGTGAGATGAGCTGCTAAAACCAGAGATTACAGAATTTAGGATTTTTTTTTTCCTTCAGAGGGCTGGAGGTCACCATGACTAACCAAAAAGGTATTCCCAGGTCCTGATACTGTTTTGCAAACTGTTCTATATTAAATATCATCCCTCTAGTGAGAGCTGTCAAAACACTTTCATCTAACCTTCACCAGTAGAAAAATCTTGGTGATGCCACATAACAAACATTATACAAATAACTGTCAGAGTTCATTAAATCTCCTTTGAAAAAATTATTTTCTCATGTGCTTTGAGTATTTAAATTCTTTAAGGTGTCATTTCGAAGTGCTCTAGTGCTGATTTGCTTCTGGAACTCTTAGATCTCATTTTCATGAATTTTAATGGAAGCTGTAAAATACAGAATACTCAAAAGTATTTTCCTATTCCTGTTTATATTGGGTTTATGCCATTTCAGTGACACAAAAAGCACTGGCTGTTGCTTCAGATGAAGCAGCTGCAAATGTTTTCATGTCCATTTGAAAAAGCTGTGTCCGTGCTTGGGGCAGAAGCAGATGGAAAGTGAATATAGAGATAGCCCTAAATTATATATGGTTTCAGTGCCAGCAGAGTGTAACAGCTTCTGAAGCAACTTGCCCATCTCTATCACTCATCAGCAACAAAAACATCAGCCCATCTCAGGGGTGTTCTGGCTCATGAATAGGTCTGGATTCCAAATTAATTAATCCGGATCATTTATTCATTATAACATTTAGAAACTCTACTTTGAGAGAGCTGGATAACATGTAGAAAAAAGGATTGTTCCCAGCCCAGAGGCAGGTCCCAGACAGCAGGTGGATAAAAGAAAATGATAGGAAAAAGTGAGACCATGTTGGTCTGCAGCATCAACAGGCAGCAACATCTTCTCCTGTGTCACAGGCTTTGTAAGGGTAAATAAATTGTTATTTTACACAAATACACACATCTGAGTATTGAAACTGTGCAGGAGAAAACCTCCTGCTCTCATCTGGTGTGGATGCAGGAGTGCTGGTGAGGCTGATGCAGGTTGTGAGGAGCAGCACCTCGGGATGGGAACTGCCTGCAGGAGACTTCCCTGCTGCTTTGCTGGCACGTGCCAAGGCTGCAGGCACCCCTTGGGGTCCCCACAGAGGAAACTGCCTGGCATCACCTTCCTGCCACTGTCTGGGTAGTTATTACCTGTGACCACAGTCTGGGCTGTGTCAGTAGAGCTGGGAGCTAAGCCAGCAACATCAGCTGGAATTAGCCCTGTCCCTGCAGGAGTGGGAGCCAGGGGGTGGCTCTGGGGCAGCCCTGCCCAGCTCCAGCTCCCAGCACTGTGCCCCCACATGCACCTCTGGGGTTTCTTTGTGGCCATAAGGACCTCGCTGGACTTTGAATGCTGACATTTGCTCTGAGAAGAGACCAAAAAAAAAACCCTACACATAAAGTTCCCAGAGATCTCAAAGCAGAAACATGTGTTGGAATATGAGCACAGGCTTTTTCTTCTTAACTAAATTGAGCAGTAGGAGATAGGAGTTTGGGTGACCCCTTCCTCACAGTGGGTGTTTTGCAGACTCAGGCTTTAAGCACTTCCTTAAGGACTGACAGGAGACTGGGATATAATTCAGTCAAAGAGGGCAGCACAAGCAACAATGTCAAAGGAAGGATTTTATATTTCAATTTAAGTGAATCCATTTGTTTTCTTTTTAATGGGAACAGCACTGTGACTCTGCAAGGGTTAGAAATGAGCTCAGCAACTGGAAACTGAAAAGCAGAAATCCTATTGCTCCTCAGGCTGAGGTTTGTCCCTTGCTGTTGTAATGGTGAATTCAGTGATCCAGGGCATGGCTCTGATGAGCCCTGCCTTGGTGTCACTGTACCTGTGCAATCACTTTAAATCCATCATCCCACCTGTGCTTGTATTCACATTTGAGGGGTTTTAGGACATATAAAGATCTACAGATATTGTTAGCCAAAATTCAGTGTAGAGGTGCTTCCATTCTCTGAGCTTTGTAAATATCTAAAAGTGCCCACAGAGCTGGAAGGAGTCACATTATTGCTTTCTGTAGCCAACAGCATTGTGCTGGTTCGTGGCTCACTCACATCTCCTGGCTGAGTACAGGTTGGTACCAAGCAGAGCTCCAACAGCTGCTCATTTCCACCTAGAAACTTTACAAACCTCATGGAAAAAGGGGTCTCCACTGACAAAGGGGCCTCCAGCACTCCAAATTTAATCAAGAAGCCCTGGTTTCATGTAATAGCTAATATTCTATTTGATTTTTCTACTTTCCTCTCTACGATTTCTGAAGTTCTTCATTTCAGAAAGAGGGATGCTCCTTTGTTTCTAGGACATGCAGAGTTTCATTGTTTTACTGTTCAGTCTCTGTATCCTCTGGTGGTAAGTCTTGCAGAGCCAGCAAACCAAGCTGGGGGTGTTTTCCAGGGTACTGTCAAGAGGATTATTTATGTCCATTACAAAAATAACCAGGTTTCTAAGTATCCATCCTGTGGGGCACTCTTAGCTCACTGTAACATTTTCATAATGAATAGCCAATTAAAAGTCTTATTTTCCAAAGCTATGTTAAAGTGCCTGTTTGAGAAAACTGCAGGCACTGACACTGCTGGCCAAATACACCCAAAAAATGAACACACCTCAGAAAGTTGTGTGTTTTTACACTTTCTAAGAGTTCTATCATTTATTAGCTGGAGCTGTTCCAGTGTTTGGTTTGACTGGATTCCTGGCAGAGGTGCCAGGCAAATGCTGCCCCACGTTTGTCCTGGCTGTCTCAAAATGAAGCTGTCTGGGCTCGGGGCTGTTATAAATGAAAAGTCAATTTCATCGAATTAATAATTTGCACGAGCCGAATTATTAATATAAAAACAAATAAAATTTATTTTAATCAAATTGACAATCTTAATAAGCCACTCTAAAGGAAAGCAGGGCCAAGCCCAGGTTCTTGACTCTGGGTGACACATACACAGCTCTGACCACCAGCAGTTCAGAGAGGTAAGTGCACACCTTTGAGGTGTTTGAGTCCAGTTTTGATACTGTTTTTCTTGCTCCTGGCTATGAAATCTTTTGTTCTTTTCACTTCTGATGATCCTCTGGCCCAGTGCTCAGTGGTCCATTTAGATGTTGATGTGTCCAAGGATTCTCTTTGTGCTCTGGTTGATGGTTTCCAGTAACTCATCTCAGCGTTTCTGGTAAGGGTCCTGTTCAGATGATGATCCTTATATGATTAAAATGAAGTGTCTTAAGCAATAGGTCCACTCATCAGCAGTGTCCAAGGAGTAGCAGATCCTATCTCTCACCCCTTTCAGATGGAAAAGATTCTTGTTGGGTAAGATGAAATCATAGGAGGTTGATGGGTCTGAGGTCATCTCCTCTGAGCTTGCCTGCACTTCTTATGTTAATTAGTACCTTCCTTGGGCAAGATGTCATGAGACTTGCCAAGGTGTACTCTGAACATAACTTATTTGAACATATATACAATTTACAAGATATATTTAACATTTTTGGATTCACATTAATAACTTATTCTACTTATATCATTTTGGTTTCTTATGAATTTTGACTCATCTATAACAGGGCCCAGATGTGTCCGTGCTGCTGCAGCCTCTGACCACAGGAGGATGGAGCAAATGTGACCTTTCTCAAGTGCCTGGCTGTGAATCTGCAGGACAGGAAGGTCCCTCCCTGTCCGAGTGAAGGGATTGGATCCGACACCTGCCCGCTGAAGCCCAGGCTGGTGAGAGCAGGCAGAGGGTGCTTTGAAGGGGATAATGTGCTTCAGCTGTTCAATGCCTGGAAAAGTCAGACCACTGCTTTTGGTGCTGGAATAGATGTAGGGTTTTGAGGTCAAAAACCAGCATGGATTTCAGTAAGGAAGGTTTTCCTTAAAAACTGAGTGGCTGTGAACATATGAGTTAATTCATGACTGAAAGCACAGGGCATTGGACAAGTGTCTCTTTTGACAGATATTTGCCCTGTTCTGATCCTTCTGCCCTCCTTACCTATGATATGAAGGCAAGAGGGAATTTTGGAAGCATAGCAACCATCCCCCCATGACAGCACAGGAGCTGGGGGTATGGGCCAGGTCAGCCCCATCCCTTGCTCCCCACTGGGGTTTGCTCAGGTGCTTTCCCACAGAAACTCTGCTGGGCAAAGCCTTGCTTTCAGAAAAGCCCTGCAGAGCCTGAGTGAATTTGTAATTCCTGTTACTGGGAGACTCGGGAGTTTAAATGAAGCCCAGAATTGCATGGAGTGTTCCAGTCAACACATTTTTGGTTTTCCTTCTTAAAACATTCATAAAAGCATTCTGTAGTCAGCTGTGTGGCAGCCAACAGCCGTTGCTTCCTTCCACATCAGAACAAGTAGGAGCATCTATTTTAGTTGGGAGAAAACAAAAAAAAATCACACTAACTTGATTTTCCCTTTGATCCCTCATATTCCCTACATGCTTTCCTCTCTGTTTATAGCATCTGACATAATTCCTTTGGTCAGATTTTATGCCTGAAGTCATTTACGCCAATTTTAACTTCTTTTTTTTTCCGGGCTTTGACGTCTCAAGCAACTTAATCTAGGTCAGTAAAGTACCTGCTGTTGAAAGGAATTTTCTTGAGTAATGTTTTGATGTCAGAAGGGCCTTCCTTGGCATGTGCAGATCGGAGGTCACCAAGCCCATACAGTATGGAAAGGGCAAGCCAGTAGGTGTTAAACATTGCTCAGAAAGCAGTCTGCAGTGACATGTAGATTTAGATTTTAAATGAAGGATTTTGTGGGTTTGAAACAGCTGAAGTGATGTAGTGTAAAAATGCCAGCAATGCCTCCTTTGGGGGAGAATGTGCATGTGAGATGTTTGGGTTCAAGGTCACAGCAGTAGCAATTACACCAATTTCAAATAATTCCCAGACCAAACCAAAGTGCTGAGTTTACAACTGGGAGAGCCCAAGGAGCTCTCTCTGAGGAGAGCCACGGGATGTGGCACCTCATGGCAGGAGCAAAGCTGATGCAGTTTATACTGCAGTGTTACAATTCCTGCAGTTTTTGCCACTTTAAGGCACAGTTTTGAGGGCTCTTATCACAACCCCCCTTATCACAACCAGGGATAGAGGGCAGGTCTCCCTTCTGGCTTCCCTGTCTCCTACAGACACCCAATGAAGGCACTGGGGACAAGGAATTATCACTACAGCAAGGCAAAAAAATTAGGCAAAAATGGAAGAAAAATACAAGATTTGGCATGAGCACCAGGCCTAACAAAGATTTTCTTCTCTGGGTTCATATTTCATGATTGATTTAATTTTATATCTGGAAAAGGGAAGCTCCAAATGAAACTTTTCCTTTTGTTGGGCTTGGGTGTTTGCAGAGGCCTCTCTCCTGTACTTACCCAACTGTTTCCACAAAAACTGGAGGAATTTAAATTACTATTTATCTGACCTTCTGTCAGGTCTGATTAAGAAGGGTTCAAACCTCACTGAGGTGGGTCACAGGTAACACAGCAAAAACTCAGCAAAATGTGTAATTGCTCTTCGTTTCCAAATGACAAATAAAAAAATTAAAAAGGGTAGCTCAGTCTTTTCCCTAAATCTTTAGAAAAGATATTGCAAACCACATTCAGCTGTTTCTGCAGTCATTTCAAAGGCAGCAGCAGCACAAGCCAATACTTCAGCACTGGTTTGGAGCATCCCTGAACAATCTAATTTGAATGACATTACTGGAAACGAAAGTGATTGTGTATGTGCTTATTTAGCTCATCCCTGAGTGCTCTATCAGTGCTACACTAACAAGGAGTGATATTTTTGCCCTTCTAAATTAATTTGCCTTAATTTGTTACATTTGGTTAGCTGGTTTCCAGTGGATTCAAGTGTGATACAATGGTTCTCAAATTATGCTCTGCAGAGCATTTTTTGCTGGGCTTGATCAAACCCATGGTCATGAGACACTTTTTTTCCCTCATTTCCAGTTGAGAAGTTGTATTATGAGGCTCTAAAAATATATTCACATGTTTTCATTAAATTGTTTCTCCATGGCAGCAATTGTTGGAGTTGCTGTGTTCATGCCTTTGATCGTTATTGGGAGGAGTGGTGGCTTTTGTGATTGGAATTGGATGAAGGACTGAGCCGATCCAAATATGTGTTTGCATGAGGGATGTGTTTGTGTGGGGGAGAGAGAAATCTATTTACATGAGCACTGAGGAGAACAGGCCTCACAATTGGTTTTTTTGCCTTTTCATCCTTCTATGAACTTTTACAGTAGAAAGATTTACTTAAGTAATTTATTTTTTTAAACTTATGAAAATGAAAGGTGTGGGATTTATCTCTGGGAAGGTCTTACATGTCTGCATAAAATGTTTTGGTAGGCAAAGAACAACTTAAATGTAACTGGTGCATCTCAGCAGAGGTCTCTCTTATTCAAACATTTCTGAGTTTTACAGGAGGTTGCCAAAACAAAGCTTTGAAAACACAGAGTGAGACACCTTTTCTTCTGCTTGTTCATCTTTCCTCTTAAAAAGTGAGATTGTGAGAGGTCATCATTCAGCAAATTTCTCTTTTACCATTTTCTTTCAAGTTAGGATCTAAGGAAACAAAAAGAAACTAAGGAAAGGAGGAAGTCAAGGAAAATGTCCATTCAATACATATATACACATGTAAATACAGAAAGGTTTTATATCATAATTTTAATAAAAGAAAGAATAAAATGTGATTTTTTTCTTTTCCACTTGCTCCTTCAGAGTTGAATTTTAAGCTATAAATTCAGTTCTGAAGGTTTCTCAAAAGGTCTTTTTTAAATAGGACTGGTCAAAACCTGATTTCCCTACCTTGAAATCTTTCTGAGATATTTTAAGCAAAATCCCGCTCCAAATAGCCTGAAAAGTTCAAACTCTATCCCCCAAAATTTTGCATCTTAGAACAGAACATAAACCTATAAATAGAAGCAAATTAAAATATTTTCATACATGAATGTTGTAAATTGAGTTATTTTAATAGTATAGTTCAATTAAATACCTAAATTAGAAGAATTTAATTTTAAAACAGAACTTTTCATTTTATTCTAAGTGCAAGAACACTCCAATTAGGTTTCACAGGGAATTTTTGATGTTATTGGGTGTTCCCTGGAGAAGGTCACCTGAGCTGAAATCTTTGCTAATAGAGCAAGAAGCAGAATTCTGCAGGATTTATTTCTTAGCCTTGTTCTTTTGCAGGGGTTAAAAGTGAGCCTTCCTCCTCTTTCCAGCCATAAACACTGCAGTCCACATGAAGAGAAATCTATTTGAAAGTGGCTGAATAAAGTCAAGAAGGTAAATTAGAATCATCTGCTTCCCAAAGTCTTTCTTGTCTCAGTAAAACAATGCCCTCTCCTGCCTCCCAGGCTGTGACTAATTCTCTAACAGTCCTTTTGTTCCAAATAAAACTCTCATGTAGGCTGACCATATTTTAATGAACAAATGCAGGGAAGATTGACTTTACAGGATTTTTTTCCCTCCTCTTTACTTCAGTGGCAGTGAGTGGAGGGGACTGAAGTCCAGGACACAAGTCCCAGAGGAGATGATGATGGATGGTCAGGTGTTTGGGGTTTTTGGCTGCTATGTGGTTTCTGACACAGCTGGGGTCATGGTATGGATGCAGTTAATTGGGTTTATAATTAGGAGCGTATAGCTTGTCTGTCAGAGACCTCTGTGAGGAGGCAGATGCTGAGATTCCCTGGAAAACCATCCTGTCCCTACTTTGGGGATGGTGGGAGCAGCTCCAGAAGGCTGCAAATGGGGGGGTCTGGCCCATTCCTCCCTTTGGAGTGTCCCCAGAGGGCTGCAGGTCTGCCCTGGGAAAGGCACAGGAAAACAATTGAGGATTTGAGCTTCCTGCAGCTCCAAATGAGGTGGATTTCTCCCTGGTTGGAGCAGCCTGCTCAGAGGAAAGGGTTAAAAGGAGGACACTGTGGTCAAAACTGCAAAGAACCTGTGTCATTTAAATCCTTGCCATGAAAAGTGTGATCTCCTCACATAGTTTAAGTCCTACTTTGATGTTTGAAAGCGTTAATCTCCCTTTGGAAGCCTCATCAGGCTCTGTCAGGACTTCTCCCAGACAGTTTTGAGAGGGAAACCAGCTCTTGTGACACTTGAACCAGCTGGTGACAGGCAAGTAACACTCATTTGAAAGAACTGAGGCATTTTGGCCACCCCAAATTCTCACAGATTTGACACTCTTTTACACTGATTTAGCCCTAAGTAACTGAACCTGTTTTTCTAGTGACTCCACTTGCAGCTCCAAGATCTGTTCTTCCAATTTGCCTCTGAATATTAGGGAATCCCTTGAATCACTGGTGGTCACAAAGAACTAGGTCTTTTGTATGACTTCCTTTACTGTTAAAAATCAGAAACCAGCTTCTGAGATCCAGAAATAAATCTAGAATAGCTCTTTGAATGTCAGCAGTTACCTAAAATATTGTCAAATGAGAAAGACCAGAAAATAGCAACTCCATTTATTTCTTTTATTTAAACATTTGTTGTAGATGATGTTGTTGTTCATAGAAGATCTTGTTACTTTGCAATCCTCTGAACAATATCCATAATTTCAAGAAAATAGGTCCTGTTTATGACAGCAAAACTCTTCATTTTACCTGAAAAACTCAGGTAACTGAAGCTGCAACCTGAATTCAAATGATTGTAAAGGACTACACAAATTTAAGAGGGATTTCAATCAGCTCAGGCTAATTCCTCTGATCTTCTTCAATTGAAAATGTCTGACTTAATTCCAGCAAACAGGATCCAATCCCTTTTGGGTGAAGAAAGGTTTTCGGGGATGAAGAACAAAACCTGAAATTTTCATATAATCTTACATCGTTAGAAATCTCCACAAAGAAAATTATTCCAGTGGCAATTACATTTGTGTGTGAGCAATGATCCTTCAGAACATTTTTCTCCTCGTCACTTCTGGATTCAGCTTGGGCTGATTGTTGTGTGTTAGCTCAGGAATGTCAAAGATGAGAGAAGAACCTGCACACATCTTCCACTCCCCCAAACACTTTGCTTTCATGCTCCCCAGCAAACTCCTCAAGCTTTGTGTTCATTTGTTTACTTTTATTAGTTATTTGCTCTTGTATCTCTTACTGCCTTAAAACTATGCAGGCTAAAGGTCTGAATACTCAGATTGGTTTAAGCATCTTTGATTTGCTGGTTGTTTTATTGCAGTTGTGAGAGCATTACAGCAGTAAAGGTGCTGGCAGCCCATCAAACTTGGGATGCAGAACCTTGTAATGCCAGCACTGCCATTGGCTCTGCAAACCCAGACAGCTTCATCAAGAAAATTCTGTCCAAAAAAAAATCACTGGCACAGACCTGGCTGATACCCTTAGAATTCAACATCCTGGACACAGTGTCCTAAGCTCCAAACACAAACTAATCAGCCCTTCATAAGGAGATGGTTATGTGCTAAATCCTTCTTTTCCTGGGCTTTGGCAAGCATCAGTAACCATCTTGGCAATAAAGAGCAAGAGATTACATGTTATAGACAGGGCAGGCACCTGATGCAGCAGAGGGAGGGACCAAATCTGCTCCTGATGAAAGCAGCACTCTGTTATGCAATTAGTCATGTGGAATGCACCCAGCAGCAGCCTGGTGGTCAAAACTGGTGCTGGTGCTCAGAGGTGCCTTGTCAGGGCTTGGTGGACAGATATTAAGCCTTGACTGGCTTGTTTTCTGAGGGATTATCTCATTTCAGTATTCCTTTGCTTCCCCTTCTCCTCAGCCTCTCGTGACTCAGGCAGACAAAATATTGCTTGAAAGTGGCAAATGTTTATCTGAGAAAAAAAATACTGAATTGAAAATAATGCTTTATTTTAACATTCTGCAATTATCTCTGTGGGGACAGTAACTGCTGTTTATTTTAGTGGCTAATGTATATGCTTAGAGAGATTTTTTTTTCCACATTACAAGTAGGACATCACTTACACTTAAGTTGCTTGTCATACCTTTCAGGCCAATAAAACTCTCACAGATGAAAGCTTGCTTCATGTAAAAGAACTGTTGAAAAAGTGTTTCTATGGACATAAAATCTGACATTATGATAATCTGAGACTGCTCACTCCCCAAGGATGACAAAACTCTCACAACTTCAAAGCAATGAAAGACTTGCCAGAGGGGAAATTATAATTAAAATTAGATAACCTGTATGAAAAGCATCCAATTTGTAGTCTATAAAAGCATTTTAGAAGCACAGTTCTTCAGCCCCAGGACCATAGCTGTAACAATTATCTCAAGACTTTCACAGTGGAATCAAAACATGTTAATTTGTTAATGAGTCAGTTTGTAGCAGTAAGGGAAAACTCTAACGAGGGGATGCAAACTTTATAAAGACTGTGTTTCTGTTTTTAAGCAAATTCACTGTTTAAGTTCACACTTTGGTTTCCCACCACTTCCAGAAAAAGTGGTTCTGAACTAAGTGATTACATCTCTTAGCCAAAAGTCCAAGTGGGCCACTGAGCCTTTCACATGGAGTGGTTCCATCTCAAGCCTTTCTGAAGGAATATTGGGATTCTGCAGTGCCTGTGCCTGGTTGGGAGCAGTGCTCACCCCACACCCCCCCCTCTCCCAGCTGGGACTCCTTGAGCCATCTCTGAGTCCCACCACTCCACTTCCAAGTGCTAAAGGATGTAAAACAAACACAACAACCTCTTTTGGCTGCACTCTGAGCAACGCCTTGCTCGTCTTTATCCACCTGGAGTGTGGAGGCAGCTCCCAGACCAAGGATTAGATTGAGCCCTTCTGGCCTGACAGTGTGGCAGATCTCAAAAAGCAAAGAGGAATCTTGAACCCAGATTCCCAGCAGAGCTTTTCATCCACCCTGCATTTTGCAGCAGCTAATCCATAAATCTGGCACTTCTCCAAAGTGGCTGTGCTGTAGTGGCTGCTCCCCCAGCAGGGCAGAGATGGAGGTTTCCCTGTTACCGTGCCAGCACAGAACAGCAAAAATATTAATTTTCAGCTAATTGTTGTATGCCTCAGATTAGGAGAGGATTAGGGACTTCTTTGAGGGTTTGGGTTGTTTGAGGTTGCAGGGCAGAAGTGCAGTGGGGTGAAAGAGGCAATGGAAAGAAAAGCCTGAAGAGAAACATGAGAAGGAAGAAGAAAGGAGTCAAAAGGGATGGGAATGGAGGGAGGAAAGAAAAAACTACATGTGAGGAGGAAAGGTAAAGTAGTGGAAAAATCAGGAAACCCATTTTATATTGATTGAGGCTTGTTAAAAGAAAAGAGCTTGAGCCTCAGGTCAAGTAAATCTTATTTGCTTCTTCCTCCACTCCACTACAGAAGTCACTCTTAAAGAAGAGTTTAAGGCCTGGTGATATCAATACTGTCAATGAGTGCAGAACTAAGGGAAGTTTTAGGGCCAAAATAGCCCTTTCCATTACTTGGCTGCCAAGTGCCCTATCACTACCTCTGGGAAAACCCAGACAGAATTTCCATGAGCAGAAATTCTCCTCAGCTGGCATGTTGGTAGGCACAAGGAAACCCTGTGGTGTGATGGCAAGATGGCTTACCTGGGAATTAGGTACTCTGGGAGAACAAACTGGTCTGTCAATACCCAACAGGATTTGAGTGTCTTTCAATCTATTTGTTCAATCTCTTTTTTCTCTTTTCTATGGTCAGTAAAATTTAGGATGTAAAAGTGATCCAAACCCACCTGCACCTCACTCATCTTCTGTCTTTCCAGGTCCATCCTTTAGATGGAATCTAAAAATCCTGTTTGCTGTTCCATCCTCATTCAGCAGCTTGTAATTTTAGTTCCTGAATGAGCCCCAGAGCACAAGAAATACACAGTGCTCCCACATTAAATTGTGTGCCACATCATTGCAAGTGACAGCAGTAAAGGTGCCCAGCATCATCACCTCCCTTCAGTAAGGAGCTCAGAGACCAGAGAAGTTGAGAGAAGGAGGGCTTGGAGGGCAAAGTGAGAATAACTTGGGTGTAATAGTGATCTTCTGGGACTGAATCTCATAATTAGCCAGGGCAGACTTCTCTTTGATGTAGGATTAATATAGAAAAAAAAGATTAATGTACAATGTTACTTCCTGAGTGAGCTGTTTCATTATCTTTGGTAGCTTCACAATATGATAATAATCACAGGACTGCATCTGATCCTCTCCAGTTGAGACAATAGGGAGGAGGTGAGTGTTATCTCTGCCTTCCTCCACATGACACAGTAATGCCCTGTGTTGTTCCTGACAGCTGGAAAAGCTGCACATCTTCCTAAACACCTTACACACGGCCTATGCTTGCAAGCATTGATAATGATAAAATATGCATGATACCATTTTTGCTCAGGGCAAATACACATTCTGGTGATCTGATGTAAATGCACGGAGTTATCTCCTGCTGGGCTCTATTTACAGGAGCTGTGACTCCAGGTACTGCTATTATTAGCACTCTTATGAACACTGTTTGCTTTGTTGCAACACTTCTCATTTAATCCAACATCCCAAGGCACTTGGAGAAAAAGTTGTCCTATAACAGTAGGGTGAATTTTAAGTAAATATTCTCCCAGTCAAACATTTACCTTTACCTGGGAACTGCACAGGCCTAAAATTCAGCAGGTCTGGATCCCATTTTCAGGTGTTGTAAAGGCTTCCTGTGCTGGAAGAAATGTTGCCCAAGGATTAAAACTTTTGGGAGAACAGAGAGATGGTGAAGCAAAGCAGCAAAGTGCCTTTCTTTGCCTCTCTGAACATTTTCATATAAGGAAGAGGCTTTGTGCCTCCCATGAGGTCCCTCCCCAGTGCCAGGCTGTGAGTGATTCAGAACCTGTGTGTGCCAGAAACTTAAACACTCTGGTGAAGGTTTGCATTTGGGAAACAGGGGCAGCAAAGTGTACATGCCTCAAATAGGATGAGTTTAAATCTGCCTAATCATGGAAAAATATGTTTCCTCTGTCTATTTTTTGTGACTCTGCTCTGGCCTGGGAAGAGATATTCCACTGCACTTTATCACCAGCCTTCCCACTGCTCCACACAAAATGTGGAGGGTCGTACCAATGCCCTGAATCATTCACTCAGCAGCATTGTTTGGGTTTGGTTTGGGATGTTTCTCAAATTCAAGTTGAGGCTGGTTTGATGTTGCACTCTTCAAAGTTATTCAGCACCCAGCCCTTTTGTGGCTCCATTGAGTTCAGAAGTTGGCTGGAGCCTTGTGCTGTATCGGAGCTTTCACAACAGCAGCCAAGCCAATTAATCTTTTCCAAAGATGAGACATGGAAGACTATTGAACCTTCTATTTTTATGGCAGTGTTTTTGCTTTATTTCTCACTTGGATTCTAGGCTTTATTCTTTGCCATTTCCTCACCCTGAATACTGAATAACTCCTCACATGCTGAAGCTGTAACACTTCCTAAGTGCAGATCCTATAAACCAGGGAAATGCACCAGTCTAGGATTGTCTGTGAGCAAATCTAAACTGACCTGCAGCCTTAGCAGCATTCTCCTTCATGGCACCTTTCATTTCATGGGAAGGCTGTAGATCCCTGATCTTGAAATGAAAAGATTAGGAATAGAACCAGGGATCTGCCTCACATCTCAGACTGTTCGTGTCAACTGCTCCGGGTTGGACCATCGGGATTAGAGAGAGGCAACAAAGAGCACTGAGCTCTTGAGGACTTCAGGCTGGACATGAGGAGGAATTTCTTCACAGAAAGGGAGGCCAGGCATTGGCAGGGGCTGCCCAGGGAGGTTTGGAGTCCCCATCCCCGGAGGTGTCCAAGGAACAATTGGATGGGGCACTCAGAGCTCTGGGCTGGGGACAAGGTGGGAACCAGGCACAGCTTGGACTCAGTGGTCTGAGAGGTCTTTTCCAACGTCAGTGACCCCATGAGTCTGGGATTCTTTTATGGTGGTGTCCATTTGCCAACACTCATTAACCATCACACTCACTGCACAAGTATTTACACCACTACTTCCATTCGTATTTGCAGTGAGTACAGGAAAATAAAGATGTTGCATGAAGTTTTCTCATTCCACTAAGTGAGAACAAAAACTTTCCCCTTTTCTTTGCCATGGCAGGGCTCCTAATTTAAAATTAGATACTAATCATATTTTGTAACTAACACATGGTGCAGATCAAGTCCACTGTCAGCTGCTGCATTGCCTGTGGACCACAACCTCAGGAGAAGCTAAAATAAGAAAGTTGCTTTAACAGTGAGTTTGCTCAGTGCCTGGAGCACCACTGGAGCACCACTGGTGGGAAGTTTGGCTCCCTGTTCCACAGCAGGTCACCCCTGCAGTGGGGATGTGCAGAAGGAGGAGGCAGTGCAATGCCAGGAGAGCAGGGCTCAGGGCTGCCCAGTTGGGGAGCTGCCAGCAATCCTTGCACCTCTCCAGGTGGGCATCCCCCCAAAACAGCACCAGAGGTCACGTGGACCCTTCCACTCCTGAGCCAGCACCTCCCCATGGTCTCCAGGGGCAGCTGGAATTGCTGTTCCTGATGACTCGTGCAGTACAAACAGTGAGGGAGTCTCCTTGTGAATCACTAAAAATGGAAAATAATCATCTTAAATTAAAGATGGAATCAGTCTGCAAGCAGCAAAACTTTGTCAGCACAAGAATAAGACATTCTCCTTAATCCTGTCCGTGCTGAAAGAAGTTTATTCAAGTATTTATCTAACCTTGTATTTAACCAGGAAATCCAGCTGAGCTAATCACTTTCTGCCAAGGAAGTATTTGGGTGCTCGTCTGCCGTGACATTTCTGAGTGATTCTGTACACTGGGGCCATTCTTTTAATGGTTTCATCACACGCAGGAGGAACCACACATTTTTTGATGATGTTTCCTTCAGAAAATCAAAGAGCCTTGTCATCAGGGAAGACATAAGAAAACGTTGTGCATTATTTGTAGAAGTGAAGCCTCGAGATGAGAGGCCAAGGGGTTTTGCCTCATGTGCTCTATATGGGCCTGTCCAAGTTCACAGCACTTCAGTCTGCACTTTCCATCTTTAACCTGCACTAAAGCTTTTTTCTTCAGAGATTTCAAATAAGAGGTTCCTTTTTTTATGCCATAACACCCAAGAGTTAGATGGCTTTGTTATCTCTACCTCTTAAATAATACAACAAGGTATTTTGCTTCTCATCAACAACAAGAGGTTCTCTGTACACAGACACATTTCTGCTTCCATGCTCAGTTTGGGATGATTTTATAGGCAGAAAGACACAAGAGAGAAAGAAGGTGTTATATTTTTTGTAGATATGAAATTATCTGACTGACAGCAGCACCAGATTTGTAGTTACTCTGGGCAGAGACTTGCACACTAAAAGTCTCCAGGACAGTTTCTTGGGGAAGTTCCACCTCCAGGTCTGCAGCACCAAAGAAGGCATCGTGTGCCTCAGTTTCCCTGCAGGAAGGATTGGTCATTGCACCGACCTCATCCAAGGCCTTCAGGTGAACAGTGCTATGGACATCTCCAAATATTCATCTGCTCTCCTACCATGGCAGTGCCAACGGGAGAAAAACCACCCCACTTGGCCCTTGGATTTCCCCACAGCATCCCACCTTTGTCTGTGCTAGACTCACATGTTAAGATCATGAAAAAAGAATAAAAAATAAAGGAAAAAAGAAAAGACAGGCACTTGAAACTCATCCCTCTCCTTGCCCCTTGGAAGATTTATTCAACAGAAATAATTGTCAAATAATTAGCTGCCACCACCCCCTCCATTGTCCCCTTCAAATCACTGCTTTGCTGAGTCACGCTGTCCCCAAAGCATCCTGTGAGATCTGCATGGACCTCCCTGACCCATGGGAGCCACCCTGAGGGGCACAGAACTGTCTTAGTGTCCCCTTGGACATCTGCAGGAGCCCTGTGTGCCCTCAGCACCTTCCAGGATCAGACCTTGCATTAGAAAGTCGTGTAGCACAGCCACAGCCAAATGTGAACCAGCTGAAAATCCTGCACATTGTCTTCAGATCAGGCTCTGGAAGAATTAAAACCAAGTGTGTGATCTGAGCATGCTGAAACGAGCTCCAAATGGAACTGGAGTGAGGTCTCCTTAGCAGGGAGAAGGGGATCGGATTGTTGGGTTTTAATAAAGTGTGGCCAGTGCTTTAATAAAGTGTGGCCAGTACATTACCCAACATGCTGTCACAATTACTGAGAAACAAGGACAGGAACTTCATTAACACTTTACAGGGGAAAGAAAGCTGCGCTACAGGCAAGTGATATATTGCTATTGTGACTGTAGGTGTCCTGCATTTAAGAAAACAAGGAAAAAAATCTGGGAAAGGCAGTAATTACACTGTCAGCAAATGTGTTTGTGTTTGCAGTGTTCCCTCCCAAGTCCCACAGCTGCTGGGAGCCCGAGTGGCAACATGGCAAATTTCTAGGACAGAAGGTGACTCCATAAACACAGCGAGAGCTGTAATGTGAGAGACAAAACTCCTGGAGGAAAAAAAAAAATTTAAAAGCACATGCAGAATCATTTACCAAATGTGTTTTCCAGTGCTGCAATAACCCTGGGCAGGGTTACACACTCACCACTCTTGAAGCAGAGGGGAGCTGCTTTGATAAAGCACAGGTGAGGTGGATCTTGTGAGCTGCATGTCAGGCAGGATTAACTCCCTGGCAAATTATCAAAGCCAACTGATAGCAAAACAAGTTGGGACTCTCCTACAGTGGCAGTTTAAAACTAGGTGTAACTTCACCTAAAACAAATGAATACAGCGGGGGTGTAAGGGGACTACCTAACTAATTAACCCCTTGATTAACTCCCAGGCAGATTACAGCGTTTCTGAGGAAATCAAGAAGGTCTCAAGAAATTTAACACGGTGTTGGGTAAGTTTAGAGTAAAATTCAGTTACTGGGAGAATTCTTTCTGTGTGGTTTGGGGATTCAGAGAGGATGGGAGGAGACCATGAGGTGAAATGCTTTACTAGGTCTCCTCCTGCCTGTTGCTGCTCAGCTCTGCAGATTCCCACATTGCAGGAGCAAACTCACACTAAAACATTCCTCAGAGTAGAGAAAAAGCTTGGAAAGAAGAGCTCTAAGTAACCCCTGAGAGTGTAAAACCATCCCTTGAATTGCCATATGGAACTTTGAGACAGTTTTTATACTGTTTTGTATTGGAACAGCTGAAGTGTGCACTCACATGAGGAATTATTAATTCCTCCTATTAGGATACAGGAGGGGTCTGTAATCCCTGTGATAGCACAAACCATCACACACAGGCTCAGAAGTGCTGCCCTTCATGTTTTCTAACAAATCCCTATTTTTGCATTCCTGTGCCCCTGCAGCAGGAAATACAAACCATTGTTGCCCGTTCCCAGGGAGCACAGGGCTCCTCCTGGCACCCCTGCTACCCCAACGAGATCCTACAGCTGGGGCAAACTCGGGGAGCAACCAGTTCTGTAGCACTGCATATGGGAAAACCAGGCATGCAAAGTGGGATGTTGGGCTGAAAATGTGGCTTGTCAGGGATAATGAAGGAGACGGGAGGCAATTAAAAAGGAGAAAAGTGACAATCTGACAACATGCTCAATTAATGTAATCAGATTTTACATTCACCCCATCAGTGGTAAATCAAAGCCTAGTAGGAATGATATGAACTTTTTAATATGAAAAACTACTCCCATAATATGCAAAGTCAGTGAACACCAGTAAATTTCTGTCTGTTGCCGATCATTAACTGATTTAGGATAGACCTCGTTGACTAATTATGTTTAATAAGAGCTTGTCCATACAAGCTGCTATCAGATGTCATTTTATACAGTTTCAAGACAGATATAATGGGCGAGATGCACATATTAACTTTCTGTAATACTGCACTGGCTTTTTATGGGAGAAGGGTGGGAAAATTCAAAACTGATTATTGTGTGGCTTCCTTTCTGACAGTTGTATTTGATCTAATTTGATTTATCACTGCACATTTTGAATGAGCAGAAATGTCTGGAGGGGAAAAAAGAGACTTATTACAGTAAATACTCGTATTTAATGTATTTTCACCTGCTTGCTTGGTGGGCTCCAGAGCTGGCTGTATTTATTACTGTTTGGAGTCTTGTGGATTAAAAAACCTCCTCTCTACCTTTTTGCTCTCTGTTGTAGGGATGTAAGGAGCTCCCCACACCCTCCACAAGTGGTGATTGCGTAACTAATCCATGCTGGCATAACAATGTCTTCACCTAGATTACTAATATTGCTAAAGAGAAATGCAGGACAAAGGCTGGTATCTATTTTCCTGAGCAAAGTACAGCTGTAACTTGTAGACAATTTTTTCCAGGTGGTCCTACAGCATAAATGTCTCGAACCTTGTAGAGAAGTGAGCCCAGAGGTTTGGAGTTCCACTTCTTTTTAGAAAAGTGCATAAAAGTTTTGGTGCTGGTATTACTTGAAGGCACAAAACCACAAACAGTTTTCCTGATTGTTTAAGGGTCCCCAACTCAGCTTAGTCTTTAATGTTTAACTGCTGTCTTTCTTCAGCAGTGAGGCATGGGGAGATGAACCAGTGCCTTTTCCATCATGCTCTTTCTAAGAAAGGCACACACACTTAAAAAGGCATAAGGAAATGCATAAATATCTGTGTGTCTGAGCCACCCACCCTGCAGCGTGAGGACTCAAGGTTCTCCTGCAGTTTAAGCACAGAACTAGAAAATGAGGCCTCTTTGGGCTGACTTTGTGTGTGGTGGCTGGAAAGGGCTGTATCTTTGCAGTGACCCATTACATAAACCCGTGCTCAGGAAGCAGTGTGAGCTTAGGAATTTATGAACATTTACTAACACAGACTACTGGGCTCTGTGATTCAGGCCAAAGCAGGGCAGCACCACACCTCTTGTGCCTGCCTCTGCCCCCATGTGCTGTGTCTGGTGCCAGTGGGACAGCAGGATGGGTGCCCCACTCTTGAGCAATTCCCACCATTTACCATTGGTTGGCTCCTGCTCAACCTCCCCTTTAAACAGCATCACTGGTGGGCACTGAGGAGTCTCTGTGCTGCTGGGAAACCCCTGAGTTCTCCTGAAAGCAGGGAGAGGGACAGGACATGCATCTCTGCACCTGGAAACAGCCATCAAAACCCTCACTACAAACCCATCCCTTCCTTAGGTGGGTTTTGAGTTCAAGTTAGGCTTTCCTGCCTTATCTAACTCAGCTAAGTCTTAGTCACTGGCATTGCAAAAACTTGTTATGGTTTTATTTGGCACCATCTTTTCACATGTTCCTGTGTGTGGATTGCAGGGACACGTGTTTGCTTTGCTGAGAGAGATCTCACACATGAACACTGCATACACTGTGAATTTTTGATTATCTACAAAGGTTTTTGTGGGTTTGTTTTGGTGCTGATGTGTTTGGGTCACAGCCCTGACTTTGCTCTGTAGGTTACATGGACAGGGCTCCTTCTCTCAACACACAAAATACTCCTCTGTGGTTGTTGCTGGTGGTCTGAAGGAATCCTCCTGAAATAGGTGTTGACCAGTTAGGCATTGGTGAGGGAGGTAATTTGTACTGCTGACACTGATTTGGGTACTTCTGACACTGATTTGGGTACTTTAGTTGTGTTTGCTATTCACTATTAACTTGCTATGAAGCAAAAAAAAAAAAAGAGTAGAATTTACATAAACCTAGAGGAATAGGCATTTATTTCAACATAAAAGGTGGGGGAGGACTAAGAAAAGAAGGCATTGTAGCCTCATGTTCTCTTGGTGTGTTTGGTAAGGTTTCTGCTGACGTTTCTCCTCTTACAGCATAAGTCTATGGGGTATTTCAATACATCTCCAGAACACCTCTAAATCTGTGGGAACTTCAGATTTCAATCTCCATCTAGATGCAAAGTGTAATTTTCTCAACCATATTTGCATTCCAAGATATACAAAATACAGAAAACACAAACGTTTGGCACTCAGGGAAGTCTCTGCCATTTGCATTCCCATCTCCAGCCCTGCACGTGCCATCGTGGGCTGCCCCTGCATGGGGTGACAGCACTCCCAAATCCAACATCCTGCACACAGACTCTGCTTTTTCTCACATTCATAGCCCTTAGAGAATTTCTCTCATTACCTGGGCTATAATCCCTCCCTGGGGGGGAGGCCTTGTGCACAAAATTAATTTCATTTGGCCACAGAAACTCCCTGTGCCTTTGGCATCTCAGTCTTTATTCGCAGGGGAGAAGCTGTTTGAGGCAAAGCTGCTGCATTTACAAGACCCTGCAGAAAATGTCTCACACCAAGCTGGGCTGGAGGTCATTGCTGAGTTAACTCTGCCAACCTGAAAAGAGAGCAGCTTGGGGTTTTTCCTCTCCTTTCAGAAGCCTGTTTGGGGCTTGATCTTCCTTTATTGACTGAGCTGAGTAATGTGCAGGAGGGATGAGCTGGGTGTGCTCAGCTTTGGAGAGGGACTAAAGGCAAGGCTACACCTGGCATCTGCTCTGCATCATTCTTTACAGCTCAAATGGGGAGAAAATTTTCCACATTTCCCTTTTTTTTTACCCTTTCTTTCCTTTCTTCTGTATCTTCCTCTCCTTTCTTTCGATTATATCTGGCATTTTTAGAGGTAAATGGTTTTGGGGATTTTTTAAGTTACAAAAATAATTCTGCAAAAAGTACCTGCCTTTTGTTTTTTTCTTTGCAAAAGCATTTTTTTCATGGAAAACGTAAAAATTAAACAGTTCAGTTGAAAATAAAAACATTATTCAGTCCAAAAGCCTCTGAGCTTTGAGTGCAACTGAAATGTTTGAACAGTTGAAATTCCTGCAGAGAATGGAGGAAAAAAAACATGTTTTCACTATTTTTAGTAATTACAGTATTTCACTGGAAATATTTCAAGGGGGAAGTTGGTTTTACCACAGCAGTTCCTACTTGAGTCCTCTAATTCCCTCTTTTTATTGCTTTTCCCACATTTTACAACAAATTCTCATATTTCCTATCTTCCTCTCACCTTTCTGGCCGTGAACTGCCCAAATCTTGCTGTCATTTTGTTATTCATGCAGGGGGTGGAAGAAGGAGACACAGTTGAACTTCTAGCAATGATAACAAAAATTAGAACCACAGATTTTATTTTGGGGGGGAAAAATTCTGAAAAAAACCTGTCTCCCCTCTCTGCCAGAACTCGATAGGCTGTACTTGAGTGTTTCTTAGATGGCGTGTGGATTCAAGGGCTTCACATTTCATCAGCATCCTTAATGAGCTTGAGGTGCCTCTAATAAATCTCAGCCCTTTTAATGAATTCTTTACAGCCCTTAACTGCTCCAGATAGAGATTGACGAGTGTAACCGGTAGCACAAAATCTTGGCAGGCAATAAGAGGAGCGGCCCCATCCTTTCCCTCTGGCATCCCATCTGAACTTCTGCAGCAGAGATAACCAAGAGTCTGTCCCTGCTATGAAGTTAGTGAAATTTAATTAGGAAACTAATAAAACAGCTCTCATCGAGTGCTGCAGTTACCCAGGAGATCTGTGTGTTGTTTCAGGGCTTCTCCCAAGGCAGAGGGAGGGGGACCTGAGCAGAGGGTTTGGCCACTTCTCTGTTGTAAACCCCTTTCTAGTGGGGTTAAATCTTTACTCAAAGATGTATTTGCACTTCTCCAGTGAGCCATTTACACACTGCTGATGAGCAGAGGCGGATGGTTTATATTTAAAAACTCTCACTTTGGAGAGACGCGTGGGGGTTTCTTTTTCTTTCTCCTAATTTCTGTTCTTGGTCACATTCTCAGTCAAAAAGGGCCCATTTTCCAGTTTTAACTCTGGTGCTTTGGAAACCATCCTAGCACAACTGAAGATCTTCTCTTTGTGCTTTTTAGAGGCAAAGTTTTCTCAGCTGGAGTGGAGGAACCATAAATGATAGTAAGAATAGAATCAGATCAGGTTCACCCCAGTGACTCTTTCTGCAAGCTCTGCTCCCCAGTGAACACTGTGTGTGATATGTCCAGACTGATCTTTTCACCTCAGTGGATGTTTTGGTGCTAATTTCAATCGAGGAATTTTCACTTTAATCCTATTATTGTCAACGTGTCTCATAGTTAGTAGATTAGGTTTTGTTTTGGTGGTATATTCTAGAAAACACAGTTCTGTCCATTAATCCACAGGTATATACAGCTTAGAGTTAGTCTTAGAATTCAGAAAATAATGGGTTCATTTTACCTTGAGACCTTTTAAGATTTCAAATATTTTTCCCATACCACGGACAAAAACCACTCATCCCCCTCTTTAGATTTTTTTGTGATAAGTTAACTCATATTTGAAAATTAAAAGCTGCTTCAAATGAAGATTTTGTTCAGTTCTGAAAATGTCAAACAAAGCTTCTTTGACCATTTCAAAGCCATTGTTTTAGAAGAATAATTGAAATGAAAAAAATCTACTGAAGCCATCCCACCCCTCCCAACTATATCTGTTTGGGCAAAGCATATTCCAGCAATAAAAAGAAACCACATTAAAAAGTATTGACCAAGTCTACTTAATATTTATTGCTCTATGATAAGTGAAGAGAATAAAAAAGTCTTCTCAGCAAGGCACCATGAGAAGGATTTCTTGGAGAGCAGTTTTACTGAGAAAACCATGGCTCCATTAGGAATTTCTCAGAGGCAGACATGGCCGTTTGGCCAGTCAGGAAATGAGCATTGAGGAGATTTTTGCACTTCCTGGAAGCTCCTGGTCAGGGGATTCTGTTGTCAAAGGCTGTAGATAGCACAGTGACCTGAAACTGGGGCAGAAGTGTCCCTAAAACGCTTGGATTGAGAGGGTGGAACTTGTGCTTGTGCAATAGCGGGTTTGTCAGAGCCTTCCAGTGACAAAGTTGTTAAAGTGATTTATTATCAACTTAAAGGGTGTTCAATAATAACAAAACAATGACCAATCCTCACTTTCTGCTAAAAGGCAGCAGCTCATGGCCCGTGGCAGGCAGATGGCTGAACTTGTGGGATGGATTCTACAGAGCTCAGAGCAGCAAAGTTAAATGGTTTGTCCTTTTAAAAAGAGAAATCTTTAGTATTCCAGTGCCCCAGAATACAATACCTCAAAAAGAACTGTATTTTCATAGCAACTCACAGCCTTATCCTAGTGACTGGTGAGAGGTTTCTCAGCTGTGGTGTGTTCTTGGTGCAGAAAGTGCCTTTATCTGGTTGCATCAAGGGAGTGGGGACTGTGTTGTTCCATCTCCTGCTGTCTTGCAGAGGTGTCAAGTGACTCACTTTGCCTTGATGAACAATATTGAGGTGCTGTGAGCAGCACCTGAGGAATGAAGGTGGCCCTGGGCTCACTGAGCCCTGAGCCAGGTTTATGAAATTGTGCCTGTGTTTGACCTATCAAACCTGGTGCTGAACTGGTGACAGTGTTTGACCCACACATCATTAAGACTTTCTCATGGTTAGGGAGGAATTGAGTGAAATTAAATGATTTTCCTGCAGGCTCTTGGGAATGTTATTTATGGAGCTTCCTGGCCCTCAGTTATGGGTTCAAACTCAGTTTTATTAACTCTTCCTCAAAAATTACCTTTCCAAGTCCTTGTTGCTCCTGAAGGGGCTCTGCTCCAAAGGGATTTCCATAACATGGCAAAGTCATCTTTGTCCTGAGGAATCCTGGGTAGAATACATGGAGGAACATCTGGATGTGCCACAGGCATCACCTAGGAGTGGAACATCTCAGAGCAAGGATGGAGTTAACCTTCCATCTCCATGGTGTAATTACTGGCAGTAATGGGCTGTTTGTAATTATGATGATATTAAACCTGATAACATTTTTGGGCCAGATTCTTTCCTCGTTTATAGTAGTATGAACCAGGAGACTGCGAAAGGGGATCTTGGCCCAAGACAGTTCTTCAGATAAACCTCAGGCTAAACAAGATTGAAATCTCCCACACCCATGATACCCCTCCAAACATCTCTTTTATTCTTGGGTTAAAGGCCAGGTATATTTATGGTGCAAACTATATTAAGATTATCACCATTAATTAACTATGTTCTGAAGTTTTTTATCTCAACCTCTTTGGGAGCACTGTAGTAATTTACATACCAAAACAGTAGTGTTGAAAAAGTTTCCATCTGTTTTCCATCCTTTTCCAAGAAATTTTTAAACGTTGGCCATTTTCCCAAGAGACCATGTCCCCGAGGAAGCATATCCTGACCAGCACTCCTTTCCAACTTCACTAATTAAGGTGTTTCTATGAGTCAAAGGGACTTTCTTCTTCTTTCACAAGAGATGAGTGATGCTCTTTGGGGAGAATAAATAAATAAATGAATCCAAAGAGTCTTACTAATGGGCTGGAAGAATGATAGCCTGTAAATTCACCTGATTTTAACTAATACAGGCAGAACCCTGTAAGGGTTAGACTTTCAGATGATGTCAATAGATTAATTCCCCTGACTTTCTGATGAGCTATCCTTTTATGCATTTAATGTATAAAACAAATTAATGACATCAGTAAATCTGATATAGCAACGTGGCTTAGGATGTGAACCATTTAAACACTGAACAGATTTAAAAGCAAAATGAAAAGGTATTTATGAAAAAAAATTATCAGAAGAAAAATCTACATAAGCAAACCTTATTTATTTGCAATGCATAATTTCAGCAGTTTTATTTATAACAAAACCTTAGTTCTCTTAGAGATAAAAGCTGTTATTCAGTATGTTTTCTCAGTGACTATCTAGTAATCAGTCTTAGTTTTATTTACTTAAACACTTGCAACTTTTCTTAGCACATACAAAGTGAGGAGAAAATCTTGATTGCCAAGTGCAATTTCTCTAAATGTCTGTTCTCATAACACAAGTTCAAAAGAAGAAATGAAAATAGGAAGCTCTCCCACAGCAGGCCTCTCCACTCCTAAACCTTCCTTTAAACTAAAAGAAATGGAATAAATTCCCACTTTTGTACATTCTGTACACTGTGTACATGACCAGAGGTGTCAAAAAAAAGTTTGCAATGTAATTAGTGGGGTTGAATTTGGGACAAAAACATGACAAAAAATTTGTCTGTGCCAAGGAGAATGACGTTTCTAAAAGTTGTGTGTAACAAAGAAAAGGGGAAGAAGCTGTGTAAAGAGGGTAGATTCTTTTGTGGGGAAGGCAATGGAAGATGGCACCAGAGCCAGAAGTACCTAAACTGTTATAGTGACCCCAAGTTCCTGTGATTTTCCCAAGTTCAGAACTGTCCATACACCTGTGGTCCAGTTCAGGTCAAAACTGGAAAGGAAGTGTCTCCAAAGCCAGACTTTATGCCTAAGGGTATGGAAATATCACAAGAAGAGCTGATATTGCAACATTTTTGTTATTTGGGATAGATTCTGTACACACTTCACTCTTCAGCCAAAAGAGAACTGGGAACAACAAGGTGGGAATTGGTTCTGCCAAGTATAAGAATGGTTTGGTTTTGTTTATTCTGGTGCCATTCAGGTTTATTTCCAGACTGTGCTGGACTGGGCCATGGTCTGAACAGGCCCCTGTGTTAAAGAGGAGCAGAGCAGCAGCCAAAGCTGCAGTTAAAGCCCCTTGTCCCCTTGTGCCTGGAGCTGAGGAGGGCAGGACACAAAGCAGCAGCTGCCTCCTGCCCAGGGGAGCCCTTGGCCAGCAAGGGGAACTCTCCTGGGAAGTGGGCACTCCTGCCTCCTCCACCTGAGCACTTACATGACCCAGACATGGACCAGGGCAGCAGCAAGAAGGAAAGGACTTTATTCCTTGCCTCCCTTTGAACTGGCAACTCACATCATCCTTCTGTTTTCACACAAAAGGGTATTTGGTAATTTTGTATTCTATAACAATGAGTCTGGTATTTCCGTAGTGATGCATATTGTTATAATCTCTCTGCTTTGTTTCCTCGACATATTTTTTTATTAAAATGTCTTCCCAGCCTTAAATAAGTACAGAATAAGTGTGGTCATTCTGGGAACATGAGAGGCCTGATTATCTGACCATCAAAGACTGTGCTGTAAACAGGATACTAGTAAACAGGAACTGAGCCCCATATGGAGAGCTTGTGGTTTTCTTCAGCCTCTGTTTGTTATGTCTTACATCCTGTTAATTATAGAAAAAGAGCTGGAAAGTTGGAAATAATCTTTTCTCCAGATTATTTCCAGCTTCCCCCTGACAGAACAAAACGCTGTATAGCACTGCCTTACCTTGCTGCCTTCAGATGTAAAGCATTAAGACAATTCATTCCAAGGGGATCACTTTTCAAGAGGATTACAAGCAGATTTTTTTTCCTTTTAATTACAAAATGAAAATTTAGCTCTTAGCATCTCATGCAGGGAATCCTCTCAATTGTTAGCACAGCATTTTAGTGTCTTCTTTGGAGTTCATTTGAGAGCCTTTGATACCTTTAAAGTATCATTTATTTGATATACTTATTTGACTGGTATAAATCATTTCTGAGTAGGTGGGTTCTTAGAGTGAAGATTTTGTTGCACAAAAGAAATGGCAGAATTTAAAGTCATAGTTTTTAAGTTATCTGTGTTGTTAGGTGTCTTTCCAGGTTGTCCATGCATGCAGAGAGGTTTCTCCAGCACTGGCCAAAGCAGTGGGCAGAGCAGAGGGTCCCTCCTGCATTCCTACTCCTTCTCCTTGACCTTTGAGTCACACAAATAATTGCCCATCTTTCCAACATGGTTCAGTCCATGCTTCCACTGTCAGCAAACAGATTCATGAGCAAAATACTGGGAATTGTTCAAATCTGGAGTTTTGTGTTTTGAGGTACATTCCCACTCTTCTTTAGGAACTTGCTTTGGAGTTTTGGTGCTCGAAGGAGACACATCAGAGGAAGAGTGAGGAGGTCATGCTTTGTTTAGACCTATTCTTACCGGATGAGACTTTGGTTTTGCAAAACAGAAAGCCAAAATCTGTTTGGTTCAAGGTCCCACGTTAGCTGTGACGAGAGGAAAGTACCAACCACCACTTACATTTCTTAGACAGCCCTGGACCAGAGACCACAAATAAATCTCCCGTTATTTTTCAGCTCTCTGCTCTCAGCGCTGTCTCTTTAAGCTGCTCTCTGATGCCAGCCATCTGCTCCCAATTGCTGTGTTACTCTGCAGATCTGTAAGGCCAAGTCTGTGCACTCTGCCCCCAGCAGAAACTCGGGCAAAATCCCCCCATCTGCAAAGTTCCTACTGGTTCTCATCCTTGTGGAGAGCAATGGGTAGAGACCTTCTGCCCCACATTCCCCCAGGCTCAAGGTATTGCAGCACCTCCATTCCTGGGGCTGCCACTGGGACAGGAAAATAATGCTAGGATTATGGGATCACCAGAAAGAATTAAAGAAATGCCGAGAGAATTGGCTGCTTATGAGCAATAAGGTTTGGATGCCATAAAAATGCCTTGTTCTGGCACAATTCTGCTCCCATTAAACTCAAGGAATAAAATTCCTACCAACTTTACTAGGAGCAGAGTGTGGCTAGTGCTGAGAGCTTTTGAAAATCCCACTGTATAGCTACACCCACTTTATGTATCCATTTTAATGACATGATTAATAAAATACCAATGTAGCTCCAAACAGTTCTGTGTTCGTTTTCCAAAGCACTTTGACTCACCCGTAATCATAACCAGACTTCCAATTACACTGGATTTTAATTGTTCTCCTTTAAGGATAATTACTAGTACTCTGAAAAAAATTACTCTGAGTAGCTGGTGATGAGTAGGAATAGGCATCCTTGCTTCTCTTGGTCTGTTCTGTCATTTGAGTTACGAGGAATGTAATTGGATTTGTGACACCCAGACAGAGAGTGGTTTCCAGGATCTGAGAGGGCTCTGTTTCAGTTAATGTGTTAATTTGGGTTCCATCTTCTCATTTGTTCTGCTTTGATCTATCATTTCATAAAGCCAAAGCAGCAGATTATTAAGTGTGTGTGCTTGATTTATGTGCAAGGCTCCATTTGCATACACATTAATATTTTTAAAGTTTTGGTCCAAATTTCTGCAAGCCATGGTATGGAGTAATACGAGCTGTAATTTTACACTGCGTGGCAACGACTGGTGGGAATAAAATTATCCTGTGATTTGGCTGTATTCACATACCAGGAGCTATTTTCCATTTGGAAATTTCAAATATTGCCAATTGAAATATATCTGTAAGCAAGCTGTAAAGAGAGGCGTTGCATGAGCTGAAGGGCATGGCCAGGAGGCTGAATCTCATGGCCAGTGTATCAAGAATATGGCATTAAAACCTCAGCAAGTGGGATTTACATTTCTGTTTGCCTGACAATGCACAACCAGGGACTCTCTCCCCTGACTGGGAGAGGAATTGGGGCTGAATTTGCTGAAGAGGTTGGATTTGTGACTGTTCCCAGCACAGGGCTGGCTTTTGGCATGGTTGTACTTATGCTCACCCAGTTAAAGTGCCTGTAGCAGGATTCTGCTGCCATTTATCCATAAACCTAGATTATACAAATGCATTGTGAAAAACTCTGGGTCTTTACACTTTTGGGCCTCTGGGAAATTAAAGATTTATTTTTAATCTGACACTTAGCTCAAAGAGGTTAACAGAACTGCTAAGATCCAGAAGTTACTGTATTTCTCTAGTGCTTTCTTTTTCAAATTTGTGTAGGATACCTTCAGACATAAAGTAGAGAATAATATAAATATAATCATCTATTCTTTGAAGTTTTATTATATTTGTATATTTGTAGTAGATTAGTATTGTTTTAATAAAGCTCTTTTTCTTCAAAGTATTCCACAAAATCCATACTATAATTAATTTTATTATAAAAAAATATCTCCATTGGGAAATACTGACCCTTAGAAATGTGTAGTTTTCCTTGTAAAATATTTGCTGCACTGACACTTCTCTCCATCATGGTGAAATTTTGGAAAATTTCTGGAAAAAAAAACCTGGGATACAGATCCCAGCCAGTACAGCCGAGGGGTGGGTGAAGGTTTCTGGTTCAGCCTCTGCCCACAGCCTTCAGCTGAGGCTCTGGGACTTGGCACTCTGTAAAATCAGCTTTTTCTTGAGCTTACAGATGAGCTGGAGCTGCCCTGCTCTGCTTGGGAACTCTTGACTTTGTTCTCTGCTAGGATGCAAAGCTCTGCCTCGGTTCCTTTGATTGTCTGGTGTCAGAGATGCTGATTTCTGTTTTCTCTGAGGTAAATCTGTCCCATCACTGCCGTGGCTTTGCAGTCACAGTGGAGTCGTTTGTGGAATCTGAAGATCTTTGCATTTCCTGGGGGTGGTCGATGGCTGTGTTTGCCTCCCAGTGTCCAGGGCATTATTCAGTGGAAAGATCATCTCAAATATGATCTGCTGGACAATGGCTGGGGTCTCCCACAGAGGGATTTGGTTGTCCTGCTGGTTCATGGCCTGGCCATCACCGACTCTGAACTCTGAAGGTCCATGGCTTGCTTGGAGCTGCCAAACATGATCAGATCTGGGTTAAAATCCAGAATTAGATGGTTTCCTGAGTTACCCTCTCACTTTGAAGCCATTGCTTCCCTTCCATTTTATTTCTGCTTCATAAATGCGCAGCAAAATATTGCCTCCTTTTAGCTTGTCAGGATAATTTAATCCAGACCCTTCTGGTTTAAATTATAGCCTTTTCCAACTCACAGACTTTAGGGCTGGCTTTCCTTTTAATCTCTTTTTATTTATTTATTTATTTGTATGTATCTTGTCTCAGCAAATTATGTTGCTTCATGTCATCTTAAACGATGTGGTGTAAAATTAAAAGAAAAGCCACTTTGTAATGTATCAAAATGTTATTTAAAAACCCCCCCAAAATGTTTGTCATTTGTTTTGCTCACAAGTAATCCCAAGTGGCAGCGCACTGTGAGGTTTTCTGTGAATGCATTTACAATAGGAGCCAACCACACATTTCACTGAATCAACAGGCTTGTCTCGAGATATTTATGACATGAATGTTCAGACTTCTGTTTAGTCAGCCATCCCCAGGAGAGGCAGCATTTTTGATAGCGCCTAAAGGAATTAGGCCCATGTTGTCAAAAGGGTCTTTGAAACTCCTGAAAAATCACTGAAAACACGGCTTTGATGGCTGAGTCATTTGGGGTCTTGCAGATGCTGTGCTGAGTCCCGAATTCCCATTGCGCAGAGAAGGGAGCGCAGCGCTCCCCGGGGCCAGCGGCAGCGCAGCTCTGCTCGCCGTCCCAGCCACACGGAGCGGTGACGAGCCCGTTTTGTCGCGGGAACTCAGAAAGTGCCAGGAGATGTGTCACCTATAAAAACATCATTGTCTGTCTGCAGAGCTGGCAGGCTGACTTTGTGTCAGTCCCAGCGAGGATGCTGCCCTCCCTCAGCCAAGGATGCCCCAGCGCTCCCAGCTCCGAGTTACTCCCGGTAATTTCTGCTGCCCGAGTTAACTCCAGAGCAAACAGGAGATTTTCCCACGTTTGGGGCTTCATCCACACAATCCCTACGAAGAATTAGCAGCAGACCCCGGGGCTGGAAAGCAGAGGCATGTTCTGCAGGGGTGTGAGGGCACAGGAGGCTGATGCCAACCTCGGTCCCAGCCCTCCAGCTGCCTCCTCTCACCACAGCCCCTTGAGTGCCATCTGAACTATTTTTCCAGTTAGAGCCAGACTACTTCATCATGTCCTCGGTATGAAAAAACTTGCGAAGGGGGCAACCTTTGATCCCTAAAAGCTTTCAGAAGTGTTAATTCCATGTCTGGAATATTGTCACGGAGCGGCTGAATTCCAGCGCGTCCGAGAGCACAGGCGGCACCGGGGGGTGAGCGCAGCCTGCTCAGAGCTGGCCCATGTGGAGAAGGGCAGCTCTTGCTAGGCTTTGTGCTCGGGCTTTTTATGATGCTTTTAATATGAGAGACTCTTATCATGGTTCATTTACTTCCATGCTTGTGGTTTTGCCACTTGGGAGCAATTACAGGGTTCTCTGATTCGTGCTAAGGGAAAAGCTGACGTTTAGATGGTGAATTATGTGGCTATTTTTTGGTGGACTTTTGTTGGTATTGAACTAGAAGGCATTAAAGCACTTTGGTCCAGTTAAGATGGCATTTATCTTGTCTGTGGCCACATTTTATTTTGTTACCTACACTCCCGGACTGTTTGAAAATGAAATATTGATCGAAGTTTGAAGACAAGCTGTTGATGATTTGCCTTTGCCATAGTAAAGGCAGGCTCTTAATCAAGGCCCACTATGTTTTTTTTCCAGTGCATTTTTTAATTTATTATTTGCTTTGATTTTCCAGAACATCTATCCTCTAACCAGTTCATTTTGTTCCCATTTTTGTCCCACCAGTATCGATGTCATTTGAAGATCTGATTGTCAACATCACAAAAACAGTGCTAGGAAAAGCCACAAAATATTGCACAAGACCCAGAAGGACTGAAAGTTGAAGGACTTCTTTCAGAGGATATATTGTTTTCACTGGTGAGTAGGTGGAGCCATTCCATTTTTCGTGATTACAGTCTAGAACAGCTCAAGTTGCTGTGACTGGAATTTTGTTTCTATGGCTCATCTTGCTGAAAGAATTTGACAGCAGCAGAGTTTTTCCCTTGTGCCCTTGTTGTTAATTATATGTGTTTCATATCCATTATTAATGAAGTACAGTTTTTTCCATTTAAACAATGTCATTTCTTGAGGTGGGAAGAGGCTTTCTTTGGCTGATGGTTGTTCATTAAATTGGGAGTAGAGATGGTTTGCATCTTCTGAATTTGAATGTAAATCTGGCAAAACTTTTATTGTAAAGTCTGAAATTGGGCAAAACCCTGGAGCCCTGAGTTTCAGCTGAAGTCCACAGTGGTGGTCAGAAGAGTCCTAAAGGGAGCCAAAGGCAGGAATTTCGAGGAGAAAAAAAGAAAGTTGAATATTTGTTCTCCTCTCAAGCATTCAAGGGGATTAAAAATTGCACCCAAGTTGGAACGTTAAATTCAAGCTCAAATGTGGAGACCTGCTGGACACAAGGTTGCAAACCATTACACAGGCAGCAGAATGATGGGGTTTGAGCAGGAGAGATTATCCCCAAGTAAATAATGCATTCTGAACATTTGTACGTTCACTATTTTACTCACTGAGTCTCACACTGATAATATTCTTCCCCCAAATTTACACAATAAGGGGAGAAAGGAAAAATAGAGGTATGTGCTTCTCTTTTTTTGATTTTGTGGTCTCCAGAGCTGAAATGAGTTTATTTATTTTCCAAGAAATTCAACCTCACCCTTATTCCAACTGTATGGTACACAATCATTGAAGTCCTGCTCCTTGAAGTAGCTCTGAAATCTTAAAAAATCACAGGAAACTTCTCTCTTGTTTGATTTTTTAACCCCCCCAGAGGAAGGTTGTTCCAAAGCTCCCCCAGGATCTGTGTGGGCTGGGTCACTGTGGGTTTGCTGCCTGACCTGGGAAGCTGCAGCTGCAGGGTGGGATGGGCATTCCTGGCTCCTCCAGGTGTGGGATCCTGGGAGCAGCTCTGGGAATGGGCATCAGGTACCATGAGATGCTCTCAGACCTGTCCTGTTGGGCTGCCTTTGCTTCATGGGCTGTGTGAGCAAATGAGCTCAGAGGGCACCAGGGGCTGATCTGGCTCTGGCTTCTGTTTTGAGTAAATAGATAAATCAAAGGATAAAGTGACCACAGCAAAATCTGTGACAAAAATCCAGACTTATTTACATAATGCAAAGTCATGGATGGCTAGTTTAAGATTGAGGAGAGGAGCAGCAGGCAGTGTAGTGATGTCCCTTGGATGGTAAAGTCCATCTCAGTGCTTTCTAATTACACTTATTAATACACTTTCCAAATGACAAAGTGGAATCAGTCTTTGGTGCCTGACATCCTGCTAACAAAGCAGGGGCATTTGGCTTCCAACACAGGAACTCAGAAGTACTAAGAGAATTTCCTACTACAGGATTTTAGAGATGATTTCTTAAAAGCAGATCACTGTTTAAAAGTGAGAAGCTGGACTCGTGCCCTGGCATTTTGTGGGGCAGCAGCAGGGACAGAGAGCTCTTGGAGGGGGAAAAATGAGAGGTGGACCTTCAGCTCATCCAGGATCTCCTACTTTTCACCAGCCTTGCCTTAATCTTTCCCTGCCTTAGCTTTATCCAGCTATTTGTGCCAGAAGAGCTTTAAAAGAGCAAAGCAGAAAGTCTGTCATTTGTGTTTAATACAGAACAGTTTCACCAGGTATCCTCCTTGTGCTTACCCTAAAACTCTATAAAACGTCCTGTCAGCTGCAGAATATACACAAATAACCTACACTCATGGGGCTTAGGAGGATGAAATCCAGATGGGAGGGTTTTTCCTCCACAGACAACACAGGCCAAACCTTAATGTGCTGCAGACTGGCACGGCCACCCGAGGACAGTGCCAGTTTGCTGTGGGAGAGCCCAGACACATTTTCCTACACATTTTCCTGCTCAGGCTCCCCTCCTGCTGCCTGAGCTGCATCCACAGCACACAATATCTCTCTTACAGTTACCTGCCACGGCTGCAGAGAGCTCTCAGGGACTGTGCTTTTCACTCAGCCGAGCGTGATCCTGGGGGTGTGAGCAGGGGCAGCAGCACGAACAGAACTTGTGTTTATCCCCTGGGCTGTGCAGCCAGCAGCTGCTCCTATTAGAACAATTTGCATATGGCCTTGGCAAGGCTTGGAGTGAATCAACTGCTCTTCATGGGTGGGGACAGAAAATCTGTCTCCTTTGGACTTGCAGCCGTTACTGTAACGTTAAACCTGTGTTTGGGGATGCAAGGAAAAGATTGGTTAAAAATAATGGTCTTTTGAAATCTTTTAAACTTTAAAGTAATCAAAGCCAGAAAAGAAGCAGGGAAAGAAGATGAGCAAGGAGAACCTGTGTATATTCACAGTCAACTAAATAGAAACCTCTTCTGTTTTTGGATGCTGATCTCTTCCTCTCCCCATCCTTCCATGTCCCCTGGCAACAGGGCAGTGTGGGCCTGGAGAAGCAACAAATCTAGCAATTAGTGTCAGCCTTGTTAATTCATGTCACACAACCTGAATAGATTATTGCTTTGCCATGTAAGATCTGACTTCAGTGCAGGTGTGTGTTGGTCAAAGCAGGAAGGGAGAGCTGGGATAATGAATGGTGAGTGCTGGGTGTGAGACCCTTTTGAGTCAGCTCTGCAAAGAATTTTAGGTCCTTGACTTTGGATTCAGTGGAAGCTTGGCATCTACACAGCAATCAGGTATTTAAGCACCTCCAAGGGCTTTCTGTTTTGAGAAAAAAGGGTGGGAAAACAACAAATGTCCCCAAAGCCTGAGTGGCATAGAGGGGTGAGCAGGGAATGTCTCTTCCAAGAAGGCAACAAGAGGGTATCAAAATGAAATGAGCAGGTGGTGGATTCAAAGTAATGAAGAAGAGATTCTTCTCAACATATTCTGTATTCAATCTATAAAACTCCTGCTAGGGGACACTCTGAGCACTGAAACTTGAGGTAGATTCAAAATTCAGCAAATTAAAACCACCCAACAGCATTCCCTTGCTTCCCACCAGGCAGGGCAGCTCTCACTGCCCACTGCCAGAGACTGCTCCACAGACCTTCAGCTGAAATCCCTACACCCATTCCTGATGTTCTTAGGGAGCCTAAACAGGTATTTCACAGGGCAGCTTTGAGACTTCATTAATATGGACAAATCACTCTGAAATTTTTGGATGAAAGGGGCTGCTAAGTCCAGCCCAAAACTGGCTTTGCACAATGTGCAAACAAAAGCCGAGCTGACAAAACTCATTAAATGCAGTGCCTTTATCACAGGGGATAATCTGTAAAAATGTTGCAACACCAACTGTTGGTAAATTACCATCACATCATCCTCCTGCTGCAGTTACAGGGCAGTGAGCTGGTGCTAAGCTCCTGCTTGTTCAGCACCAGGCTCTCCTGGGGTGAGGTACTGGGAAATTCCCCACTGGCTACCTGAGCTTTTATCCCAAGGCTTTGTGCAGGACAGGAGGGATTGGGCACTGCCCCCACAGTGGCTCTGCTGCTGCCAGGGCAAAGGCTCCAGCAGAGCTCCAGCAAACACCGACAGACGTGGGCAGCACACTCAAAAATCTGCTCTAAAAACGCTGTTCAGATTGCACAGTTAGGACAGATGTCAGTCTTTTGAGGATTAAGGCGAGCCTGGCCCTTCTCATGCAGCTGATCTCCACTTCAAGGACATAAGGTTTGCTTTTCTGGTTTTGTTGTTACAAACTGACATCATTAAGGTCTGTATCATCAACATTTTGTCATGGGGGGCAAGGAGGTTGAAGAGGTTTTTGGCATGGTGGAAAGATTTTGTGACAATCCAGATTTCTTGCTGCCATATGGAACAGAGAAAAACTAGATAGATATTCCAGATTTTCTTACAGTAAAATAAATTTTAAGTAAAGAGCCCAATGTTTTAGCAAAATGGTTTGCATAGCCTTGCTGTTGAGCTCATAGGGAAATGTAACAAACAGCATTTTCAAGTGGTTTTGTATTCCAGCAAGACTATTTCACAAGCTTGTTCTGAGCACTTATGGAACCCTTCATTTTTCAGAACTCCTGAAAACAACAAGCTTGCTAAAAAAACCCCTACAAACACTATTTTTAGTGCTGCAATGTCTAAAATAACAGCACATTGACAGGAACTCCATCAGTTCCAACAGGAAGCCACAGTGCTTGGTGGTTTATGGTCCCCCTCCAGTTCCCAACTGGCTGAGCTCAGACAGATGAGTCCAGCAGATCCTGGGTGGGCAGGACCAGCCCCTGCCACAAGCCAGGAGGGCTGGAGCAATCCTTCCCCACTGCTGGAGTGCAGCCACCTCTGGGCTGAAACTTGGCCTCTTTGACCACCACCAGGACTTCAGCTCCAGCTTTCTGGTGTGAAACCTGAGCTTGGAGAAAGAGTGTTTTGGAGGGCTTTGCCCATTTTACTCCTTTTTGACCCTCTCCTTGACTTCTCAGTGAAATATCTTGCTGTTCTTTCTCCCAATCCTGAATTATTTTCCCAGCATTTTGTGGCAGAGAGCAGAGCCTCCCTCCAAGCACCTCCTGTGGCATAAAGACATCTGCAGAGGGAGTAGGACTGACACACCATTCCCATCCCGTGGCTCCCCGAGCTGCCATCTGAGCTGCCTCTGGGCAGCATATCCATTCTCACTGAAACCCTGGTGTTTCTCCCAAAATGTAACATGAATCCAGGAGCAGCTTTGTTGAACTATAATCTGGGTCAGCAGTGTCTGGTAGGTTGAAAGGTCATGCTGAAACCCCATCTGTTTTAGCTCTCCGTTGGAACCATGAAAGGACTTTAAACTTGAGATGTTCTGTAGCATTCCTAAATTATCAGTAATGTGTAGTGACACCAAGAACTGTGGTCTAGAAATGCCATGTTTCTCTCTCTTTTTTTTTTGAGCTAACTGGGTAAAGCATCAGATTTAGGAAGTAAATTCAAATCAGCTGGACATAGGTCAGTGGCTGTGTGTGGAGAGGACAGTATGGTAGGTGCCTCTGGCCCATAAAAAGCCTGTCCTACTGAGATCTGGCTCCAGGGCTTATTAAATACCAGCCATTTTTGACTAGTAAAAGACCAAACAAAATGTGCTTTTTCTCCTTTGATGATTAAAATCAGCCTGAAGTGAGTGGCATCATTTTTATAAACACTTGCTTTTATGCAAGTGCTGTCCTAGGAGATTACAGCATTGCAAGCCTCCTTGTAAGGCTTTTTTGCTTTCAAGTAAAAGCAAACATAACCTACAGACTGAGGGACAGCTTCACTGGACCAGGTTGCTCAAAGCCCTGTCCAACCTGACCTTGAAAACTTCCAAGGATGGGACAACCAAATTTCCCATAGCAGCTGTTTGTTGGGATGTCTCCTCCTCCTGGCAGCCCTGGCAGAGCTGCCTTGGAGCAGGGCAGTGCTCTGTGCCCGCGTTCCCAGCACCTCCCTGGCAGTCAGGGCTGGGCTATGAACCAAAGACCACACTGGTTCCATTGTTTATGGTGAACTCAGAGACGGTGACACCCTTGGTGACCTCCTCCTGCCACCTTTAACCTCTCAGCTCTGTCTGCTGCCTCCCCATCCTCACGTAACACAAAGATGGGAACCAACCCCTCGCTCCGGACTGGGCGCAGTAATTGAGTGGAGTCACGCTAACGACACCGAGACGAGTCTGCAACTGATTAGGAGGTTTTCTTCTCAATTAATTGGCAGAAGCAAAGGGATGTTTGATGTTTAATGTCATCTTCTTGTTGTTAAATGCCTTCCCTTTGCAGCCCATGCTCAGACACTGGGAATAGGCAGAGCTGAGGAGCTGTCGGTGTGTTTGTGTCAAATCCACTTCCAGCCTCCCTCTGTGACACACAGGTCTGTAGGGGACCTTGGGTTTAGGTTTGCTGACAAAATAACACTGGCATCTTACTTGGAGGCACTGAATGAATCCTAAACCGGGGTTCAGGGGGGATTTAGATGCTGTGTGTGTCCTCTGGGCCAGGAGAGGGAGGATGTGTCTGATTGTGAGTGTGTCCTCACAGATCTGTCTTTGGACACAGGAAGGCAACTCCTCTGAAAATCTTCCTTGGGCCTGATGTTTCCTCATGTGGTCTGAGCCCAGTAACAGCTCTTTGGCTGTCAGGAGTTTATGCAGGGAGAAAAAAAAACAAAAACAAAAAAAAAAAGGGAAACAGCAATGGCAAGGAGATGAGTGAGACTTTTAAAAGGGAGAGGAGTCAAGATGTGCCCTGTGTGACTAAATGGCAGAGATGTCATTTAAAGTGGACCTTAGGGACAGTTTGTCTGTGAAATCTTCTGCTTTTGGACTTAATTAATTTTTATTGTATAAAATTGTGAAAACATCAGCAGTTTGTGCACTTTTTGCACTTTATGAAGTGACAGATTCCTCTGGTGTTTTATAAATTCAGAGGCTTCACAAAGTGCAGGGGAATGGCTGGTAATTTTGGACACAGGAGGATGAATCTCAGTTCTTCACCCCTCAGTGCTGCTGAGGTCACTGCAGGAGCATCCTTTTTGTTCCCAAAACTGCTCATCTCCAGGCCAGTCCTCTGGGGGAAATCCTGACCCCAGTCAGGTCAGCAGCAAATCTGTGCCTGCTCCTCCAGAGCTTGGTTTCAGCCTTGGTGTCTTCCATCAGGCTGCTCAGGGCTGTTGGGACTCAAAATTAAGCACAACTTCAAAGATTTAAACCAGTTGTAATTCAGAAAATTATTGGCAAAGCTCTGATTAAGACTTTAGGTATCTGTGGCTCCCAGCCCACTGCAGTGTCCACAGGTGGAATTGAATTGATTACAAAATCATCTTTGGAAGGTTCATTATTTTAGATCCAGTATTTTGAACTTTTAGGAAGATCTAATGTAGATGAGGAAGTAAATAACAATTTTATGAAAAGGTAAAATACAAATTGGGCTCTTGTAATGTGGAAATTGGCAGAGAAAAAATGTAGATAATTCTGCACTAGGCTGTATTTAAGTTATCAATTGCACCAATTATGTAAGCCAAATCTCTTAATTTGTTCTGATTTAGAAATAAGAGGGATGCCATATTTCACTCAAAAAACCTAAAAAAACAGTTTTGAGGTATTATACATCCTTTCCTAGGTTTTTAGAGAATCCCCTGTTATGTTAGTGACAGTTTACATTCTGCTTACCAAATTTACTGCAGCTAGAGGGGAGGTTTCTATGTGTGTGTCAATACATATATATCTATTTATATAAAGTGAATCATTTGGCAATTTTTGATGTGCTGAATGGGATGGGGAGAAGGACTGATCCAGAGCAAAAGCCAGCCCTGCACATGAATCTGCTGATGGTTTTGGTGCAGGCAATCATTTCCCTGGGATGTGCTGCAGCAGTTGAGCCAACACTGATTAGTTCAGGCCAGATGCACCAGGCAGTGGTGCTGCTGCACCATCCAGCTGGCACAGCTCCCCACTGCTCTGTGCTCTCCAGCACAGAAGGGCACAGCTCCCTGACTGTCAGAGGTGAGGGTTTAACCATCACACACATCAGCTGTGCTGGGAGGGTTTGGTTCTCCCTCGTGCCCAGGGAAAAGATCACACTAATGTGGATTTTTTTTTTTTTCTCTTCTAAATTAATAGAATGTTTAAATGTGCTGTCAGGTTTGATTTCAGTTGCTGTGGAAGTTGAAGTCACTTCTTGTCTTGTCCCAAAGAGCACATCCTGTCTCTACCTTATTGCACCATCAGCCTCTTTTGGATGTGTCAGACCGAGCACCCGAACCTGTGAGTGACTTTTATTAAAAATGGGCAGCACAAACACCCTGTGCCTCATTCCAGCAACCTCCCTCTGCTTCCCTAAAGTCTCTCCCCATCCTTCAAGCACAGAAGATGCCAGAGAGCAGCAGCAAAAAGCAGGGAAGAATTTCACATGAAAAAACCACCCTGCAAGGGGTGTGCAGACCAACCCAGCCCAGAATGCTGGATGGAATTTCCTGTTCTTCTCTCAGGTTTATCAGACAGATAAACCATTTCTTCCCAGATCCCAGGGATGTAAGGACAAGTTCAGTTTGCATCATCCTTAGCTGGCATTTAACTTCCAGTTGGATGCATCGTGTAAGTAGACACAAAACTGGACAAGAGACTTCCTACAAAGTCCCTATGAATTCCTGTGGGCATTCTAACATATAAGGAATTAGTGCTTCAGTTTTATAATGTTTTATTCAGGTTACAAGCAGCAATTAAAATCTGTGGGGGAAGGAGGGAGAAAGAAGGGCTGTTCAGATAAAACCAGGGTAAACACATTTATTTTCTCACTGGAACCAGGAATTTGGTAGTTCTGTTCTTGCTGAAATTTGTTAGCTCTTCGAGACAAGATTTTTCATGCAGAATCTTATATAAGAAAAGTAATGTAAGCCCAGCATCAGGAATTGCTGACCCACAGCTGGAGGTGCCAATGTGTTCTTGTCTGCTCCAAAATTCAGAGTAAGAGAGATGCTGGAAAGCTGCATTCAGCTCCATCTCTGCTGTTCTCTTCTGAAAACAAATGAATGAGAAAACAAAATTCTGGACTTCAGAAATCACCTCTATCATCAAATTATTTCTGTCTTTTCCAGGAGTCCCAACAGCTCCTCTTCCACTAAATCACTTCCTTAAATGGTCCCTGAATCAGGGGGAGACAATATAAGGTGGGTTTCAACATCCCCCCAGCGCTCTGAGGCTGGATCTGCCCCCTGCCTTGTGCCTGCTCCAACCACTGACCTCCAGGAGAAGGGGATCCTCTCCCTGGCTGGGGGACACGTGTCTTGGAAAGACTTCTGTTTGAAACTGCAGAAATGGCATTTTTAGTGAAAAAAGGGGGGGTTACCTGGATCTAGTTCTTAGCACATCAAATCAGCTGCTGGGTTTGGTGTCGGGGTTGAAGAAAAGCCCAGACCTCAGTTCTTGCACTGCAGACAGACCCACACTGGGAGCCTCCCATCACCACCAGTAACAGATGGGGAGGGTGGGATGTGCTTTGCTCACCTTCTCTGCTCTCAGGACGTGGTTCTGGGTTGGGGTTTCTGTCTTTGCCCTTCATGCTGGTGCAGTTGTGGCTGGGGAAGTTCACAGTCTGGCTGTGCTGCCCCACTCACTCGTCATTTCAATGCCTGTGGCTGTCAGGGAGGCTGACAGGGCTGTTGGGCTCTGTTATCTCTGTTATCTCTCAGGCTGGGCAGGGAGCACTGCAGGCCACGCACTGAGGGGCTTCCAAAACTAAACCTCAAATCAAACACAGCAAATTAAGCCACGGCATATGCAACCCATCATTTCAGTATTTATGTTTGCAGCCTCCAGCTCCGGTATCAGAAAGCCTCGGAGATGAGTGCAATAAATAGCCAGTTCACAGAGGAGCTGGCAAGCTTTGTTATGTTTATGGTTCTGCACAAATAGTGTTGACAGAGTTCTTTTGATACAGAGATAATTTGTGTGCTCAGATCACCGAGGAGAGCTGTGCTTAGGAGGGTTTGTCCCCAGCTGAGTCTGGATCT